>JAJJWW010006574.1:0-338352 GCA_023531295.1 Papaver armeniacum | reverse complement strand
AATGAATTAAAATGCTAATTATTTATTTTTGTTTTGTTATAAGTAGAACCATGGTCCCTATACTACATCCAAACTCCTTCAAATTGGAGTTTTTTTGCGTTGCCTCCTTTGAAAAGATTGGTAATTTGCATTACCTCCCTTATAGAAGTAAAATTAGCAAAACCTATTTTTGTTATATATTTCGTCCACAGTCAGTTAGCTGATTCACCAGCTGGCCTGGGTACGTGTAGGAAAAAACAAACATGTAATATACCCCAACAAATATTAAAACTTGAAAACACAAAATTACCCCTCACAATTTCTCATCACCTTTTCGTCTTCTTTCTGCTCGAACTACAAATGAACACAAGAAATTTGTTCAATGCTTTAAAACATTTGGGTAAATGAGTCTATTAGGAAAGACACCATTAAATTGAGAGGTAAAACTTTTGTAATCAAAAGGGGTTTCTCTTGAATTAATCATTTGAAGAAATAGGTGTAATTGAAATTACATGTCTGATTAAAGATTTAGAGGTTCTGAAAAATCAGTTACTTATATATGGGGATTTTTTTTTTGAAATCGGTGTATGATTCAATTCAGATTTTAGGATTCCGTTCAGATTAATCGAATTATGTCGATCAATTTTCTATCTATTCACAACTATCACTAATTTTGTAACCCTCTCGACCTCTTTAACACCCGCGACATATATACATAGTGATCAATCATGTAAATAATATGGAACACAACCACAACCACAGATGTTATAATGATCCGCAATATTAAAGGTTTTGCAGGAAATGGGGTGCCAAATAACTAACATTGCCAAAAAACAAGAAGCTTCCCTGTCTCATTACGGGTTGCATTGGGTTCTATGGAAATCTACGCCAATGGTTTGGTGTTGGTTTTGAATGAGGCTAGGTAAGGGAATAAATATTATCTAGTAATATCGAGATTGTTCGCTGCTCTCCACTTCATATCCTATATCTGCAATTCGGCGAGTGCGATTACCTTATGTTTGAATAAGAAATTAGCGCAAGTCTCAATATTCATATGTTCTTAGTCGAACCTATCAAAATTGACATTAGTAAGATAATCAAGCAACTTGAGTTTTGGAACTAAGCTTGAGATACCAACAATTTGTGGGTTTAACCGAGCAATGTTCTAACAGTTTTGGAAAGTTGTAACTCTTATTTTTGAAACTTCAACAATGTGAACTAAATTACATCTTATATTGTCCGAATATAAGTTTTTTAAAAGGTTCGCAAGCTTATCTTTGAGAATTATACATAAACTAGCTAGTAGAAACACTATTCATGTACGACATTCTTTCAACACTTTGATCAATTCTAATGATCAAATATTTCGTACTAAAGTCAAAACCTATATTTGATACTTTGTTTCTTAGACGGATACACATAAAAGATGATAATCATAAAAAAGAAATTGGATCTTCAAATACCAACATTTGACGAAAGATGATGTCTTCGTGTGATCTTCAATTTTTAGGGGTAGCTTGAAGTATTCCATCCTATACCTCTACAATTTAAGTGTAACCTAATTCAAAGTATGACTTTAACAAGCGATTCAAGCGTAAGTTTCGACATTTAAATGTAACAACAAACTTGAGATACCGATGCCTATGGGTTCGACCGAGCAATGATTTAACATCTTCGTTTACTAGATTTGTCTCAAATTGCAAACTGAAACCGCATCAGACTTATGACAATGATAATTTCAACATGTTGGGTTACCCCGACGCTAGATTGGATCAAAAGTAACACAGATGAGGCGGCTAGAAGGCACCCTGGTAATTTGATGGATGGTTTTATATGTAAGGATTTCACAACAACGGTAACTAAACTCATCTAGGGATCACCGCCGCTATGAAACTTGGGTCATGCTGATGGAAAAGAAAACGACGATGCATGGATAGACAACGACCAAAGTGTACTTCGAAACAGACTCACAAAACTTGGTCCGCATTATCAAAACCACTATTGAAGCGCCTCTGTGTATCCCTATTTAATAATCAAAATTAAGTAATAAATGAGACTAGTTGCATATTACACAATAAACCATAGCTATTGAGAGGGCAACCATGAAGCATACATACTAGACGATTCTTGACTGCCACATGGTAATATATTTTTCCATCCATTGTAACCCAAATTATACTAGATGATTTCATGGCTACAATATACCTTCGATAAATGACTTTCTAGTCTAATAAAATTATACCATGTTTAAAAAAGAAGTCATCAAAACTCTGCATTTTAAGAAATTGTGTACTTAAAAAGTTAACATCCTACCATGAATAACCCAATAAATGTTTTCACCACTTTAGTTTCTCGTCCAATTCTTGTTATTATTGCTATTTAGTTGTTCATAACAAATATTTAATTACTCTACTTAACTTCATATCTTCGAAAACCAAGAACAAAACCTTTTCTCCCGAGCAAGTTAAGGTGGGCTAGAAATTTTATGGCATCATAATATAGCATATTTTTACGTCAGCTTGCCAGAGCCTCGACACAACCCACATAAGCAGATCCTATCTCATAACTATTTGTTTAACTTCAAATCTTCGATAACTGCTAACCAAAGCCTTTTGTCCCGGAGCAAGTCCCATGTAGGCTTGAGATTTAATCTCATAAAAGTATGGCAAAAGTTTTGCGTCGGGATGCATGCCTAGTCACAACCTGCACAAAGGAAGGAGTAAATCTTTGGCACATTCCGCACCGTGTTCGTTTTGGTATAAAGGATAAAGTATTCACCACATCAATGGAATTATGCATTCACGACCATTAAGCGGATATACCCACATCCCTGCCTAGGCTAAAAGGCTACGTGGGTGTCCCCTCTTCACAATCCTGCTAGCTGCAGAGCTACATGGAGGATTCCCCCCTTGACAATCTGTTAGGATGATTTCACATGTTTGCTAGTTCGAGGGACAAAAATCGATACCTTATCGATCGATAGGCACATGAACCAAACGGGTCTTTACCGAAAGAAAACACGAGACGGGACTGAAGAGATAATCGGGCTTGCCGTTCGCCGCTAAGAGCGCAGAGTCAACAGGCACACAAGAACCAAACATCATACGCCAACATGTATTGTCCATCAAGCAACAACCGTCTCTAGTAGAACTAACAATTCAGGTCAATGAAGGCAAGTAAAACACGAGCACTAGAGACAAATCGTTCCAGGTGAACAACACACTATGCGCGAACTAACTTCAAATCTCCAAACCAAAACCAAAGCCTTTTTTCCAGTAGCAAGTACCGGGTAGGCTAGAAATTATCTCATAAATGTATAACATAATTTTTCCGCCGGCAATTCAGAGCCTTGCACAACCCGCACTACGTCAGGCACATACTTGACGCTACCCGCGCCGCGCCGCGCCGCGTTTGTTTTTGTTTTTGGGACCAGATGAAGAATCACTGTTTTAGTGGGATTACGAATTCTCGACCATTAACGCGGATATACTCACACCTTACCCATGTTGCAGAAGCTACGGGGGGTCCACTCCCCCTCTTTCCAGCGAGTCCACTCCCCCCTCACATGTAGGAAATATGAGCCCCTTCACAATCTTGCCAACTGCAGCGCTACAGGGGATCCCCCTTCACAATCTGCAGGATTGCATTTACGTGTTCGCTTATTAAGGGACAAAGAAATTAACAAGAGAAAGAGAGGGGTCGTTAGTCTACGTACCGAAATCCTACTCTTCCATGTGGATCATGCTATGCATATCTGTCTGTCCGTCCAATGCCTGCTCCTGTGATAAGTTTCGCTTGGTCATGTCCCTCTTTACGGACTCGACTTCCTCCGATGTCGAGAATATCTCCTAAGATTTGAACATGGACCTCTCGCGTTTTCATCCTTCCTTCAAAATTCCACGCCCTCCATCTTCAAATCTCAAACCTTCCCAATATCAAAATCTTCAAAGTCTTTTCACCTTATGGGTATGCAAAATCGCCAAACTCATACGCCAATATGTTATTCGACTAGAGAATATCTCCTAAGATTTGAACATGGATTTTCTTTATCTCCGCCGATATTCACTTTATCTCGAGCCTCGCACAACTTTTATATATATATAACTACGACAAGCAAATCTCCATCAAAAATTCCATCCTAACTTCAAATCTCCATCCTATCAAAAATTCCATTCAAACCTTCCCATTGTCCATATCTTACTGCTCACCATTTGACTTTGAGTCATACTACCACATCATGCAAAAGAGAGATTTTACGCTTACTTTAATTCGGAAATAGATGGATTATCCATTTCTAACGCCTTTCATTTTACCAAACACTCCCTATACAGTAAAATAGTCGGTCCTATTTCCTCTCTGAGACTTCAAATCCCCATTAGTTTACTTACTAAGACTCTTCTCAGTTCTCACTGTTAACACACCACTATCGTAATCACCATCTCGATTCCCAAATTTAGGGTTCGTCTTCTTCTTCGTCGTCTTCTTCCGTTTTTAGTCTCTTGCAGTAGTCAAAATTGAGTATGTTTAAATCTAAATTCATGTCTATTTTCTAGGGTTCATTTTTGAAAGAAAATAAAACCCCTAAAAAATGGTATTCAAGAATAGATTCTTCTCGTCAAAGAAATCAGCATCAGATTCAGCTAAATCAGATGGATCAAACAGTCCAAGAACAAGTGGTTCGGATTCACCAGTCAGATCGGATAAGAAGAAAGTGAAATCTACTAAAGATGATGCTCAGATCGGTGGTGGAGTTAGTAATTTTGGTTGTAAACAAGCTTCATCAATCAAAGATGGGATTCAACAATTGCATCAGCAAGTACAGAATCAAGAGAAGAAGAAAGAAGTGAAAGGTAAAGAAGTTCCAATTTCACCAATACCACCTAAATTGCGTACGAGTAATAGTAGTAAAGGGCAAGATACTTCAACTGGAGTGTCACCAATTCTTGCATCTTCACTGGGATTAAATCGAATTAAAACAAGATCAGGACCATTACTGCAAGAGAATTTCTTTGGTTTTCGTGGTGATAAGCCTAGTAATCTATCTAGACTTGCTGTGGATGGATGTTCTTCTTCCTCTTCGGGGAAAATTAATGGGAAGAAAAAGGAATTGAATAGTTTGGGTAAAATGGGGGAAAATGCTACTCCTGCTGCTGCTTCTGGAGGAAGTTGGGTGGATAATGGGAGTAATTGTGATAGTATGTCTACTGGGAGTGGACAGTCTAGAGATCAAAGTCCTAATGTTCAGGTCCGGACTCGTTTAAACAATGCAGAATCTTCAGCTGAAACCGGTATGAATCTATTGCTGTTATCTGATTTGGTGTGTCATTATATTTTTATCATTTATTCTGGAAGATATAGTTATAGATATATAGATATGCAAGGGAAGTAAATCACTAATGTACATTGTTCTGAAAGCATACCTTTAATGTTTAAATTAGATGGCTATCTTGAAATGAGTCTGGGTACACATATTACAGAGAATTCGGACTTATGTACCTTGGGATAAAGAAATCCTGGCAATATTTGATTTCATCATAATTGGCGTCTGTCTCTTCCTCATTCGAGCTTGTATTCATGTCAATCAGCTGATCCATGTATGAGTGTAGACATGTATGCTAATAGATAAGATGTTAGTAGATCAGGCAGACTTGTGGATTTAAGAATTGGAAACGAGTACAATCAATATGATAACCTCAGCGTAGCAGCATAACTATCTCTACTTCCAACACACACACACGTGCAAACATGCACAGACAGAGCACCCCCAGAACCTACCCAATTTAACTAGTTGGCTCAGAATGTACCTTGGATTTGGCGCCGCTGGAAATATCAGACCTGAGTTTGGGCTGCATTCACATCAATATCCAATTTTCCTAGTACACCACCAAAGTTGCAGTTCTAATTTGAAGGTAGGGAAATATATTGTACCTGCATCAACTAGACATCTCCAATTCTTTGTTGAAACGTCGAAGAAAATCCTGAGTTGTACCATGGGATTAGTCACATGTAACTGTGTTTTTGCGGCAACAGATCACCTAACCCGTCAGTTGTGCTCTCATGAACCCCTAGAAAGACTCTGATTTACCTCTCTCACACATCGTTTGTAGAAAAGATTTAAGAGAGAAGTTGGTCGAGAGAACAGAAGTTAGAGATGGCAGATATTCCTAGGAACAATTAATGTGTAGCCAAAAGCATCACGGCGAACACTTTGATGCAAGATGGGTCACGAATATTGGTGTCTATTTTCTGTGCAAGCAATTAAAATTGTTAATTTCTCTAAAGAGATAGAGAGAAAGAACTACTCACATCCTCCAAATAGAAATCCCCAAATAAAAAGCCATACCATTTATCTCAAAGAGATGCTAAACTTTGATTCCTTGATAGTTGCATGATCTTTGTCTTTTGTGATCTGACAGACCTGTAAGAGTTGCAATGGCTTCCATATTGGAACTATATATGATATGGATGTGGGCTGCACGATGCGTTTGGAAATGGAAATTTAGTCTTATGCAATTGTCATCATCTTATTCGTTATGCTTTAGGTTGTTTTCTTTATCTCTGTGTCGGCCTTTCCGTTATTCTGTTACTAAATCCTTGGCTTCAATGGCATTTGTACTGCCTCCATCCTATAAAAGTTTTCTAACTGAGTTGTATCTTGAAGTATTGGGAGTATTAGTATGCGTATCCGTGTAAATACGTATCGATACGGCAGATTTTTTTTTTTAGGCGTATCGTTGTAACACAGCTTTTTTCATATCTGTTACATCTTCACCATAAGGTAAGATAATTGGGTCATGTCAGCTGAGTTTATTTACGAAAATGTAATTCGAACTTCTAAAACATGAATCGGCCTTCTACTGTTCTTTGCATCAGTGTACAACTGCTGTTGATTCTAGTTCAGTTGGTAGGTTATATGCACATTGTGCTGGTAACAGTTCTGAATTTTATATCGAGATAGGAGCCAGTATGCTTCCATTAATCAACCTTAATTTTGCTTTCAATATGGGCTCATTCCCCCCCACAGGACTACTGCTGAATGATAGCAAGTAGAATATTCACATGAATGCTTGATTTGATTCGTTAATAGGGATTCTGACTGCTTCAAAAATAAAAATAAACAGGGATTTTGACTTTTAAGCATCACCAAGATTAAAGGAGACAATTTTATGGCAGCACATGCCTGATGACTTAAAATGATCTGAAAGAATATTACATCATTGCTTCTCGTATTAAAATATTTTCTTAAATGTCGAATTGCTCAAGAAACTGTCTTCATTTCTTCTGTACGTTGTGTTTTTATTCATGTTACTGTATCCCTTGCTCTTCTTTACTCGGCATGCATTCTCTGCGGTGGAAGCGTTATGATGTGCCGTATTCTTACATTTTAAGCTTTATTTCCAGGAAAATTTAATTCTTCATGGGGCCATTCTGGATGCTTAAGATCAGATGTTTGTACTCCAGAGGTATATGTGACTCTTCTGTGTACTGGCACTAACTTGTCCATTGTACTCTCTATCCGATAACTTGTTGTTGATATGTTGATGTTTTGATTTTATTTTTTGCAGCCTATTTTTGATTGTGATACTCCAAAGGAGTCGGAATCTCCTCGTTTTCAAGCTCTTCTTCGAGTCACAAGTGCTCCTAGGAGGAGGGCCCCTTCCGATATTAAAAGTTTTTCCCATGAGTTGAACTCAAAAGGTGTACGACCATTTCCGTTGTGGAAGCCTAGAGGTTTGAATAACTTGGAGGTAATTCTGTGAGCTAGTTTCACCTGGAAAGGGATTACGTGCACTTTTGAAAGGTCCCTCTATATAAATAATGTTCTTAACTCTCACTTGCAACAATTTTCTTTCTACGTATAGGAGGTTTTGGTTGTCATTCGAGCAAAGTTTGACAAGGCAAAGGAGGAAGTTGACTCAGATCTGGCAGTTCTTGCGGGAGATTTGGTTGGGAATTTGGAAAAGAACTCGGATAATTATCCTGACTGGCAAGAAACAATTGAAGATTTATTGGTTTTGGCAAGGCGCTGTGCTATGATGTCACCCGGGGAGTTTTGGCTTCAGTGTGAAGGCATAGTTCAAGATTTGGATGATCGGCGTCAAGAGCTTCCTATGGGTACACTAAAGAAGCTTCATACCCGGATGCTTTTCATTCTCACCAGATGCACTCGTTTGTTGCAGTTCCATAAGGAAAGTGGTCTGGCTGAGGATGCACATGGTTTTGGTCTCCGGCAGTCCAGGGTAATGCATTCGGCTGATAAACGAGTTGCATCAGGTCCATTAAGAGAAGAGAAAACTGTTGCTGCTCCAAAGGGACCCAAGGCAACCTCCCAGAGGAAATTTTTTAGTCAGGAGCAGCGTGGATTTGGTTGGAAAAATCCTGTACAGGCCGCAGATATACTTCCACCTACTGCTGTTGTAGAATCTACAAAAGACCTCGATTCACCTGTTGATGGCAGGAACAGAATGGCTTCTTGGAAGAAACTCCCCTCTCCTGTTGTAAAAGGCCCGAAAGAAGCTTTACCAGTGCATGAACAGTACGACAGTAATGTGGATTCTCCAGAGACACTGAGTAGGACAGGAAGTTTAGATGCAGATTTAGTTTCTGTCAAGCCTCTTCCTGAGCTTCCTCCTGCCAAAGAAGTAGTGCATACTTCAGTGGCATCGAAGCATCAACACAAGGTTTCTTGGGGTTACCCAGGAAGTCAACCAAGTCTCTATGATGAAAATACAATAATATGTCGCATTTGTGAAGAGGATGTACCAACATCTCACGTGGAAGAACATTCAAGAATCTGTACGATTGCGGATAGATGTGATCAGAAAGGGCTAAGTGTTAATGAGCGTCTTATCAGGATTGCTGACACTCTTGATAAAATGATAGAGTCCTTCTCATCACAAAAGGATCTACAGAATACAGTAGAAAGTCCTGATGTTGCAAAGAACTCAAGCGTTACTGAAGAGTCGGACATTCTATCTCCAAAACTAAGTGACTGGTCTAGGAGGGGTTCAGAAGACATGCTTGATTGTCTTCCTGAGACTGATAATTCAGTATTAATGGATGACCTAAAGGGTCTGCCATCCATGTCATGTAAAACTCGTTTTGGCTTGAAGTCCGACCAAGGAATGACAACATCATCAGCTGGAAGTATGACACCTCGATCACCACTATTAACACCACGAACTAGTCCGATAGACTTGTTTTTGACAGGAAAGGGTACATATCCTGAACATGAAGACATTCCGCAGGTATGTCCTATCTAAATTATATGTTTCTGTTTACCTTTTTTTATTGATAAAAAAAAATATACTTACAAAATAAAACAACAGGAAGATGTTTGAAATATAAATTGTCAGTTGTACAGCATGTTATAAGGAAAAATAATTGACATTTTTGTAAGTCAAAAGCAAATTCCAAGGAATTAGAAACTTAATAAAAGTTAAAACTAACAGTTCCTAGAAGTTTACCCTCAGAGGGTAGTTTTCATGGCAAGCTACAGATTTTTACAGTTGATAGCTATGCTTCACAGCAACCTCCTTTGCTATAAAAAATCCACCTGTTGTGTTGTTCGCGGGTTTCTTACCCCTTGCAGAACGAAGAGCCTTTACGAGACTTGCATTACATAAACGAACCAGATGGACTCAATAAACCTTTAACAGGAGGAAAGAATTTAGGAGATTGATGATGCTAAGCACATTATGCTGCAAAGATGGAAGTCCCACCTCTTTAGAGGCTTACACATGGACCGTTTCCTTACACCATCATTCCTCTTTATTGGAGTTGGTTGGTCTTAAGTAACTTTCATTAGAGATACAGTAGCATCATTGCTAAACGGATTAGGGGCTTCTAGGTTGACAGAGCTGGGAAATTGAGCTCTGCTGTGATATCTTTTTCCACCTGGCTATTTTTTAATTCTTCCTTTTGTTCTGGATATGCTTCGTATTGTTTTTATCTTTTCTTTCTTTTCTTTTTTTTAATAGAAAAGATATTACAGAGAACTTAAGCAATATGAATCATAATGTTTCGACCCTTTACAATTCCTTCCAAAACCTTACATTTCGAGTGAACAATCTGAGGATCATTAAAAACAAAAAACTTTTTCTTTGCACCACTCCACTTAGCTAGCTTGTTGACCTTCCCATTAAAGTCCCGGGACTAGTACCCAAAAAAGAAGGCACATCCTTTAGAACATTGTTTTTATCTTTTCAAAATATGTTTCAAAAGATTCTCTGGCATACTCTAAATATTGTAGATGTGCTGAATTGGTGAATCATGGTGCATGAATTTTGTTATTTTTTGTGCTTTTTAATAACGAGAACTTCTCAAACATCCCTTACAATCTTCTAGCTGTTTCTCTGTGATGCAGATGAATGAACTTGCCGACATTGCCCGATGTGTAGCAAATACATCTATGCATGATGACCGGTCAGTTTCGTATTTGGTTACCTGTCTTGAAGATTTGCGGGTAGTCGTAGACCGTAGGAAGCTAGATGCTTACACGGTGGAGACATTTGGTACACGCATAGAAAAGTTGATCAGGTGAGTCTTTATATCTTCAATTCTTAAGCTATACTTGGATATTGTCGTCCAGAAAGAAAACGCTATCCTGTGCGTTTGTTATTTGTTTGTTTATCTCTCTTTTGGTCCACCTCGGTCTTATATAAAGTGGGTGGTAAAGATACATCTCTTTATGTCTATTTAAAAATCATTCGGTATTCTTGAATCTTGCTGAACCAATCACATAATGCAACTCTTTTTTCTTTTTTTATGGATTGCGATTATCCAGGGAGAAATACTTGCAACTTTGTGAGCTTGTTGATGATGAAAAAGTTGATTTTTCAAGTACCACAATTGATGAAGATGGCCCAATGGAAGATGATGTTGTTCGCAGCTTGAGAACAAGTCCTGTTCACTCTTCTAAGGATCGTACCTCTATTGATGACTTTGAGATCATAAAACCAATAAGCCGTGGGGCATTTGGTCGAGTTTTCCTGGCAAAGAAAAGAACCACTGGTGATCTTTTTGCTATTAAGGTAACCTTATCTTGTCGCACTTGATGCTGGTCATTGTTTTCTGACTTTATATTTTCTCTTCCACAACGCATTCAGAATTAGATAACTAAAAGGCATTTTCATAAATACTGCCTGGTTTGTACAGGATGCGGTAGGTGTAGGGATTTCTTGATTTCACACCCATTAATATTTAATTAATACTTACTTGGGCATCATTATAAGAACATGGGTGTAGAGGAAAAGTGCCATGTTCACAAGAGGATTTTAGATTTCTATAACTTTGAGAGGTCAAGGTAATCATCTTATACTATTAAAAGATTATGAAAACATTGTGTCAGTGAAAAGTGGGAATGCCTGTAAATATTTCTCAATAATCCCCTGGGCATATCTCGAGAGAAGGTTCGATTGTATTCATTCTATCGTTACTTCTTTTGTTAGGTCTTGACTTCTCTGTAATTTTTGATGATGTGGCTCATGTGTGTTTCTTTTATCTTCCACAGTGCGTTTGCAAATAGATACCTAAGACATCTTCAAAAACTATGATGGTCATATTAGATTACACTCCAGTAGTCTGAATAGGAGGTGTTACATGTATGAGGTTTCTGGAACCGATACCCATAATCTCTAATTGCTGAATTATATGTTAAAAGAGAATGTGTTGAATCACTAATGTAGGCTACTTTTTGGTGGTTCTTTTGTGTAACCTCTAATTTTCTGGACATCATTGGCTTTTCGTGTAATATACTTGTTGATATTTCAGGTTCTTAAAAAAGCTGACATGATTCGCAAGAATGCAGTTGAGAGCATTTTGGCTGAGCGTGATATTTTGATTTCAGTCCGGAATCCATTTGTGGTATGTAGTTCTTTCACTGCCAGAGATTATTTTCGTGGTAGACAATCGGAGAAGAAAGATATGTATTGTTTCCTAATGTAAGGACTGATTGTTTTCCAATTATATTTAGTTGCTATTAAAAAAAAGTTAATGATTCACTTTTGCATTGTATCAGGTGCGGTTCTTCTATTCCTTTACATGTCGGGAAAACCTGTATCTTGTGATGGAATACTTGAATGGAGGGGATTTGTACTCGTTGCTTAGAAATTTAGGTTGCTTGGATGAAGATGTTGCTCGCGTGTACATTGCAGAAGTTGTAAGTTGAAGATTGCATGTAGTTCATTACTTATGCTTGTATCAAACTTCGTAAAAAGAGATATAGAGAGAAAGAAAAATTTTGACAAGTGTGGCCTGTAGGTGCTTGCATTGGAGTATTTGCACTCCCTGCGTGTGGTTCACCGTGATTTGAAGCCTGATAATTTATTAATTGCACACGATGGTCATATCAAGGTTAGTAAGTTATTTCTTTGTTCTGTCAACCATTAGGCTTAATGGTCTGGTTTATTAGTCTAGTTTCATTCCTTTCCTTGGGGATTTTGAATGCTTCCACCAATTAAGCTTTGTCACCACACACGTGCACACACCTGTTGTTGCAAGGATGGAAGAGTGAATGGGTATTGGTTTGTCGGGAAATTAATTACTCTACAAGGCTGCATCTAATCTTGGCGGTATTTTTATCTTTGACAAATCAGCACTTGGGATGGACCACTACTAACCCTTCTATGAAGGTTTTCACAAGTCTTCTAGTGTTCCATTATTGCCTGGTGACCTATCATTTATGTTATTTTGGTTGTGCGTCTTTTTTTTTTTTTTTTTGTTAATTATTATAATTATTGTGTTGTCATTTAGTCGTACATCTCTACCTGCTCCTTTGGCATATTAAACCTGGCCTGTGCTCTAAACTTCCACTTCACACTTGGTTAGGAACTTTATTACTTAATCATACCCTCTATGCAAAGTTTACAATATCTTGTTTTGTCTGAACAGCTGACCGACTTCGGGCTCTCAAAGGTTGGTCTTATCAACAGCACTGATGACTTGTCTGGTCCAGTTGTTAGTGGAACATCAATACTTGAAGAAGATGATCCTCAGCACTCTGGTTCTGACCCATCTGAGCCCATGCACCATCAACAAAGAAGGGAGAAGCGCTCTGCTGTTGGTACACCTGATTATTTGGCTCCTGAGATTTTGTTAGGAACAGGACATGGTTGGTTAACCCTCTTTGTGTCTTTGAATTGTGTCTGTCGATTACTTCCAATGTATTTATAGATTTATATTTTCTGGCCGAGGTTTTCCAATCTTACATACCTCATAGCATCTGAGGTCCCAATGTCTTCATTTCTACAGGCACAACTGCTGATTGGTGGTCTGTTGGAGTCATTCTTTTTGAGCTAATAATTGGGATTCCTCCCTTCAACGCAGAGCATCCTCAGGTTATTTTATTATTCCTCGGAACTTATGCCTCTTGAGATATGTTTTGAACTTAGGCTTTGTCTAGATAGTGTAGAGGTTTAGGCACGTGCCAAACCATTAGCAACAATTTTGCGCATGCTTAAGAAGATTGTGAAGTTGACGTGTTAAACTTCAGCT
Organism: Papaver armeniacum; assembly: GCA_023531295.1. Lineage (NCBI taxonomy): Eukaryota > Viridiplantae > Streptophyta > Magnoliopsida > Ranunculales > Papaveraceae > Papaver > Papaver armeniacum. Next base: position 324,879 of record JAJJWW010006574.1, on the reverse strand, counting down.
GTTCCTTTTTATGTATGTTGAATTTAACTTCTTCACCTTCCTTTCTCTTTCTGTATAGATAATTTTTGACAATATTCTTAACCGTAATATACCTTGGCCGGGGGTACCTGAAGAGATGAGCTATGAAGCACAGGACTTGATTGATCGGTAAGAAATTATTACAGTATTGTTATATTTAGCTGTAATTGTTTTCCTGTGATTTGTGCTTTTCCATAACCAGCCCTTTATTAATCTCTTATCGTGTTCTGGGCTTGCATGTGATTGTGTGCGCATATTTCAACTGGCATGTGCATGTTCGTTATACCGGAGATATCATCCTAATTCCAAATTTTAATTAGGTAGTCTTCAACAAAAAGTGTAAGCTCTTCATAGTGGTTGTTGAAATATGCTAGATATTTTTGTTGCTTGAAACATTATAGAAGGTGCAGAGTAAGCCTAGATACAAGCAGTTAGACAAAATAGGAACAATCTGTCAAATGACTGAAGACAAGTGACATATACCAACATATACTATTCATTAGTTGAAAAATGTTCATTAGTTGAAAAATGTTCACATATAATTGTATAACCATAGGACACAGAGGGAAAGAAATCATAAAGTTGTCAAACTTAAGGCAGAAAGCTCGTTCAGCTTTTTTTTTTTCCGCTCTCGATGCTTGCGCATCAACAGTTTGGTCTAGCTGTACGGCTTTTGAGCTTAAAAAAAGCCAAAATATGGGCCTTGAGGCGTTTCTTGAAGCCTTCACAATAAAACCCTAGATATACTACTTAAAGAAGTCAAATTTTACTTAAAGAAGTCAAATTTTTCCTTAAAGAAGTCAAATTTTAAAGAGAAACATAGATATTCTGGCGTTTGTGATAACTGATAACAATCTCCTAGTGTTTTTGATTTTGCTTTCTCAAGATATTCTCATAAGATAGGTTCTGGAAATCCCTAGGCAACGCCATTCTGTTAGCTATTTTTTCTTTCAATATCGACCTGAGTTTGCATTTTACTTACTTTCCAGATTATTGACAGAGGATCCTAATCAGAGATTGGGTGCCAATGGAGCGTCAGAGGTAATATTTACTAATTAGAAAGTAGTAGATGTTGAAAATGTGCATCTCTCAAATGGAAATCATTGATTGAGAGTTTATGATCCAGGTGAAGCAACATGTTTTCTTCAAGGATATCAACTGGGACACACTTGCCAGGCAGAAGGTGGGGAACTAACAATATTATCTAACCCCTTCACTTTGTGGTCCTATATTAAAAAATTAGAAAGATAATTTTTCCCCAGCAATCAGATAGGTTAACCAAGTGTGACGTTTCAATTGCTTTTTCAGGCAGCGTTTGTTCCTGCCTCTGACAGTGCTCTTGACACAAGCTACTTCACTAGCAGATTCTCTTGGAATACATCTGATGAACGTGTTTACGCACCTAGTGAATTTGAGTATTCGAGTGACAGTGGTAGCACAGGTGGAAGCAGCACTTGTAGCAATCGTCAAGATGAGCTGGTATCTAGCTAATCTTAATTTGCTTCAATTTTTCCTGTCGTATATTGGGAAGTTACGTGATCATATACAGTGCAGTTTTTAGTATTACCTACAGTTTCTTAAATTTGAGCCTTGTTGATACAACAGGGTGATGAATGTGGAGGTCTCACCGAGTTCGATTCCGGTCAATCTTTCAAATACTCATTTAGTAATTTTTCGTTCAAGGTACGTGTGCACAGTTAAATAAATTAGAACCTCCTTGATTTTTCTTTCCAAATATTCTTCCTAATCTTTGTCTTAGCTTTTTCAAAGGATTGCTGAGCTTATAGTTTTCTGATCAAATTTCCATTTGGCGTTGTCCAGAATCTGTCTCAACTGGCTTCAATCAACTATGATCTAACCAAGGGGTTTAAAGATGAAACGCCGGGGAACCCAGATGCGCGATACTAGAAGTTCTGTTTGTGTACAGCTTGTAAATGTAAGATATTAATCTCAGTTTACCAATTATAATTAGGGAAATTTTGAATCTGGGTCCATATGTTAGTGTTTAGGTCCTAACTTTGTCCAGCTTTAAGTTTGGGTCCTGGTCAACGAATTGACCTGATTCGACTGTCTTGACCATCCAATAGGGAGTTAAATCATTGAATTGGCTCGAATAACCCTATTTAAAATATTTATTTACTTACAAAGTTACGGTATAAGATTCCTAATTGTTTTCACGGGTTTGTCATCTGAGTTGATGCCGATCTAGATTTTCCCTATTTGCTATTTCCAAGCGGTAATGTTAAGTCACTTGAGCTAGGAGAAACATCATTTTTGCTGCAACTAAAAATCATGAACAAGCTTGAGGAGATAAATAACTAAATTATTACTAGCACATTATACAGATTCCAATTTTTATGTTCGAAATCAAGTAAGAAATCGTAGGTGATTTGGAGTGGGAAAAAGATTTTAGAAAACCTTATCATCGTTTTTTTTCTTCCAGTTGTTTCTGTAGCCTTTTCTAACATTAATCTGTTTCGGCCATTAACAGATGGGAACCGGGGAAAAGCTTTGTTTTCTTAAATTATCTAGAATATGATCATGGTTTCTGGATCTTCAGAACTAATTCATGAACTTGTTAGAACCGGAGAACATATAAAGAAGAAACTCTGTCATTTAAGCAACTTAATAACATGCTTAAGTTGGGGCCTTTCTAGTGAATACCTTGAGTTCTGGGAGATTTATTACAAATTAGTGCTAAATTGACAACTGGAATGTTTTGGTGTCTTTGTATTTGATTCAGATTCCCTAACACAAAAGAGACTTCATTAATATCTTCATCAGCAAACTTACTAATACTGTCGGAGAGAATCTTCCTCGAACTTCTCCGGCATAGTCTTCCTTGATATAGTTGGGGGTTTTACTGTCCTCCGCTTCAAAATCAACATTTGTTCTCTACAACTCCTTTGCCCAGCTCAGAGCTAGAGTAATTCCTTCCCTTGCTCTATCACCACTGCTTCTGCAACAATGATAACCTCTTGCTCCTAGTTACCTGTGAAGGATATAGCAACAAGACCAACATTAGTTTCCTGGCGAGATTGGGGTATACTCAAACTAATTGGGGTATACCCAATTTTAAAGGGACACTTTTTGTGGGTTTTAGGGGAGGCCTAATGGGTAAGTTACAAAACTACTCTTACCCATTAATAATCTTAATTACCCTAAATCAGTTTTTATTCTCTTCATTTCATCTTCTTCTCTTCTTCTTCTTCTTCTTCTTCATCTTCACCTTCCATCAACCAAAGCCATATAAAAATCTTCAACTTTGATTTTCAAAAAAAATTGTTGACTCTACTAGCGAAAAGTAGACTATAAATGATGTTTAAACTCAAACCCATCATTGTGTTGTGTGATTTGATTGTTATATTAGGTTAGAAATCGAAAATTATGATTTCTGTGTCTTCGGCCGGCAAGGCAGTGACATGAATATCTTGTCGACTTTTCATAACAGCCATGGCGGCGATCAGAAAAATTTCAATAGCCCGTAGGGTATTTTTTGAAGACCTTGCTAGCCAATACAAATTTTAAGGGTATTTTTGAATACCTTGCTTACTAAAAAATAGGAAGGGTATTTTTGAATACCTTAGGCCAATAAATTTTTATGTCATCTCCGTATATCAAAAAACAAAAGTCGGCAAGGTCTACGATGAAGATCATGCTAGCCACTTTTGGCCTAAGAGGTCGACGATGAAGACCTTGTTTAGGCCACTTTTGGCCGAGAAAAATTCGACGATGAAGATCTTGGGCCACTTTGGCCTAAGATGATCTTCATTAGTCGACCTTGCCGACTTTTCATACTTTCAGAACTGAAAGTGTTGATTTATTCGTTGATTTTGAGTATGATTTCATATAACAGATTTGCAATCCTCTTTTTAGAAGTATTTCGGTTGTGTGCTTCATTTTCGTTGCAAGAGATATTCTCAAAAAAAAAAAAAAAAATCATCAAAAATCATCCCACAAATGTTCAATCAAAAACAAAATTTCATAACTTTCATAAGTTTTAATCTATTCAATCAATTTAAACTTAATTAATTAATCTAATCAAAATTTTAGTGTTAATTAAACGAGGGCAATTTTGCCATTTTGAAAATACAAGGTTAAGGGGTGGCTTGGTTTTACTTCAAAATGACCCGATTTTGTCTTATTGGGTATACCCCAATTAATCTGGGTATACCCCAATCAAGCCAGGATTAGTTTTGGCAATATATGCTTATTCTTATTCCAATTTTTTCTTTATGGGCTTCGTTTAGTGTGTTGGTGATAACCGACTCTGGTATCCCTATTGAGGTAAAGATCATTCAAGATATGATCCTGGTTGTTCATGACCCTGTTGGAAGAACATAAATGTTGATCATAAATATTTCTTAGTCAGTGTTGGCTACATTTAGAGCAGTATTCTTGAAAGTTTTGTCGCATTTGGCTTTCCAGATGGGAGCCCAACCATTGTAGTTGTATCTGTTTTGGAACCAAGAAGGAAGTCATCCAATCATGAAAGTTGTTGCCAAATCCAAATAACTCATTGTTAGTCCCAACTCCAAGAAGCATATGCAAACTGACATAGCAAAGGGACAATATATACAAAAGGAGATGAGAGGTAGTTTCTTCACTACAACTGCAGGATTTACACAAAGGATTAATATAGTTCAGAATGCTTGCAGTTTTGGCATTAGTAGAGAGGATTCCTTAAGCACATTTCATAAGAACATACTGAAGGTATAGTGTTCATCATCCTGATTTTTCCCCAATCAGCGTTTTGGTGCTTCATCTTTGTAGGTGTTTGTTTAATCTTGCTATAATAAAGAGATTTGACAGTGAAGTTTGTTTTTGTCAGTCAGGTCCCAGATTACTTTATCCTTCTCCTGGAAGTTGTAATGAATATCCAGAATAGGTCACTGCATTGGAAACTTCCTTACATGTCATATACACCTGGAAATGCATGTGCTTCACTATCCTAACATGCTATTGGAACTAATATTTTAAGTGCCATTGCCTTGCCTTTACAGAGTCTTCTTTTATTTGGTACATCCCTTTGCAATTGAGAGTCCAGTACAGTGTTTTCATTAGGTTTAACAAGATTTTTGGAATTATTATACGCGCACAATATAATATCGATGCACAAATAATTTGTTTCACCGTATCAACTCATAACAATGATAGCTTTGTTGTCGGCGGGCCTATGATGGAAATAATTTCACCTGAATAAATTCTAAGATCGTAAGATTGGTAATATATTCTATTATCCCGAGTCAGAAACTCTTTTGTACTGTACAACATATCTTAATTCATGGATCAAACTCGCTACTTACGGCAATAATGGTCAAATGTTGGGGCAGTTTTTTTTTGTTGGATGGTGTTCTTTTTGTTGTTGAGCTACATCAAGTATATCCATCACCTAAACTCGCCTACGTAGACACCTTAGCCTCTCATGAGCAGAAAATTCGTCCAATTCAATGCAGGCGTCCAATTCAATGCAGGTTAAACTAAAAGAATTTGTAACAGTCATTTTGCAAACGGTTAATTTTTGTAACGTCAATACGAGTTTGAAACGGTGAAAGATCGTTGCAATAATGGTGTCTGTTATTGAGTTTCAAGATGGTTATATGCAATTATCTTGGTATCCTCGACTTAGAATGCCAAGTTACCTTGTTACCCTTTATTACTATGATCCGCGCTCGAGTTCTTCAAACTCAAAATAAACCCCAGCACCCCAGTTTTTTTTTTTTCAAACAGTATTTCACTTTATAACTCTTCATTTAATTAACAAAAATCAGAAAATAAAATTTTTCATTTAATATGTTTGAAAACTAGAAGAGAAAACAAATAATATGATGGAAGAGCCTGAGACATAACTCCACCCATTTCTCATTTCCTCTCATTCCTTTGATTTGAGCTTCGAAAAACTTTTGGATTGAGTTTCGGAAAAAGCTATCAAGAACTACAATCGATTTAAGTCTAGATTAAAGTTTAATCCATGTCTAATAGATACCGATTCATAATTTTGTAAATGCAAATATGGGTTATCTTTATCTAAGGTATTTCTAGCATTCATTACTATCTGAATCGAAAGTTATTCCACATTCGGGGGTTTAATAATTTACAAATTTGAGGTTACAAACTGTTGATTTTGAATGAAGCAACCTATATCTTTCATATCTATTTGTGGTTGTAGATATTAGGTTTAGGGTTTTTGTGTTTGCTAATTGTGATTAAGAAGATCTGCATGTGATTCTATATGTTGCAGTACATTGTATTATGTTTTGAGAATATCTCAATGAAATTCTTAGGTTTAGTTGATAATTAAATTGAGTCAGACATAGTATTTTATTTGTATGTAGGATGTCACAATTTTTTGTAGGTGAAAATGCCGGGGTACAACAACCACACCCAACAATTCGTTTGGAAATCTGAGAGGACTTACTCCAATATACTTTCTAGAGAATCAACTAGACAGTCAGACTCAATCTAGAGAAAAGTATATACAAGAGTTTATATCTCTATCTCTCAATTCAATCTGCAATCAACAAATAGAAATTTGTGAGCTCAATTGAATATAAGAGTAGTAATTTGAACGGTACCAAAGACCAATATTCAAGGATCAATCAATTTCAATCAACAACCAAAGGTTGGATTTCCTAATTGATCGATACAACGCACAACCTGTGATATTTCAATTATATAACAAAATATGATGCGGAAAAGAAATAACATAGACACCAGAATTTTGTTAACGAGGAAAACCGCAAATGCAGAAAAACCCTGGGACCTAGTCCAACTTTGAACACCACACTGTATTAAGACGCTACAGACACTAGCCTTCTACCGATGAACTTCGGACTGGACTGTAGTTGATCCCTAATCAATCTCGCACTGATTCAAGGTACAATTGCGTTCCTTACGTCTCTGATTCCAGCAGGATACTACGCATTTGATTCCCTTATATAGTTTTCAAATCAGGGTTTTCAATCTAAGTTACCTTGGTAACAAAGCATTCAATATTCACCGTTAGATGAAAAACCTGATTCAACCAAGCTAATATCTTTCAACCGTTAGATCGAACTTAGCTTGTTACACACAAATGAAATGTACCCTCATTTAGGTTTATGTAACCGTACCTAAACGTGTACACCATGTTGGCTCAAAAATAGTTAACCGAGGTTAACCATATGAATACTCTCATATCAACCTTGTTCATCTTAACCATAACTAGTTCAAATGACTCAAATGAAACTAGTTAAAGAGTTGTTCAATTGCTATGTTCTCATAGAAGTATACAAGAACATAATTAAAGCAAAATCGGTTTGATTCACTCGAATCAATTCATGAACATTATAGCCACGGTTTCCAAAGATTGCATTCCTCATTATATAAATGTTTAAGTTCATGTACACAACCGATTTTAGAACTTTAACCTTCAAGTATGCAAACAAGTACGCATACTTGAAATCCCCCCGGACCAAGGTTGGGTTTCGCCAGTACACAAACGGGTACGCGTACTTCCAATCCCAGCCAAAATATTCAGACATGAACCTTACGCCAGTACGCGAACGGGTATGCATACTTAGGTTCCCGGATTTCTCCAGCCAACAGGTACGCGTACGAGTACGCATACTATGGTTCCCGGACATGGATTACATATGTGCAAGAGTACACAACATATCATATCCAATAATGGTTAAGTGTTCTAAACTCTTATTTCAATCATTGAAACTTTCTTAGAGAATGACAATATCCGTTTTCACACACTATTAGCATCAAAGCAATTTTCAAGTTATTAAAATAATCATAACGAAACATTCCAAGTCTACACCAAATGATTGTATCACACTAACCATGTAAGATGTTACTCGACAATTTTCACATGATCATCTTTTGAGTCAAGAATATAAGATGAACTTGGTCGAAGCGAAAGCTTGCCAACACATATTTCGAGAAATATGTAAGCGAGTTAAACTCAGCTCGAAATCTCAAATGTGTATAATAGAAAACTATATCGTAACACGACTTATGTCTCAATATAGGAGATAGAGTAGAAATAGACTTTCCAAGTGATAGATGAGTTTCAGTCTCCACATACCTTTTGTAGATGAAGTTCCACAAGCTCTCCTTAGTAGTTCTTCGTCCTCAAATGATGAACGCCGTGAAGTCTAAGGCTCAAGTACACAATCTATGTCCTAGTCCGAGACATCTATAAGTAGACTAGAAATCAAGAATTATAGTTTTGATCACTAACATTGACAAACATGCTTGAGATAGCAACGCATGCCGATTCGACCGAGCAAAGGCTCTAACAATCTCCCCATTTGTCAATTTTAGTGACAAAACTATCAATACATATGGATTACAAAATAAATAAAAGATTGTAGCTTCTCATCCAAATGCTTGATCTCCTTGGAATCTTCAACACGACTCGAAATCTTCATCACTTCCAAGTACTCCATGATTCTAAACGTGTTCAACTCAGCATCATAGTTGTTGAAGATCCGTAGCGATAACAATGAGAAAACAGTTGCTATCAATCATTGTTATACAGTGTCATAGTATCATTACACAACATCAAAGTTCAATTCTATCACAACTTTGACAACAATACTATGGTGATATGTATCACTCCCCCTTAGTCAATACTTCATCTCGACATGAAAACCACTCACCCTTACATAATGATCCGTAAACCTTATGTATTTGTAGTATGAAACTACACATTAATTCCCCCCCTTTTTGTCAATATAAATTAGCAAAGGTGCGAAAACTAGTGGGATCCTCATGAAATTTTCATAGAGATACTTCATGACCAAAAGAGAATAACATACCAACTTATTTAGATGCAAACATATAGCCGAAGCTAAATGCATTCATCAAGGAGTTTATAAAGATATAAGATAACTCCTACAATATTCCAAATCCGCACTCCCACAAAGATTTGGCAATTAAGCACAAGTTCAAACAGAACTCTCCCCCATAAAATGTCATTCCCGAAAGAACAACAAGAGCGACCTTACTTTTACGATAAAATAAGGATTTCTTTGGACATAATCAAATCAAATGAAAACATGAATTTGTATCCAAAAATCACAATTGAATTAGCCAAAAAAATGATCAATTCAATTGGCCATGCTCGACATAAGAGAACTTACGGAGCAACACAATATATGAACAAAGATGTGGATCAGGGAAACACCAATACTGCGGAATAAACAAAGATTCATTCTATTTTTCATTACTATTTGCACAATGACATATAATAGACTTTAATCTTTGTAAACAAAAGTTCATCCTTTCTTCCACCAATATTTGCGTAATGACATAAAAGGCTTAACTTTTGTATTCAAAAGTTCATTCTATCTTTTATCAATACTTTCATACCGACATAATAGAGATAACTTTTGAACAAGTATGGGATAGTCAAGGTTCACGGACGTAAACAACATATCCCATAATAATTTGCAATATATGAAACCATAAAGATTAATATTGCAAAAAATATCTTCCAAATAACTTAGAATTTAAATAAATAAATCTAAAAACATTGAAGATGAAAACGTTGGCAATAGCTATGTGTACTCACAATAATGGCTATTCCAAACCCTAGTTATCCTTCTTAAAAACACAAGAATAAAATTCTCATAAGAAGTTTCCTAGACAAAATAAAAATAAAAAACTCTAAAAAACAAAGAGAGATCACAAGCGATAATCAGAGTTCACGACCGGAACCTTCATGGTCATGGGACCATCAAGCTTGTGACAGACATCATCAATAGTATCTTCAGAGAAGATATCCTCATTGAGAAGATTCTTAACATGTGACTTCATGAGAACAAGGTCAAAATTAACCTTTTTCAACTCAGTTTGTAGCATATTAACATACTTCACAGAGTTCTCAAGCTTCAGTTTGGTCTTCCCAATATCAGTGAGAAAACCATGAACCACTTCAGCAGAGACCATCTCAGCATTTTCTCGATCTTGATAAGAAAAAGCATAGTAGCATGATGCATATGATTCGAGCACGTCAGCTTCAACAAGGGTCCTTTTCTTCTTTAAAACGAACTCAAGGTAAACAACATCATCAATAGAATTACCTGGTAAATCCCAAGAACTTGGAGGAGACCCCATCCTTAAAGAGTAAAACTAAAGTATGCGCTCACAAAAGGTTTGGTATTTAAGGTTTCACAAGAAACATAATTTAGGGTTTCCAAGTTTGATTCGTGCCATGTAAAGTAGGTACACGCACGTACAAAAACTTACCCTCATTGGTGAAAATACCAAAAACAAAAAGTTGTAAAAACAAGTTTAGCAAATATTTGCTCGGTGAGTAAATTCACAAAAACTCGGCTCTCAGATAAATTTGTTTTCACAAGAGAAAAATTTAGAGCATAGCAATTTTTGACATTTTTGAGAAATTAACAACAAAACAAAACATACAAATACTCGTGCAAAAATATTTGTAAGTGATAAACCGGCTAAGAACGATAAGAAAGTAGCCGGAGAATCAGAAAACACTTTTTCCAACAAGTTAACCTGATCATATCTCACTCAACCTGGATTTTTGTGAGTGAGATTTCAACCTTGTGATTAACTAGCACAAGTATGAGACTTGAGATCATTAAATGAATGTTGTTTCTGGTTATACCTTTTTTTCCCGATCTTTGGAGGAAAACCGTTATGATGTGAAAAGTTATCATAAAATTTACTATCATCAAAATATGACGCATATTGTTGATTCTTACCTGAAGAATTTTGACCATAGGGAAATGACAGCCTGTTGATGATTTCTTTATATCATTCAATTATCCTTTTTAGGTTGGCTTCAATCTCTCCATTGCATCCTTCTTCTGGTACCTTTTTCACATCATCAACAACATAATATCCCTTCTTAATTGAAGAATATCCATGAGTTCTTCTTCGACGAAATGATTTAGGAAAACTGTTTCGCATTTGAACATTTGAGGAACACATTGAACTGACTTTCCTGGTGCGGTACACATGGTGAGTACTAAAACCAATAGGTTTAGAAATACGAATGTCAGTTACACCTTTGAGAATTAAATCTAAGGTGTGTTGAAGACGAATAATAGAATTTCATTCAACTCAGAATTCCTCTTTTGTTTACCATGCTCTTTTGAATCACAAACACACTTTCTGATCACCTGAGTTATTAGACAGAACATTCTTAACACCATCGTTGGGAGAAATGTGATGTGGACATTCCTTGATTAGAGGAAGACACATGCACATCTTTTTCAACAAGAAGGGATTTCGATTTTGCTTCTGAACCAGAAATTTTTCCAGTTAAATCATAAGCAGTTGATATAGTGGACTCTTTGGAACATTCTTGAATAGAGAGTTTACTCAAAATAAGTTCAGTTTCCAAAGCATCCTCTTTGAGTTTTCCCTCATGTAAGGTCTGTGAAGGACATACATAGGCGTTTCCATCACGAAGGACTTTTAGAAAAGAGTCACGCTCATTTACCATACCAACAAGAACATTGACTTTGTGCTTCAACCGATTGACACTATCAGCCTGGATTCTAACAAGTTTTAGAATCACTGCACTCTCTTTGGATGCATTCCTTTCAACTTCAAAGTCAGACTCATCAGTAAGGTAGTCGGTGAAACACTTGTCAATGCAAGTATGTTTCATGGGAACACTGGATTCATCTATATTCGAGATTGAAAAATCTTCCTCTTTAATATATTTTATAGAAACAAGAATTTTATTTCTGGGGATGCGTTTATCAAAGATAGCATTTCTGTCCATATCAGATCGCTACAAACACAGACTTATAAGTTCTTTAATGTGTTTGCCTGCTCTGATACCAATTGAAAATGTGGGGGTATAACAACAACACCCAACAATTCGTTTGGCAATCTGAGAGGACTTACTCCAATATACTTTTTAGAGAATCAACTAGACAATCAGACTCAATCTAGAGAAAAGTATATACAAGAGTTTATATCTCTATCTCTCAATTCAATCTGCAATCAACAAATAGAAATTTGCGAGCCCGATTGAATATAAGAGTAATAACTTGAACAGTACCAAAGACCAATGTTCAAGGATCAATCAATTTCAATCAACAACCAAAGGTTGGATTTCCTAATTGATCGATACAACGCACAACCTGTGATATTTCAATTATGTAACAAAATATAATGCAGAAAAGAAATAACACAGACACCATAATTTTGTTAACGAGGAAAACCGCAAATGCAGAAAAACCCCGGGACCTAGTCCAGCTTTGAACACCACACTCGTATTAAGTCGCTACGGACACTAGCCTACTACCAATGAACTTCTGACTGGAATGTAGTTGAACCCTAATCAATCTCATACTGATTCAAGGTACAGTTGCGTTCCTTACGTATCTGATCCCAGCAGGATACTACACACTTGATTCCCTTAGCTAATCTCACCCACAACCAAGAGTTGCTACGACCCAAAGTCGAAAACTTGATAAACAAATCTTTCTCACACAGAAAAGTCTATTGGAATAGATAAATCTGCCTCCCACAGAAATACCTATGAGTTTTGTTCCGTCTTTTGATAAATCAAGGTGAACAGGAACCAATTGATAAACCGATTTTATATTCCCTAAGAACAGCCTAGTAATATCAATCACCTCACAATAATCTTAATCGATTAACGAAACAAGATATTGTGGAATCACAAACGATGACACGAAGGTGTTTGTGACTACTTTTATATCTTGCCTATCGGAGAAATTAATCTCAAGCAATCTTACGATTGTACTCAATTACGATAGAAACATCAAGATCATATCACGTAACCACAAAGAAAATAGTTGGGTCTGGCTTCACAATCCCAATGAAGTCTTTAAGTCGTTAACTTATAGGGTCTCGTGAGAAACCTAAGGTTAAGGAGAATCGACTCTAGCTATGCAACTAGTAACACACATAAGTGTGGGGATTAGGTTTCCCAATTGCTAGAGTTCTCCTTTATATAGTTTTCAAATCAGGGTTTGCAATCTAAGTTACCTTGGTAACAAAGAATTCAATATTCACCGTTAGATGAAAAACCTGATTCAACCAAGCTAATATCTTCAACCGTTAGATCGAACTTAGCTTGTTACACACAAATGAAATGTACCCTCATTTAGGTTTATGTAACCGTACCTAAACGTGTACACCATGTTGGCTCAACAATAGATAACCGAGGTTAGCCATATGGACACTCTCATATCAACCTTATTCATCATAACCATAACTAGTTGAAATGACTCAAATGAAACTAGTTAAAGAGTTATTCAATTGCTATATTCTCATAGAAGTATACAAAAACACAATTGAAGCAAAATCGGTTTGATTCACTCGAATCAACTCATGAACATTATAGCCGCGGTTTGCAAAGATTGCATTCCTTATTATATAAATTTTTAAGTTCATGTACACAACCGATTTTAGAACTTTAACCTTCAAGTACGCAAACGGGTACGCATACTTGAAATACCCGGACCAATATTGGGTTTCACCAGTATGCAAACGGGTACGCGTACTTCCAATACCAGCAGAAATATTCGGACATGAACCATACGCCAGTACGCGAACGGCTATGCATACTTTGGTTCCCGGATTTCTCCAGCCAACAGGTACGCGTACGTGTACGCATACTATGGTTCCCGGACATGGATTACATATGTGCAAGAGTACACAACATGTCATATCCAATAATGGTTAAGTGTTCTAAACTCTTATTTCAATCATTGAAACTTTCTTAGAGGATGACAATAGCCGTTTTAACACACTATTAACATCAAAGCAATTTTCAAGTTATTGAAATAATCATAACGAAACATTCCAAGTCTACACCAAATGATTGTATCACACAAACCATGTAAGATGTTTGATAGACGCATTTATGTGTCTATTTTGATCTCGATTTTCTATATTGTTAGTACCCATTTTTGTATTTATTTTGGCATTTTATGTTTTTGTAGGTGTTTTTGGAGAAATAAGATTTTGCGGCGAAATTGGCTCGAAAAGTGGATTTTGCGCTCTTGGGAGAAAACTACTAAAGACACCCCTCATTTGGATAAGGGGCACCTCATTGCTAAGGGGCACCCCACAGGGCAACTGATATTGGCACACCAGAATTGGATAAGGGGAGGTCATCCTCTTCGTTTGAATTTTTGAAAGTGGCGCGAAAATGTTGCAACGTGTAAACAGATTTTTGATTCGATGTTTGGGCTATCTCTGGACAGATTCAATCTTAGATTTTTATTGGGCTGGACTTGTTAAGGCTGAAAAGAGTCGAAGATGGATGTTTGGTTCGTTTAAATAGGGCCAGGTCATCGGGATGAAGTAAACAGGGGAGGTGGTAATACGGGAATATCATGTTTGAAAATGAAGTGCAACTGCGTCTTTTCCAGAGAAGATTTTTAGCGAGATTTTATTGGAGTTCTTCTCGGATTTTGATTTGGATCGTACGGATACATCAAGACAGGGTTGGTAGTTGAAAATAGTTCATGTAAAGAAAACAAGTTTCCATATTTATCTAATCCAATCAGGGACCGTGATAAGTGAAGATTTTCGGGTATGTTCCATATTTGGAAGTTGCGTGGAGTTTGGAAAGGCTTTGTTCCCTGTTCGAACTGAGTTACAAAATATAGGAGATTCTGAAAGATTCTGGACGCATAAAAATAAGAAGAGAAAATCCCGTGACTTGCCGGAGGGAGAAAGAAGATTTATTTTCGAAGATTTTTTGCCATAGAAGTAGCCGTGGTGTATAAATATAGTTGTTCGAGTCCCAGAGAGGTGAATCGGGAGTTTGGGTACGCTGATGGTAAGAAGAAAAGGCTGCATAGGAGTTGTAGCAGCAGCAGGAAGAAGAAGAAGAGAAGGAGTTGCTGAGGACACTAGAAAAGTGTCGTTCTCAAGAACCCTAAACTGAAAAACATTAAGCTGCACAGAACATTCGCAGTCAGGGTATTATATTCAAACAGTTCTGTAATAATCCGTTAGTAACTATTATCTTCAGTTTTGCAACAATTATCGTAACAGTGCCTTCTGTGACGCCTATACATCGTTACAAATCTCTGTGTTATTATTTCTTCATAAAAACACCTTTTGAGCTATAATTATTATTTTGGGTGTGTTTTGAGTATGAGGAGCTAAGCCCCATCACTGGGATGATGGAGGAAGCCAAGTTCACAATTGTTTGGTAATTATAATTGATTCTAATGACTTTCTGCATTGATTTTTAATCGATTTATGATTTTCATTGATTACTTGTGATTTTGTTTGATAGTGTATGCTTAGTCTAAGAACTCTTGATGCACTATGCTTATGATTTACATCTAATGCTTTATAAAATCTACTTTTGGCAAAGAAATAGAGTATAGAAAAGAGCTAAAATTGTTATAAATCATTGTATGAACCAATTGATTGTGAAGTTTGGTGGAATCCTGAGTCTCAGTACCTCTCGTTATCGTGACAATCTTGTGAATATATTTTCTTTGTTTTTTAGTATTTTCTTAAATCAAACCTTTACAAGCCCGAGTTGAACGAACTTTTACTACCACTTTACAAACAACTTCAAAATCACACCAATTTTTGGCGCCGCCGACGCGGACTTGTATTTAGGTTTTAGAGTTATTTCTATTTTTATTTTGTATATTTTTTGTTCTCTTTTTACGCCTTTGGTATTTTTCGATTCTTTTCAGATTTGGAGCGAAGCTACAAGGAAAGAAAAAGTGCTATAAAAGGAAAGCATCTTCCAAAGAAAGAAAGAAAAGAGAAATTCAAAAGGAGTGAAGAAGAAGATTTTGTATATAACTATTTTGTTTTATTTTTAGAAACTGTAAATAGGGTTGTATTCTTATAATTTTTCTTTTTATTTTTGGACACTTTTTGGACTTTATTTTTGGACTTGGATATTATTTTTGAAACCCTAAGGAAGGGTTAAAAATTAAATATAAATTGTTTGCAGGGAAGGACGACAGTTAAGATACTGTCTCGGCCCCTCGGGTTCGTACACTGACATCGGAGTCGGTGGCCTGAGTCGACTTCAACGGTTCATCGCCCGTATGGTATGGGAGGTAAGACTCTATCCACCCATGAATCCCATGTCAGTGGGTTTTATTCTGTGTGACAACTCACACCCCTGCAATAGAATGTCGAAATGGTATTACAATAGCCAATACAAAGAATATCCGACTGAGTTTCAAAATGGACGTTACTACTTTGACCATAGTGTGAATAGTGGTTGGGAACATCAGCCTTTTCAAGGTTACGGCGCATACCATGATGAGCCCAATTACTATCCACACACGCACCGGTCATACGAACAAGAAAATAAGGAATATAATAGTACTAGTTCCCCGTTGAATGATTTAATCAAGCAATTATACCCTAGTGCTACTTATGATCCTTCCATTTCTCTAGAAGAGTCTCTCAAGCAGTTAACTGAACAGACAAATAGGTTTGTGTTGGAAATTAACGGACAAACTACACCAACGAATAAACCTTCTATAGAGGAATCCCTCAAGATGATGGCTGAGACGAACGAAAGACTTGCTCGAAATAATCTTAATTTCCAATATAGTGTTTCCAATAATACCCTTGAAAATGAGGATAGTTATTTGCATAATCAAGATGACGAGGTTAGAATTGGTAACACTACTTTAGATAGTTATTTGCATCATCATGTTATTATAATGAAGATTATGATGAGAATAGTGTTGATGAAGAATTTGAAATAAGTAGGCATAGTGATCAGGAATTTTCCACTCCAATTGAGCTTTATAATGATAATGCTTTTTCTAGTTCAAATCCAAATAATTTTAATGATTATTCACCTATTCAAAAGGACGAGGATTTGACTAAAGATAACACTTCCTTAGATGATGTAGTATTTCCTTTCGATTACGAAGCCAATTATGGTTTAGAGGAACGAGTATATTTTGAGTCTAGCGATTTAGAAACAACATACTTAGAAAAAGAAAATGAACTCGTAGAGATGAGTGAGTATGAACCCGACTTATAAGAATCAATTGACCATTTTCAGGAATCTGCTGACCTTGAAATTAGGGAAGTTGTGACTAGTTTTTCTAGAGACACTGAAAACTCTAAGTTTGGGGGTGATTATCATTCTCCGTGTGATTTAACTCTTATAAAGGTCCCTCACTTGGAACTTGACATATGTGCCTCAACCATTTTAAAAGATTATCTTCATACACGTTCTCCTGAGCCTAGTGATGTTCATAAGGAAGTTCAGTTGTTAGAAACTCATCCTCTGGTTGATGTGGTTTATTCAGGCTATGATACCCAGATTGACTTTGTTTTCCCACCAAATATTTTTCAACCAATTGTGGGAACGTATAAGTTTCAGATGTGTCAATTATTAAGTTTTGAGACTGAGCCTAAGTACTTTAGGAATTTAGTATCGACACATTTTCTTATGATTGACCGCCAGTTTCATCGTGGTCAATTGTGTGAGTCAAAACTGACTGACTTTAAGGATCCACAATTATTCAGGTTATTATTATGTGATTCTA
Organism: Papaver armeniacum; assembly: GCA_023531295.1. NCBI lineage: Eukaryota > Viridiplantae > Streptophyta > Magnoliopsida > Ranunculales > Papaveraceae > Papaver > Papaver armeniacum. The sequence continues at coordinate 307,351 of JAJJWW010006574.1, read as the reverse complement.
AGTTCTTATTTGAGTTTTTACAGACTTTACAACCTGAACCGGGTCTTAGCTTTGAGGAATTCCAGCACATGAAAATATTTTATCTCGACCAGTTATAGAGCCTAAACTCCGAACCACATCTAGATGTAGTTGTCTTAAACAGGAAACTAGACAAGGGTGTGCTTTATTTGTTAATTTTCTTGGCATGTTGGAGATTCCTTTTATTTGTGGTAGCTTTATTTGGTTTTGATGACCCACAGATATTTCGGCTATTACTTTATGATTTTATGAGGTGACTAATCCTTTCTTAGTCTGGCTGAAGACGTTAAATTTAGCACTTCTTGGGAGGTAACCCATGCTCATGCAACACGGTAATATCTTTCCTTATCTCTTTTGCTTCAAATGGTAACAATTTCTCCTTGTTCATGCTTTTAATTTTATCTTTAGAACATTGAGGACAATGTTAGATTTAAGTTTGGGGGTATGGGAGAAACTTTGCAGTTGCATTATAAACTCCAGAGCTTAGAAATTTATGCTTATTAAGGATGGCACTAACCAATCTAAGTGGATGGAAGCATTTTGGTTGTAGGAGTTGAGGAACCAATCTGATTAGATGGAAACATCTAAAGAGTCTATTCATAAAAGCACGAGCTCGTGTGTTAGAATTAAAGAAAAAAAAAAAAAACATGGTAGTTTCGCCATATCTCGTTGAATCCTTTTCACTTCTATTTTTATTTTGTTTTCTTTAAAATATGTTTCTCTAAGTGATTAGGTGGGGCTCATGATTCAAGTTGTTACCACTGCTAGGGTGAAATAGAGTGATTGAGATACCAAAAAAAAAATATTATGAAATATATATATATAAAAAAAAAAAAAAAAAATTGAGACCAGACCATCAGACCAAACGGAATAAAGTGTTCAATAAATTTGACCACTGGTACCCTTGTATATGCCAGCTGAGTTGACCTAAAGTTAGGATTATCGACCACTGGTTCCCTTGTATATGCCAGTGTGTTGATATTAGTCCAGACCAGTATCTCGACCCATTAGGATAGGTTCGTTTTGGCAAAGTGGCCTTCGAACAGAGATATGAGAAACACCTGTTCACCTTAGTCAACATCAAAACCATCTACGTTTTCTCTACATCCATCTTCTTAATCTATCTATGTGATTGGTTGACTCACGGTTATGATGTCCGTGAAACTATCCGAGTAGAGCTCTGTCACTTATATATGAATTTTAGTATGCTTGAGTGCAAACTCGTGTACAACAATTGGAATTTCGCATCAGGGTACTTCCTCCTGTAATCAATAAGTATGCCAACCAAGGAGACTTTTTAGTGCCTTCCAAGGTTCTGCGTAGATAGTTAGGATCTAGAGTAAAGGTTTTGTAGGTATATCTCTTGTAAGCCCTCCCGAGACTATAACTCAGCCACTAGGGCCACCTAGGGGTTTAAAGGCTTATTGCACACGCTAAATGCAATCGACGATGCCTGTGACAATGAGTTAGGATTTATTTTCTAGATTTGATTTGCTCGGGACTAGCAAATAATAAGTTTGGGGGTATTTGATAGACGCATTTATGAGTCTATTTTAATCTCGATTTTCTATATTTTTAGTACCCATTTTTGTATTTATTTTGGCATTTTATGTTTTTGTAGGTGTTTTTGGAGAAATAAGATTTTGCGGCGAAATTGGCTCGAAAAGTGGATTTTGCGCTCTTGGGAGAAAACTGCTAAAGACACCCCTCATTTGGATAAGGGGCACCTCATTGCTAAGGGGCACCCACAGGGCAACTGATATTGGCACACCAAAATTGGATAAGGGGAGGTCATCCTCTTCGTTTGAATTTTTGAAAGTGGCGCGAAAATGTTGCAGCGTGTAAACAGATTTTTGATTCGATGTTTGGGCTATCTCTGGACAGATTCAACTTTAGATTTTTATTGGGCTGGACTTGTTAAGGCTGAAAAGAGTCAGCATGGATGTTTGGTTCGTTTAAATATGGCCAGGTTATCGGGATGAAGTAAACATGGGAGGTGGTAATACGGGAATATCATGTTTGAAAATGAAGTGCAACTGCGTCTTTTCCAGAGAAGATTTTGAGCAAGATTTTATTGGAGTTCTTCTCGGATTTTGATTTGGATCGTACGGATACATCAAGACAGGGTTGGTAATTGAAAATAGTTCATGTAAAGAACACAAGTTTCCATATTTATCTAATCCAATCAGGGACCGTGATAAGTGAAGATTTTCGGGTCTGCTCCATATTTGGAAGTTGCGTGGAGTTTGGAAAGGCTTTGTTCCCTGTTCGAACTGAGTTACAAAATATAGGAGATTCAGAAAGATTCTGGACGCATAAAAATAAGAAGAGAAAATCCCGTGACTTGCCGGAGGGAGAAAGAAGATTTATTTTCGAAGATTTTTTGCCATAGAAGTAGCCGTGGTGTATAAATATAGTTGTTCGAGTCCCAGAGAGGTGAAACGGGAGTTTGGGTACGCTGCTGGGAAGAAGAAAAGGCTGCATAGGAGTTGTAGCAGCAGCAGGAAGAAGAAGAAGAGAAGGAGTTGCAGAGGACACTAGAAAAGTGTCGTTCTCAAGAACCCTAAACTGAAGAACATTAAGCTGCACAGAACAGTCACAGTCAGGGTCTTATATTCAAACAGTTCTGTAACAGTCCGTTAGTAATTATTATCTTCAGTTTTGCAACAATTATCGTAACAGTGCCTTCTGTGACGCCTATACATCGTTACAAATCTCTGTGTTATTATTTCTTCATAAAAACACCTTTTGAGCTATAATTATTATTTTGGGTGTGTTTTGAGCATGAGGAGCTAAGCCCCATCACTGGGATGACGGAGGAAGCCAAGTTCACAATTGTTTGGTAATTATAATTGATTCTAATGACTTTCTGCATTGACTTTTTAATCGATTTATGATTTTCATTGATTATTTGTGATTTTGTTTGATAGTGTATGCTTAGTCTAAGAACTCTTGATGCACTATGCTTATGATTTACATCTAATGCTTTATAAAATCTACTTTTGGCAAAGAAATAGAGTCTAGAAAAGAGCTAAAATTGTTATGAATCATTGTATGAACCAATTGATTGTGAAGTTTGGTGGAATCCTGAGTCTCAGTACCTCTCGTTATCGTGACAATCTTGTGAATATATTTTCTTTGTTTTTTAGTATTTTCTTAAATCAAACCTTTACAAGCCCGAGTTGAACGAACTTTTACTACCACTTTACAAACAACTTCAAAATCACATCAATGTTACTCAACAATTTTCACATGATCATCTTTTGACTTGCGTCAAGAATATAAGATGAACTTGGTCGAAGCGAAAGCTTGCCAACACATATTTCGAGAAATATGTAAGCGAGTTAAACTCAGTTCGAAATCTCAAATGTGTATAATAGAAAACTATATCGTAACACGACTTATGTCTCAATATATGAGATAGAGTAGAAATAGATTTTCCAAGTGATAGATGAGTTTTAGTCTCCACATACCTTTTATTGATGAAGTTCCAAAAGCTCTCCTTAGTAGTTATTCGTCTTCAAATGATAAACGCCGTGAAGTCTAAGGCTCAACTACACAATCTATGTCCTAGTGCGAGACATCTATAAGTAGATTAGAAATCAAGACTTATAGTTTTGATTACTAACATTGACAAACATGCTTGAGATAACAACGCATGCGAGTTCGACGAGCAGTGCTCTAACAGTAGGGTGAATCAATTGATTTTATAGTGAAGCAATGACTTTAATGAGATTCCAACTATTTTCTTTTCCTAGCCAGGTTCTAGTTATTTCTGATTTGAATTCATCGCCCGATTATGGATTAAAATTATGTGTGTATATGCCTCCACCAAGTAATTTTGTGTGTCAGTTGAATTATGTAGTCTTGAGTCATGTTATTATGGCTTTGACAGATGATCTAAAGCTTTTTCTACCTTTTAAGAATATTTCCGTAAAAAATTTAGTTTTCATTGATAAACTTAGACTCAGACACATAATTTAGGTGTAGGATGTCAACATTAGTGAATAAAGATTGTATTTTGTTTTGAGAAGCAGCATCTCTAATGGTAATCCCTTCGCCAAATTGTAGATTAAAAATAGATGTGTATATGCCTTTACCAAGTAGTGTGTACTGTGAATTGGACTGCAACCCAGAGTATTGCAGGGAAACTATTAAGAATGACTAAAGTGACTTGATCCTAGCTTTTAGTAGACATTTGTTTTTAACACAATTTACTCTTACATTTTATATTGTTATATAATTGTAGCCTTTTCTTCCAAATTTTTCTAGCACGCAGACTATTTCCAATTAAATTCATCAATCCAGTTCTAAAAAAATCGATCGATCTTTTTTCTTCTTATCTAGTAAATAATCAAGATCTATCAGTTTTTCATCATCTACATTCTATACCCGATCAAGCAAATTTCATTAATGTCCAAAAAGATCAAACATATACAGAAATATGATATTTCTGCAGGTCCAACCCTGCATCCTAAAATCATTAACAATCGTTTCATAAAGCACTAAAGCCCTTTAGCATCTCTTTAAACAGTACAGAGATACTACCATTCAAAGAAAAACTATCAACACTCATAACTATCAACGTTCCAACTACTATTCAAAACAAACACCAAATCATCACTATTCAACAAAAACACCAAATTACCACTATTAACCAAAAACACCTAATCCCAATTGAAATTATCGAAAATACCCTTTGTATAAAAACCACCACTGAAGTCTGGAATACAAATAACAAGCATCAAAAAGACTAGTTTTAATTTTCACAAAGAAGCCTTTTTACCCTGTCTAAGCAAAATAACAAGCTTTCCCATTCCGATCTTCTTAATGCTCAAGGGATGACTAATATTCATCATCCCCATTGTAGTTGTCCACATCGTCAATGCATGCACTGTACTCACTTCCAGATGATACACTCCCATGGCCTCAATTCTCATCACTTTCTCTATAATTTTTCTCACCCCCCTCTTTTCTTCAACATCGATAACCTCATCATTTTCATCAAGACCTTCAATTGTTTCTCCATCAGAATCTACATTAAATTTTTCATTCATGGTCCTTGCAAACAATCAAGGGTTGGGTTTATCATCTAAATACTGTTTATACAAAGCGTCTTCAGCCTCATGTTCCCTTTGCTCTTCTATTCCTCTGATTCAGAACCATTCTCGGAATCTTCCTCTTCAACTTCCTTTTCCTCGTCTTCTTCAGAATTACCCTCTTATCAAATTTCTCTTCTCTTACTCTCATCTCTTGCTGCCATTTTTCTCTTTCAGAGCTCATACTCAAGAATATTCTCTTGACAAACTAATGCATACTCTATCAGTTGATTTCGCCTATTTATCTCCAGCTGAAGAAACTCTTTCAGATACTCCAATTCTCTGGTGCACAAAGTTACTGCAATTGTGTTTGCAAAATTATAGGCATGAAGGTTGATGCCACCCTGATCATCCATTATCTAAAATCTCTATTTTTCTTAAATTTCTGGCCTCTTTTTGGGTGGATTTTCTGTATTTTGGAAATTATCTGTTTAATTTCCTTTTATGGACCCCTAAAAAATGCCATTTAATACATTTAGTATAACGTCCCGTCCCTTGGAAATTCACGCCTCAAAAGCATGCGCAACAACTCCTAAACTATTATGACTCCTCGTTAACTCCTTCTCTTCAAGATTGCTATTACGGGGTAACAAATACGTGGGGTGTACCAAAATCAATATAAGACAAAACTGGTTTTACCTTGGGTTTGGTACACCCCCATCAGCCTAATTCTAGACTCTTCTTATTTCCTAATAGTTAATTTTGTATATAATTTCCATTAAGAGGTTGATATGAAGTTGTTGATGGTGGATTTTCATTTAAGGTTAAAATTGTAAAAGCCAGAAAATTATGCGCTAACATCTTGTAAAAGATAAAGCCATTAATAAGTGTTGAATACTTCTTCACTTTACTAATTCACCTAGAATGGAGCATGTGACAACAATCCCATTCTGTGAATTAAATACACGAAATTCATCCGAGGTTGGAGCATGTAGCAACAATCCCATATACCTGTGAATTTACTGACATTATTAATTAATGCGTAACCACCCTTATATTTCATGTACTCATTATCGGTGCGGCATGACGAGTGAGTGTTTCTCTCAGAGCAACACGAATCTCAAGCATTATAATGAAAGCATGTACGAAATACCGATCTGTTTGCAACTCTCGGTGTGTTATACTAGCCCGATTGAGCAACTCTCGGTGTGTTATACTAGCCCGATTGAGCATCCCGGACTGTCCGTATCGATGCGAAATGATCACGATCATCCAACTTCACCAAAGCATGATTGGATGGCCCCGGATCAATTCCATAACCCCCAAGCGGTATGGAAAATTCGTTGGCTGAACCAACGCGGGCCCCGCATGGTCGGCCTCCCCAAAAGATTGGCATAGCTTGCCAAAACGTCCAAACCAGAAGCAAGTATGGACGGAAAACCCTAAATTAGGGTTTTGCGGCACATTACATGTGTCGCAAAATGCTCTCAACCATCCATCTTCGCAGGTATAGATGGAGGGTGTAGATGTAGATTCAAAGGGCCCAGAGCATGTCAACACAATCACCGTGGGACCTCCTACATACCTGACTGATCGGTCAGGACCAACCATGGTTGGTCATCCCGATTCGTACGCCCAAATAGAGCATGACGCACGGCCGTGAAACCCAAAATTAGGGTTTTTGAGCATAACGAGCGTCCATCTTCTCCGGCACGAATGGAGGGTCCAAGATTAGATTAAGCAGGTCCGGTCATACCAACATGACCACCGTGGACTCATCTATCCCCTCACCTGATCGGCCAAGGCATACCATGCCTGGTTATCCCAAATCGTCCGCCCAAACTAGCGTTGTAACACTTCTTGATTGCAAACTAATCTCGACCACTCAACTTCGCCGGACGATTTGAGTGGCTTAGATCACGTTTTCATGGGACAGTCAGGTATAGGCATGAAGCCCACCTACACGCCAGACCGATCGGCCAAGACCGACCAAGATTGGTCGTCTTGGAACGCGCGCCCGAAGTTGGCACGATGCGCGGCTTTTGCGGCACTATTTTCTGTCGCAAACTGATCTCGACCACTCAACTTCGCCGGACAAATTGAGTGGCCCAGATCACACTTTCGTGAGATAATGGGGTATGGGATCCTACACCGTCATGCCGTCTACACGCATGTACGATCGGTGATGAGTGCCAAATATTGCATATTTATACATCTATTTATTGGCATTTAACTCATCTTTTGTGTTCATAAATCAGATATTATCCCAGATTCTGTGTTTTCTTTGTTTTCAAGAATAAATATTTGTACTAATTAATTTTGTGTTTTTAGGTAATAAATAAAGTTCGGAAACCGAGGATCCAAAAGAGCAAAGAATTGGAGACAAGCGTCTATGGAGCAGAAAGCCAAAGCCCGCGCGCGCATCAGGAACAAACCATTTACAAGACATGGGCTTGAGCTAGCCATGATCCGAACCCGTTCCCTCTGGACCGTTGAGATCACGCTCATCCACATCCTATGGTCGCTCTGACCTCCTCATAAACTCTCGATGCCTCCGCTCAACACCAAAACAACCCAATTCTCCCTCGGCCCGTTCAGATCTCACCCGCCACATCCAACGCTCACTGCATCCTTCCCATCGTCCGTCGCTGCACCCGCTTCACAACAAAATCCCCTATACCTATACCCATTCGAGCCATACCCATTTTCTCTTCTCTTTCTCTTTCTTCCTCTCTCCCACGACAGTTGCAGAGCAACTCCACCTCTCTTATCTCATACCTCCTTCACCCGACCAGCAGCCATCACCACTACCTCCATACCCTGACAGAACCAACCACACCACCACCTCCCCCTAGCTTCTCTCTATCTCACTCATAGCTTCTTCCCTAGAAGCTATGTCTGAGATAAGAAGAACTAGGGTTAGGGTTACATCAAATCAATCAATGGAGTTGTTGAGGCGAATTGACAGAGAAGACTGCTGATTGAGCGACGTGGGTGAGAGTTTATTTTATTTAATTTATGCTTTGAAGAGAACTAGGGTTTAGTTATTTGCATGTATAAATAGGATTGAGTTGTATGTGTAAAAGCTCATGCCTGGGCTAGCCAGAGCACCACTCTAGTTTAATTTGTTATTTTTAGCTTAATTATGTTCTAAATACTTTTGCTAGGATTTCAATGAAACCCTAACTCCATGTTGTGATTTCAACTGTGTTTGAGTTATTCTTAAGTGCTTAATTTATCAGATATCCTCAATTCTAATACCTCAATACCCTGCTCTCACAATGAATGCCTTGTATTCATTGTAGTTAGGATAACATTGTGTTGAGTGTGTTTCAGCTCATGTTTTAAGTATTATTGCTAATTCTCTTGACTAGTTGTGCTTAATTAGACAACTAGTGCTCTAGGTTAGTGCCTTAGCTGATAATTGAGTTATCATTAGGTGAAACTCCTTAGACAAGTGGTGGAATTGACACACTGCCCTTATCTGTCACAGGAACAAGAAAAGCTCAACCTAGTTGAACCCACAATAGGAATTATAGGTGGATTTGATAATCCTAGCACCCAATTCTTCTCACTGTTAGTATTTCAATTTTATTCCACTGTGATAACCTCAATTTAGTCGTATCGACAAAACAACCAAAACATTTGTGTTACACTTCCTTGATAGAAATTCAGTAGAGCAAAGCCATTAGATCACTTCTACAGCACCACAAGTCTCTGTGGTTCGACCCGTACTTGCCACGCCTCCAACAGGCGCCGTGCACTTGCGGTTATAACATGTAGGCATTAAATTTAGACCCATTCCCAAGCCTACCAAGTTTTTGGCGCCGCTGCCGGGGACTTGGCGTGTGCCCTGTCGATTATTGGCTTGTTTCACTGTTTTTCAACCCATCCCTGTACATACTTTCACTTGCTGTGTTAATTATTATCTTGCTTCACTAAATTTCAATATCCCCCGTATATATTTGCCTTTAGTCTTTCTTAGTGTAACTTTGTTGTTAACCATCCATGTGTGTAACTTTGCATTTTAGTTTTACTTTACAACTTTGTAGCCTGGTAGCTTAGTTAGTCCATGTTTCTTTTTGCATTTTGTAGCTTTCACAATTTACATTGTCCCGTATTAGTATAACTTAGCCGAGTTTTTCTTCTTCTTGCATCCTTTACCTTCTTGCAACTTGTACTGCATCTTGTCACTACATTGTAGTTTACTTTCCTGTCATCTTATGCATATCATAGTTAGCTTGTATTAATAACATCATTAACCTGCATCTTAGTGTTAGTGTAACTCTTCAAGCCCCTGTGTCAGTCCAAATTACTTTCCCCCGTGTCAGTATTGATATTCATCACCTCTTCCTTAACCTGCACTTTTATGAGAACTGAACTTCCCTACGAGTGGCAGGTGCACTGTGCTGTCTTTGTCTGTGGCATGCCAAAGGAAGGAAGACAAGGAAAAGCTCAAGCTTTGAGGTACCTGTGCTGCTGCTGCTGTGCAAGCCAAAGGAAGGAAGACAAGGAAAAGCTCAAGCTTTGAGGTTAGCCTGTGAATGAGCTAGAATTTTGAACCTTGTAGTGCCCTGTGAACAACCAGCTCTTAATTCACATAAACATGATGTTGTGCCATGTATGCTCACTGAATTAGGATTTCTGCATTCGCATAATCCTGTGCTCAACTCCAGCCCCTGAAGCTGTGAGCTTGAGCAAAACTTGGAAAGCCAACTAGCTGTAGCCGCAAACCCAGAGTTGATATCAAACTGAGTAAGTTAACACAACATGTTCTGAGCATGACTGAGCACCTTTGTTTGTGAGCCATTACTCCATGAATGTATACCTAACTTATATGTGGCCAACCTGTATGAATGCTGAGCTTTGTTAACATAATAAACCAATTGCATTGCTAAGCATTACACCATACCTGAAATCTTTGTGGAGGCAACTGTTGCATTTGCTGAGCATCTTGTTTGTGCATCTGTGGCCTCTGCCTGCATGATAATTTAGTGACCTTGCATGAACAATCACCCCTGGAATCTCTGAAATTTGTGCATAGCCCTGTGACGTTTGAAGCAAAATTGTGTTGGCAGAAATCTTTTGCTCTTGGGTAATTTGGGCATTGAATTCTTTGTTTTAACAGCACCAGCTCCATCCCCTGCAGCTGTTGACCTTGAGTGCAACCTGGTTAGCCTAGGATTAGCTGTAGCCGCAAACCCAAGGCCTGTGCTATAACCCTAGTTGCATCTCGCCCGAGCTTAAGCTGAGACCCTATTGAGCTAGGTTGTTGCCATCTCACCTCATCATCTGCCCTGTGCACCTTACTCCTGCCAAATTGTCTTTTCTTGTTCTGTGCTTACCTGTGCTATTAAGCCTGCATCTGTGCATCTGTGAATTATAGTCATAACTTGTATGCGTTGTCTGATCTTGAAATCTTACCTGTAATGCTTCCCTAAGGTGAGAATTGGTTGGTTGTTTGAACCAGATCAGGTTGATTGTTGCTCTGCCTTGATTATTGCCATGAATGCCTGCTGAACTAGTTATTTTGCATAGCCCTTTCAAACCCTGCAAGCATAATGCATGAGTAGTTGATTGACATACCTGCTAAATTCTGCAAAGCCCTGTGCACATCACCCTGAATTGTTGTTTTTTCTTGCTCTGTGCTGTTCTGTTTGCCTAGACTGTGCACCTACCAACACCTTTGCATGAGCTGTGTGCACATAACCTAGTCTGAGCATAAGTTTCCCCTGTGCTGTATTGCTCTGTGCACATAGCCTTTGCATGAGCTGAGCTGAGCTTAGACTTGTGCTGTGTGAACTTACCAATCTGTGCACAAGCTGAAGCTTGCATAAGACTGAGCAGGGTAGTCCAACATAGCCTGGTTCTGCAGCCTAAGCTGCCAACCTAGGCTGAGCTAAGTGCAAAAACTCAGTTATTCTGTGCACATAAGTAGTAGGCTGCACACAGCTGAAGCCCAACCCCATGCTGACCATTTAGACTGCAAAATTGGGCGAACCCAGTTTCACTAAGTCTCACTCTACATAACCTGGGCTGAAGACCCACACAACCTGCATTCCTACTTAAACCAAAAAGCCCACAAAACCAATCAGAAACTCACAAAAACCAAATCTGAAGCCCACAACCACTTGGCTTTTGCATAGTCACTGGGCTGTGCATCATTTGCATAACTTGGGCTTAGTATACTTGATGTGTGCTAGGCTTTAGTGCTTCTTCTTGAGCCCAAATTGAGTTGCTAGACCATGTCAGGATTTTGGTCTGAATCTGGGGATGAAAACAAATCCATTAGAGAGCTTGCTTACGGGCATGCTTCACCATATGAAACCCCCACAGAGACCATAATGATTTTAGGGAGTATTATGAGCCTTCTCGGGGCCCCGACCTTGGATACTCATACCTAACCATCATGAGCACATGTATCGATCACCACAAAGTGGGGAGTTGAACAATTTTATACTCCCCCCGACTCCTTGTTTACAATCACTAATGGAAACGCTCATGGAACAAAATGCTAGGCTTGAACCGAATGCAATACATGACCATCCATATAGCAACATGTCTGAATTTCCCTTCTCTAGTGAACCTCATGCTCAACCATACAATGAATATCCATATGAGGAATGCATACCCACTAGTGAAGACTCTCCTTCAATAGAACAACTCACTATGATTCTTCAAAGGAACCTGATTGAGTTACAAAATGAAGATTGGAAGGAAACTTATGATAGGATGTTTGTTATTCCTGATAATTTCGAAAATAGTGTTTCTAGTCCTACTCATGCAACTAACACTGAATATGAACCTAATCTAGAGGTAGATGAGTACACTAAAAATGCTACAATTTTGAATGGAGAGATGAATTTTTACTATGATGATGATGATGATGAATATGAAGAGCATGTGTATTTTGAAAATGTAGTGGAATCTTTAGGTTCAGAGACGTTAAACGTCTCTTCTGTGAACCCTATGAATGATACTTCTTCTAACATTCATACATGTGATGTTGACTCTGAGTTTGGGTTTGTGAAATTTTTCAGTGAAAGTGAGCATCTTGCACAACTTGTTTGTGACTTAGGAAAGGATGAATCTTCCATTTGACACTAATGTTCTTTTGGATCATGATATTATTTTTGTGTCTGATTCCCTACCCATGTCACAATATGTTGCCTCCTCTGATGATTATGACATGGAGATTGATGAATTGTTCTATGCAGGTGAACATGATTTACCCTCTTCTGACCTTAGGAAAGTGTGTGATGGTACAAATGATCTTATGCATGAACACAACTTAGATGTACCTAATCTCTCTCCTAAGGCACAGATTGAAACTCCTCCACCAAACCTAGGTGTAGTTTGTAACAAAATTGCAAAACCAACTTTTCTGAAAATGCCTAATTTAGGCCTAGAGCTTTGTGCTTCCCAAGTCCTCTTGGACTATTTTGCATCAAAATATAACACTTTTAAGGAACCACAGTTGGAATATGTATGTCTGCATGTTCTTAGCAAAACTCATTTTGAGTTAGACCTTTTGCATGATGTACCTTTAAAATTGCAAGATTTTGTACTCAAGAACACATCTATTGACAAGTTTAGGTTTGGGGGTAACTTGTTCACGTATGCAATCTTTCCTGCTCTCTCATGTTATATTTGTGTAAGGCTGTTGATGTTTGTATATATCGTCTTTTGGGTTGATCCTCAACTCTTTAGATTGTTGGTATATGGTGACTTTTCATTGTATATAATCCAGTAGGACTTGTTAAAATTTTCTTTTCTTGAATCGGTTGAGTCTTCTTGTACATATTTTGTGCTAATCCGATATGATCTCCACTTGAGAATGTTGGATTCTAGCCTTGACTAATGAAGCTCTAACCTTGCTCCGCCGACATCCATTAATCTCTTCCCTTTTCTCTTATCAAGCATAGTTCTCTTGGTATGTGACTGTTTAAAATTTTATCATCTGTTGACACATTGAGGACAATGTTTGATTTAGGTTTGGGGTGCATTTGCATATAGAGTTTTTAGTCTTTTATTTAAAAAAAAAAAAAAAAAAAAAAAAAAAAAACATTTCAAAACTTTTTGCAAATAAAAACCTCCAACTCTTAGAGATTTTAGAGTCACTAGCATGCTTCTAGCTACGTTTACATAGAGAGTCTGACCGAAATAACAGAACTTGGAAGTACTGGAGAACACAATCGGGTTTCTTAGTTGATTAGAGCGTTAAAGTTGGATTTAACCATACCGGAGGGCTAATTAGGTCTTTGTTTAGATATTCGGTAGTAGAATTGTGATCACCCATAGTGGAGACTACCCATTTTACATCAAGTGAGGCACCAACCTTCATTTTTTGCAACTTTCTAGAAAAGTCATTAGAGTGTGTGTCACCGTACGTCAATTCCGGGGTAGGAATGGTGAGCTACCCAACTTCGCACCATTTTCAAAGACTACTTTTGATCTCTTGAGTGCTATTTTTGTCAATCATGAGGGTGACGTTTAAAGATGAAAACTCCTTCTAAATACCGATTTGCAGTTAGCATCACACTCTCTCTCAATCAACAGACCCATAGAAACACATCATCGTCAGCAAGCGGAGCATCATCAGAATATTTGAAGAAAAGTTGAGATAGTCCAAGGTTTATGTGCAACAAAGAAAATAGGATGAGAATTAATGAAGTTTGTGAAATCAAGACAAGTGTGAAAAATTGAGTCTTATTGTTTTATTGTTATTTTCATTCCAAGTTGATTCTAAAAAAAAAAAAAAAAAAAAAAATGTTTGTCAAGTTTTTGTAAAGTTCAGAAGTTCGTCATCAACATTTGAAGACCGAAGACCGAAGATTGAAGACGTTTCTATGGTTCCTATGAGAGAGTGATATTAATTGCCGATCGGGTGAGAAGGTAAGTGAGTACTCCCATCCTTGCTAATGGTTGATTTCCTTTCTTAGAGATCATCAAAAAAAGATTCTTTTGTCCACACTTCTGTGGAGTCTCCAGAAATTATTTCGGAAGGTTATCCTTCTTACCTACAACGTGTGCAGGATTTCTCTCTTTATTCCTGCCTGCACACATGAGAGACTAAAAAAGCGGTCTTTTTGAGTGCAATTATCATAAAACCCTAATGGTGAGGCAGAAGTCGAGGCTTATGATCACAATCGAATCCGAATTCTTTCATATGGTATGGTTACTTCTCGCTTTCAAAGACCGATGAGAATGCGTTCTTTGGTAGTTCTAACTTCTTGTTACTAGCATGCGAGAAACTCTATGTCCTCATAGCTCCTTGGATGCTTGAGACTCTTTTACACTCTGAAGTTGGAGAAGGTTTTGTGGGTACACCTCTGGTAAACCCTCACGAGACTACAACTCGTCCACTAGGGACACCTAGGGGTTTAAAGGCTTAGTGCATACGCTAAATGCATTCGAGAGACTGCGACAGGGGTATAGTTAGGATTTCTTCATTTCTGTTTCACTTGAGGACAAGTAAAATTCGGGTATGGGGTATTTGATGAGTGCCAAATATTGCATATTTATACATCTATTTATTGGCATTTAACTCATCTTTTGTGTTCATAAATCAGATATTATCCCAGATTCTGTGTTTTCTTTGTTTTCAAGAATAAATATTTGTACTAATTAATTTTGTGTTTTTAGGTAATAAATAAAGTTCGGAGAAACTGAGGAGCCAAAAGAGCAAAGAATTGGAGACAAGCGTCTATGGAGCAGAAAGCCAAAGCCCGCGCGCGCATCAGGAACAAACCATTTACAAGACATGGGCTTGAGCTAGCCATGATCCGAACCCGTTCCCTCTGAACTGTTGAGATCAAGCTCATCCACATCCTATGGTCGCTACAGCCTCCTCATCAACTCTCGATGCCTCCGCTCAACACCAAAACAACCCAATTCTCCCTCAGCCGTTCAGATCTCACCCGCCACATCCAACGCTCGCTGCATCCTTCCCATCGTCCGTCGCTGCACCCGCTTCACAACAAAATCCCCTATACCTATACCCATTCGAGCCATACCCATTTTCTCTTCTCTTTCTCTTTCTTCCTCTCTCCCACGACAGTTGCAGAGCAACTCCACCTCTCTTCTCTCATACCTCCTTCACCCGACCAGCAGCCATCACCACTACCTCCATACCCTGACAGAACCAACCACACCACCACCTCCCCCTAGCTTCTCTTTATCTCACTCATAGCTTCTTCCCTAGAAGCTATGTCTGAGATAAGAAGAACTAGGGTTAGGGTTACATCAAATCAATCAATGGAGTTGTTGAGGCGGGTGTGAGAGAAGACTGGCGATTGAGCGACGTGGGTGAGAGTTTATTTTATTTAATTTATGCTTTGAAGAGAACTAGGGTTTAGTTATTTGCATGTATAAATAGGATTGAGTTGTATGTGTAAAAGCTCATGCCTGGGCTATCCAGAGCACCACTCTAGTTTAATTTGTTATTTTTAGCTTAATTATGTTCTAAATACTTTTGCTAGGATTTCAATGAAACCCTAACTCCATGTTGTGATTTCAACTGTGTTTGAGTTATTCTTGAGTGCTTAATTTATTAGATATCCTCAATTCTAATACCTCAATACCCTGCTCTCACAATGAATGCCTTGTATTCATTGTAGTTAGGATAACATTGTGTTGAGTGTGTTTCAGCTCATGTTTTAAGTATTATTGCTAATTCTCTTGACTAGTTGTGCTTAATTAGACAACTAGTGCTCTAGGTTAGTGCCTTAGGCTGATAATTGAGTTATCATTAGGTGAAACTCCTTAGACGAGTGGTGGAATTGACACACTATCCTTATCTGTCACAGGAACAAGAAAAGCTCAACCTAGTTGAACCCACAATAGGAATTATAGGTGGATTTGATAATCCTAGCACCCAATTCTTCTCACTGTTAGTATTTCAATTTTATTCCACTGTCATAACCTCAATTTAGTCGTATCGACAAAACAACCAAAACCTTTGTGTTACACTTCCTTGATAGAAATTCAGTAGAGCAAAGCCATTAGATCACTTCTACAACACCACAAGTCTCGTGGTTCGACCGTGCTTGCCACGCCTCCAACAGGCGCCGTGCACTTGCGGTTATAACATGTAGGCATTAAATTTAGACCCATTCCCAAGCCTACCAATCGGTCTGGCCAAAATCGTATCCCAAGCTTGGATTCGACCAGGCTGAAGAGGGATGCTTGCGCACCTCTTTTAAAACCCTAATTTCATTAACGGTCGCAGATGAGTGTCTCAAAGATCATCTCGCCCGTCCAACTTCACCGGCTTGGTTATACACTACAGGAGTTAATTAGTCAGTGCGGCGTCATGATGATCACCATCCATCACTCTACCACACCATGTGGTCGTTCAAGGGAGGATTTGCTTGCGCAACTTCCAAACCATCACATGAAGTAGGCTGGACATGAGGCTATTTTGAGACGCTCAAACAGCGATGCTTCATACATGCTGAGTATACTCGATGCAGTACCTGCATAGAATACACACGATACTTCACAAGTATCGACTTCCTGAATAACGCAGTTATTCAATTTAGCATTACATGCTACTTTTTGTGGGTCCCACGATCCACACATTCCAGGACATCAATCATGTCACAAACTGGGGATACATCTTTGGGGTATTGGTCTCAGCGGTTAACGCGTGCGGCGCAACGCACCATCACAAGAACGTGTCGGGAAGTCATGGACGGTTAAGTGATGATGGGAGAAGTGGGCAAGCCTTGGTCGTGTGACACTAACACATTACTCCACTACTCCATCACTCCACTGATAGGTGTCTAAAACACCTAATTTAATATCTAGTATTTATGCTTTCTTTGCGAGTTTTCTTGTAAATTATGTATCTTATGTGTGCTTTTGAGTTTATTAGGTGCAATGGAGTCATTTGGAGCAAAAAGACCTATTGGAACTCATTCAAATACAAGATTTCTACTTTTCATTGTGTAGAGGACAACTTTTGGTAGAGAGAAAATTATCTACCACGTTTTATTATCTTCTTCTACTTTATTCTAGGGTTTAGAAACATGAAAATTCTCTTTCTTCTTGTGATGAACTCCTTGAATATGAGTACCTAAGTTTATTATTGGTTATGGAATAGTTGGATTTCACAAAGCATGATTCTTTGATTCAATATATTAGTTTTGTCTCATATTTATCGTTTGCAATTCTCTCGAAAATATTGTTTTATGATTGATTGATTGTTTTGTCAAGTTGCAAATTGGTAGAACTTCTAATCACATCTATTGCTAGTTTAGGGTTTATTATACGCAAAAGTGATATTCCTTGAATACAAGTAGCATAATATGATTATGGTTTGTAGTGATATATTCTTATGATCATATGTGAATCGTAACCTTTGTTAAATTGAATTAGTGCGCTTTCCACGTTCAATTGCTTTGATTGGCCTGATTTCATAGAACTTAACGCATCTAGGGAATTAAACTTGATTAGTGCTTTTACACGTTAGGTTGTTCCTTTAGGTAGAATTCATATTCGCATCTTTTAATGTGTTTGTTGATGACATGAGGAGGTTTATGGGATATTCTTGCGATCAAGGTATTCTAGGGTCTTTGATAAAAGTTGAGATTAAATATCAATTCTAGTTATTGTGAAAAGCATGTTAGTGAATGAAAACGAAATCCGTAACCAATACTTTCTTATCCTTGATTTTATTTGTTTACTTTTCTTTATTTGTTTTATTTAGTTTATTATTATCACAAAACTACCGGTGTTATTTATAGGGAACCGAAACAATTTGACAACCTAGACCTCTCTGTGGGATCGATCCTTTCTTGCCCTTGCTATATTTATATTTTGAGTAGTAAGAAAGTGTAATTATATTTGTGTCGCTTACGACAGCGATCAAATTTTGGCGCCGTTGCCGGGGAAGGCAGCGGTTGTTAATTGTTTTTGGTTTCTTATTTTTGTATTTAGTTTTTGTTTTATTTTTATTTTTATTTTTTTCTTATTTTCTGGGTTTTAACCTTGGTTTGGGAATTATTTCAGGTGCTTATTTCTATGGAAGGAGCATATTGGAGCAATCAATACGGGTTTCAACCTCAACAATATGATAACTACCAATTCCATGGGTATAATCAAAACCAATTCATTGGTTATGACCAATATTCCATGGAACCTTGTGGTTTTCCTCAACAACCTTATGGCGGGTATGTGTGTGAACAACAACAAGGATGGGAGGATTCTTATGCTTGTGAACAAAAAGTCTCTAATTTTATAGATAAAGTTTCCACCTTTTTACAAGAGGAATTTCAAAAAGCTAAAGAGACTACAAACGAGCAACTCCAAGAACTTCGTGAAGGTATGACTATCTTGCGAAGAGGCATTGATCAATATAAGGAAGATATGGATAATTCTAATGTGCATATGGTTTGTGATGAATATTTGATTGATGCTAATGTTGAAAAAGGCGAATCTTTGGGGACTTTTGTTGATAATTGTGTAGTTAACTCAACTCTTGATCGTAATAATGATCATTCACCTATTCAAAAGGATGAGTTCGAGATTAACAACACTAAATTCAGCGAGGAACAACCTTATGTTGACTATGATAGTGACGGTGATTATGATATATTGCTTGAAACAACTCATGGTGACATCTCCGAGGAGTCTTTTTGGGATCAAGATGAAGATGAAGAGGAATATGTCGGCACTTGTGTAGATTACTCAAGCATTGATCTTAATAATGATCAAGAGCCTATTCAAAGGGTGGAGCTTGAGGATGATGCATTTTCGAGTGTTCTAAAAAAGTTTCTTACAATAAAATTTGGATCCGCAAAAGAGTATGTGCCTTACAACAAAGAGGAGTGTGTTGAGAATGAGACCGTTATAACTAATATTGTGGAAGACCCAATTGAGCTTGCAAATGATTGTAATGATGATGTTTATGTTGAGACTTTGGTTAAAGGCGAAACGGACGAAGAATGGTTGCAAGGTTTGATAGAGGACCATGATATAAAAGATGTGAATAATTCACTTGAATTTTTCAAGGATGACGAGGATTCCGCGATACAAGAGATTGTGCAAGGTTTATCTAACCCTTTGCCTATTATTTCTTCTCCTTTACCTCTTATTGGTTTGAATGTATGTGCTTCGAAAACATTGTTGACTGACTTTGTTTCTCGTTTTCCGCCATTAGAGAAACTTGATTCTCATACTATGCAGGTTTTGGACCAAGAAACCGTGGAGGTACCCGACTTCTATATTCTTTATACACTTCCAAGTGTGGACAAGAATAAGTGTGGGGGAAGCTTTTATCGGTTCATAGCTTTACTTTTGCTTTATGTTACTAATATTTGTGTGAAGCTAGTGTTTGCAAAACAGGTTCTATGGAAGGATCCCCAACTTTTCCGATTATTGGTGTATGGGGAATGAATCTTACAAGAAGCTAGGTCGGGCCGTCGACTTTAAAACAAGCGCTTAGTGGGAGGCAACCCACCGGTTTTGTATCCCTTATCCTTTTGCATTTTATTTTATTTTTGTTTCGTTTATTTTTTTTTTTTTTTTACTGTTTTCATATCATATTTGCATCCCCATGTTTAAATTCATTGAGTCCGTAATCTATCTTAGAAGAGAATTATGACGAATACCTTTTCGTCAGAAAATTTCAGACTGCGCGTAGTTCATTCCAGAGACCATAACTGTCAGACCATTTATCAAAACACTGTGAAATTTTGACACTGTGTAGAAAACACGTAGGTGAACAACCTTTGTGAAATGGAGTTTTTCCAAATTCCTTACCAATTTGCACAGTTTTTGCGTTTTATCTGCTGTTACGTCAGAATTCAGAACTTTCGGTTTTACACATTGAGGACAATGTGAAGTTTAAGTGTGGGGGAGCATTTATATGTTTGTATAGTTTGTTTTTGACACCATTAGTGGATGGAACCATTTTAAATGCAGGAGTTGAGGAACCAATTAACTAAAAGGGAAGAATATAACTCGAAAATCACAAATTAACATGATAGTTGTTACCATATCTCGGAATATCACCATATCACATTCTATTTTTATTTTTCCATATTTATCTATTGTTCTCTAAGTGCTTTGGTGGGTCACTAAACATCGACGTGTTATTACTGCTAGGATGAAATAGAGTGGTTGAGTTACTAAAAAAAAAAAAAAAAAAAATTTTGAAAAAGAAAAAAAAAAAAAAAAAAAAAAGGACCGATCAATTAGACCAAAACGGAATAAAAAGACACTTGGGAATAACAGTATGTGTGAAACGTAGGCCCCTGTCTCCGTCGCCTAAACAAGCGTGGAATGCAGGATCCAAGGCAACTATCATGTACTTGCTGACAAGAAGCATGCGCTTGGATCCAAAAGATCTAATCATGCCGTCTAAAAAAAAAAAAAAAAAAAAAAAAGAAATTGGATCCAGTTTGATCCAATCATTTAAAAAAAAAAAAAAAAAAAGAAATTATTATTGTGTTGAATAAAGTCACTTTTGGTTCCCTTGTATATGCCAATTGATTTGATGTAGCATTCAAAGACAAGTAGCTCAATCCAATAGGATTAGGTTCATCTTAGCAAGATGACCTTGAGACGAGATATGGGAAACATCGAACACTTGTGAATATTCGCCAACATCTACATCTATATCCATCTTCTTAATCTTTTCATTGTGATTGTGGTTTGTTAGTTTCCGAGTATTGTGGCTTGTTCGACTATCTAATTAGAGTTTATTTACTAATATATGAATTGAATTTGCAAGGTACCTCCTCCTGTAGTCAATTTGGATTCGTTCATTGATTTGTCACGAATAGACGGAGTTTGAAATATAGGTTTTGTGGGTATATCTCTAGTAAACCCTCACGAGACTATAACTCGTCCACTAGGGACACCTAGGGGTTTAAAGGCTTGTTATTTATGCTAAAAGTGACCGTAGCCTCGACGTCACGGAGTTGTATGTATCTTTTTGAATAAGTTTTGTTTGATTTGCTCGAGGACTAGCAAAGTCTAAGTGTGGGGGAATCTGATAGGTGTCTAAAACACCTAATTTAATATCTAGTATTTATGCTTTCTTTGCGAGTTTTCTTGTAAATTATGTATCTTATGTGTGCTTTTGAGTTTATTAGGTGCAATGGAGTCATTTGGAGCAAAAAGACCTATTGGAACTCATTCAAATACAAGATTTCTACTTTTCATTGTGTAGAGGACAACTTTTGGTAGAGAAAAAATTATCTACCACGTTTTATTATCTTCTTCTACTTTATTCTAGGGTTTAGAAACATGAAAATTCTCTTTCTTCTTGTGATGAACTCCTTGAATATGAGTACCTAAGTTTATTATTGGTTATGGAATAGTTGGATTTCACAAAGCATGATTCTTTGATTCAATATATTAGTTTTGTCTCATATTTATCGTTTGCAATTCTCTGAAAATATTGTTTTATGATTGATTGATTGTTTTGTCAAGTTGCAAATTGGTAGAACTTCTAATCACATCTATTGCTAGTTTAGGGTTTATTATACGCAAAAGTGATATTCCTTGGATACAAGTAGCATAATATGATTATGGTTTGTAGTGATATATTCTTATGATCATATGTGAATCGTAACCTTTGTTAAATTGAATTAGTGCGCTTTCCACGTTCAATTGCTTTGATTGGCCTGATTTCATAGAACTTAACGCATCTAGGGAATTAAACTTGATTAGTGCTTTTAAACGTTAGGTTGTTCCTTTAGGTAGAATTCATATTCGCATCTTTTAATGTGTTTGTTGATGACATGAGGAGGTTTGCGGGATATTCTTGCGATCAAGGTATTCTAGGGTCTTTGATAAAAGTTGAGATTAAATATCAATTCTAGTTATTGTGAAAAGCATGTTAGTGAATGAAAACGAAATCCGTAACCAATACTTTCTTATCCTTGATTTTATTTGTTTACTTTTCTTTATTTGTTTTATTTAGTTTATTATTATCACAAAACTACGGTGTTATTTATAGGGAACCGAAACAATTTGACAACCTAGACCTCTCTGTGGGATCGATCCTTTCTTGCCCTTGCTATATTTATATTTTGAGTAGTAAGAAAGTGTAATTATATTTGTGTCGCTACGGCAGCGATCATCCACTTTCTCCACTTCCCACGAGATACGAGGTTAGGCTAAAAGACTTGTATAAATAGGTTCTCCATCCTATTTTTCAAACAAGAACAAGTCCAGACAACTGAGGCAAGTGTTGATACCATCGTATTCAAACACCGGAACTGATAGCTTACATCCTGCAAGCCAGTTCAGCTTTATGATACAAGTCATACATAGCCAACACCTTCACAATCTCAACACCTTCTTCGCTTCCCTCCCTAAGATCAACCCCATCTCCTTCACTTTGTGACCGAAACAAGTCTGAACGGCCATTTCTTGGTTTAGGCCGGGATTTGCACAAACATTGATTTCTCGAATCTACAAGCACTCCGTGTAGTGCATTTGTTTAAGGTTTAAACTCATTTCTCATCCACACACCCCAAATTACCAAAACCGGCAGAGATAGTTTTCACCCATAAACAATTGGCGACCACAGTGGGAGGTTAATCTCTCGGTTGTAAAGTCTTTCTTCAAAATCCGATTCAATTTTATCAATTTCAAAAAGGGTAGATCTTATGACCAATTCAATCATCAATCCATTTCAAGATGGTAGAACTTAGGTCTGGATCGAGCAATCAATTCGATGGAGCTGGTGTGGATAACACTCCCGATGTCGATGTACCATCGGTGGAGCTACCGTGGTCACATCTCGTGGAGCCGTCACTTATACCATCGGCGCCGGCGTAAGGGGAAATATTCCAAAGAAGTGTAACACCTCCCATCACCGAGCCGGGAGAAGCGCAAATCTCGGCATCTCCTCAAGTGTAACACCTCCAGTAGTCACCAGAGCAACAACTTGCACTCTTGCACCAGGACGAGGAGCCGGAGGGACAAGAGGAGGACCACCGCCCATTACTATTCCAGACTTGATGGAGAAGCAGGAAGTTCTGTCTAAGACTCAAACGGATATGGCCGCAACTCAGAAAGAGGTACTCACTTTCCTCAAAACTTTAACTGAACGATTACCACAAGGTTCACGACAACCCGGGGGAAACATTTCCATCCTGGCCCACACGGATGAAGAAACTCGCATTTCTCCTGAACGCCCAAGAGAAAGGAACCAACCGTCCAACTTCATCACACGCGAGGACCTGGAACTACTTCTCCAAAATCGAGGAAAAGGGGACCGAACGGATGTACACTAACATCAACCACCGTACCCTCAAGATGTGCAACGAATTCCTCTTCCAAGAGGTTACACCTCTCCCCAGTTCTCCCTCTACGACGGTACTGGTAATGCTCGTGAACACGTCTCTCGATTCTTGAAATCCTTGGGGGAACATGAATACAATCATGTTCTACGCCTAAAAGAATTCTCAAAGTCACTTACGAGGAGGGCGTACACAGTACAACAACGGCGCGCCTAACGGCATATCCAATTGGAGCGAGATGGTCGATGCTTTCTCTACGAAAAGTATTTCTTCGTGTCTCGAACAGATCACCTTTTCGGATCCGGGAAGAATTCTTCAGTGGAACAACGAACATCCCAACGACTTCGTTAAAGGTTCGAACCCAAGCGCTAGATTGTCACGACCCGAACGTCACCGAATGACAATTGGTGGAGTTGTGCATCAATGGGATGATACCCATATACCGCGCTCTCGTTAGAGAATCTAGGCTTTCAAACGTTCTCAACTCCATGAAGCTGCCAAACGTTCGGAACAAGCTGCACCGGCATTGCTAGAAAGAACCCGAGTTGTTCGAAGTGAAGATTCACGTGAAAGTCGAGGAAGCAGGCGTCTCACGAACAAGCAATACAACACTGGTCCTTCTGTGAGTGTAGTGGGCGGAGGAGAAAAAAGGAAAGCTTCAGAGATGGAACAACAAACCAAGCGGGAATCCCCGATACACAAGACTTCGTCTCGGAAAGGAGCTGAAAAACTCCTGCACAAGACACCGAAGATACAGGTTTTCCTTTCCCCATGAATGAAGTGATAGAACTCTTGGAAGCGTGGATCCAAGACGATGCCATCAAGTTGCCTCCTATCAGACATCCTCCAACTGAGAAAGACGTGGAGGATCCCAAATACTGTTGCTACCATAGATTCGTCCATCATCCAACCAAATATTGTAACAGGTTGAAACAAATATTCAGGGAAAAGATAGAGACAGTAGAACTCTAGCTTGGAAACAAAGGTGTTCATAGAGACCCTCTTCCTATCAGGAACTGTATGATTTCTGGGGATTCTGTTCGCAAGACTGTACAATCTATGATAGAGCACTTGTGTGAAATCTTGTATTTCTCCAAAGGACAGCGTCAAGACATATTTACGGCCCTCAACCGCGTTGTGTCAGGCAGGCATTTGTATCCAGAAGCAGTCCAGGAACCCTAGTCTTTCCTGAAGGACGCGAGCAAAGGAAACTGGGGACTCCTAACTGTCACTCGTTTGAGAGACGTTGAGTTCGATAGCGCGTTGATTGATACGGCTTCCGAATTTAACATCATTACTGTCAAGACCTTGAGAGCTGCAAAGATTTTAAAGCAGGAAGCTACTCGTCACCCAATTGTGGTTAAATATTCAAAAGGAGAACTCAGAGATGCATATGGATACATCGATCTTGAAGTCAAATTGGGTGATGCCTCGACACAAGAAAAGTTCTACATAGTCAAAGATCATCCCAACTACGACATGATCCTAGGACGCTCTTGGATGCATAACAACAAAGAAATACTAGAAGTCTGTCCTCTCTAGGTTTCGATACACGAAAGAATCTCCAACACGCTATCCGGACCTCCCGATGATCGTACATCTGTTTCCACGAAAGAACTTGCCAATATGACACAACTTCCCGGAGAGAGCACATCAAGATACATTGAAAGGTTCCGATCTCAAGTAAGTCTCATCACGCAACCCTCTTTACAACCTATCGCCCCTCATTCTGACAAGTCATGGGGACTGGCTCTAGCCAAAAAACCAACCTTGGCTAAGAGATGAGAATGGGAGGCCGGCCCCTTCAAACAGTTTATCAGGAGTCTAGAAGCTGTCTCGATCAAAGACGACAAAACCAAGACCCCGATGTCCACACGCCCAAACCCGTTTGGAATTTGGGACCTAGTAACGAAGACAACCGCATTCAAGGTCGGAAGCATTACGGTGAGAATGGCTACCTCACCTGATTCAGCCACCGAGAAGGAGGATGAACCATACCTGGTAGCAGATGTCATCCTAGGCGCTCTCGCAAACTCATCAACGCCGACAAGCTAGAAGGCGTAACAATTCACTCGCGGTGGCTCAAACCCCTACCGTACTTAAGACGCCGTGCTATCACTTTCTAGCATCCTACACGCTTTAAGACACTGTGCTACTTCCTTCGGCGTGTTTCCCTTTACAATTTCACATCATATTTGTAATTCCTCTAGAGAATGATTGCAATACTTGCATTCATAATTAGGGTTTCAATTTTCGATTTTCAAATTAATTGAAGTGTTATTTCCATCTGAGAACCTCTTTACCCCTAAAGACACAAAGTCCAGCCTAAATCAACCCACTAGAGCATGTCAGGAAAGAAACCCTAAGCAAAAAACATCCTGAAAAGAGTTGAGGGAAAAGATATGCGCGGGAAGGGAAGAAGCTTTGAGCCACTCACCCCAGCAAAGCCAGGAAGATCTTGCATCAGGAACACAGGTCCGTAGGTATTCCATTATGGCATTATTTCTTTTATCACAAAGAATTACGTGTGAAGGCGCACCCTTGCGCCTGAGAAGGTTCAATTGTAGTCTTGACAAAGGGTTATAAAAAAAAAAAACCTTTATTCAAACAATCAAATAGAAGAAAACCTTGAACTCGGGCACCGAGTACAAGGAAGATGTTCAAATGTACGAAATATACTTGGAAAGAGGAAAAAAAAAGAAAAGAGGTTTTAGTCGCCAAGAGGGCCGACCTCGCCTTTGCACCACCATTAGCTAGGTTATGCTTGGCGCGCCATCACCCATTGATGCTCCTCCCTTCGGATCTACCTCAACTTACTCGCATCGGACATCTCCGAAAGAACGCACTCCATCCCAATATCATCGGCGGGAGCATCAAAGGGAAAAACAACATTAGGAGTCGTGTCGATTGCTTTCAAACGTTCAGGTTCGTCTGTGTCGGAATCAAGAATTATCACGCCGTCCTGGATTGGGTAATCGCACTTATCTTCATCCAGAGGTCGTTTATGCTCAACCCTCCGCCTCTTCAACCGCGCTGCAAATCTCTCTTCCCTTGCGCTTACTAGTGCTTGCAACGCTTCCTCGCGCCTCCACCGCTCCTCCGTGTCAATCGCAGCTGAAAGTGCACAGATGCGTCCCCTGGCAATACGCAGGTGAAAAATAAACATCCCCTGTATAGCACGGACTTCGCGAAGTGGAAGATCGATCTTAGCCATTACTTCTTCGAGCGCATGGGTTTCGGGCTTGTCAACTTCAAGCTTCTTTACGAGAAGTGATGAATGATCGTCCACCGCTTCCATGATAAACTGCAAAGGAGAAGAAGTTATGAGAACACATACAAAAAAAATCAATCAATCGATCACCAATAAGAAGATCGGATAAGTGTGGAGCACGATTACACGAGATATAGAATAAACGACTACATGAGATGATTCTTTATAATCTCGCAAGTCCATGAGAATCCCGGAGAAAAGAAGTCTTTACTTGCCACCTATAAAGGCTACTAATTCGGATAGCAATCAACGATGCTTATCGATACATCCGAGGAAAGTCAAGCTTGTGTGACGAAAGGGAGTACACCGACCCAAGGAAGGGGCCAAGCTCTTGTCTAGATATGTACAAAGGGAACCAAAGCGACTCACCAGATCAAGTCCTGCTTCCTTCACAACCTTAATCAGGACTAACCAGGTTCGAGGAGGCAACGCTGACGATGTCGACCTATCCGGTAAATATGTATTCACTTTAGCTTGGTCATTTCAGTGTACAAATTTGTCACCATCTCATGCCTACCCCACAATAGTGTAACCATTATGTGCTAGGTAGGGGACTTAATGTTGATGGTGGATTTTCATTTCAGGTTAAAATTTTAAAAGCCAGAAAATTATGCGCTAACATCTTGTAAAAGATAAAGCCATTAATAAGTGTTGAATACTTATTCACTTTACTAATTCACCTAGAATGGAGCATGTGACAACAATCCCATTCTCAGGAATTAAATATACGAAATTCATCCAGTTGGAGCATGTAGCAACAATCCCATATACCACTGTGAATTTACAACATTATTAATTAATGCGTAACCACCTTGTATTTCATGTACTCATTATCGGTGCGGCATGACGATGAGTGTTGCTCTCAAAGAGAGCAACACGAATCTCCAAGCATTATAATGAAAACATGTACGAAATACCCGTACAGGCTGCAACTCTCGGTGTGTTATACTAGCCCGATTGAGCAACTCTCGGTGTGTTATACTAGCCCGATTGAACATCCGGACTGTCCTCAGTATCGATCGAAATGATCACGGTCATCCAACTTCACCAAAGCATGATTGGATGGCCCGGATCAATTCCATAACCCCCAAGCAGGTATGGAATATTCGATGGCCCCGAACCAAAACGTCCAAACCGTCCAAACCGGTATGGACGGAAAACCCTAAATTAGGGTTTGCGGCACATTACATGTGTCGCAAAAGCAGTCTCAACCATCCATCTTCGCGGGTATAGATGGAGGGTATAGATGTAGATTCAAAGGGCCCGAGCATGTCAACACAATCACCGTGGGCCCGCCTACATACCCGACCGATCGGTCGGGACCAACCATGGTTGGTCATCCCGATTAAATACGCCCGAATAGAGCATGACGCTTGGTCGTGAAACCCAAAATTAGGGTTTTTGAGCATCACGAGCGTCCATCTTCTCCGACACGAATGGAGGGTCCAAGATTAGATTAAGCAGGTCCGGTCATACCAACATGACCACCATGGACCCATATATCCCCTCACCTGATCGGCCAAGGCATACCATGCCTGGTTATCCCAAATCGTCCGTCCAAACTAGCGTGGTCACACTTCCCGATTGCAAACTAATCCCGACCACTCAACTTCGCCGGAAGATTTGAGTGGCTTAGATCACGTTTTCATGGGACAGTCAGGTATAGGCGTGAACACCAGCCTACCACCTACACGCTGGACCGATCGGCCTAGACCGACCAAGATTGGTCGTCTTGGAACGCGTGCCGAAGTTGGCACGATGCGCGGCTTTTGCGGCACTAGTTTTTTGTCATGGCCGATCTCGACCACTCAAATTTGCCGGACGAATTGAGTGGCCCGCATCACACTTTCGTGAGATAATGGGGTATGGGCACATACACCGTCATGCCGTCTACACGTATGTACGATCGGCCCGGCCAAAATCGTATCCCAAGCTTGGATTCGACCGGTCAAGAGGGATGCTTGCGCACCTCTTATAAAACCCTAATTTCATTAACGGTCGCAGATGAGTGTCTCAAAGATCATCTCGTCCGTCCAACTTCACCGGCTTGGTTATACAGCCCTGGTCAGGAGTTAATTGGTCAGTGCGGCGTCATGATGATCACCATCCGTCACTCTACCACACCATGTGGTCGGTTAAGGGAGGATTTGCTTGCGCAACTTCCAAACTATCACATGAAGTAGGCTGGACATGAGGCTATTTTGAGACGCTCAAACAACGATGCTTCATACATCTTTGAGTATACTCGATGCGATACTGCATAGAATACACACGATACTTCACAAGTATCGACTTCTGAATAACGCAGTTATTCAATTTAGCATTACATGCTACTTTTTATGGGTCCCACGATCCACACATTCCAGGACATCAATCATGTCACAAACTGGGGATACATACTGGGGTATTGGTCTGGCGGTTAACAGCGTGCAACGCACAACACGCCATCACAAGAACGTGTCAGGAAGTCATGGACGGTTAAGTGATGATGGGAGAAGTGGGCAAGCCTGGTCGTGTGACACTAACATATTACTCCACTACTCCATCACTCCACTTTCTCCACTTCCCACGAGATACGAGGGTTAGGCTAAAAGACTTGTATAAATAGGTTCTCCATCCTATTTTTCAAACAAGAACAAGTCCAGACAACAGAGGAAAGTGTTGATACCATCGTATTCAAACACCGGAACTGATAGCTTACATCCTGCAAGCCAGTTCAGCTTTCTGATACAAGTCATACATAGCCAACATCTTCACAATCTCAACACCTTCTTTCCTTCCCTCCCTAAGATCAACCCCATCTCCTTCACTTTGTGACCGAAACAAGTCTGGAACGACCATTTCTTGGTTTAGGCCGGATTTGCACAGATTGATTTCTCGAATACAAGCACTCATGTGTAGTGCATTTGTTTAAGGTTTAAACTCATTTATCATCCATACACCCCAAATTACCAAAACCGGCAGAGATAGTTTTCACCCATAAACAGAAGTTCACCGGTTTTCAATGAGTTTAAACCATCACTAATTATCATATTTGATTTTTTGCAAATCTGGAAGAGCCACCACCTGCTGACACGCATTATGTGACGTTATTGTATTGCATATTATGGATGTGGATACACCTGAAATGGTTTGTTTTTAACATTTACGAGACTTGTCCAGTGTATGTTGGCAAATCTGATCAGGTGGCAATTCAAAAACAAATATTAGAAATTCTTAGATACTTTGAGTGGGTCCCAATATTCGATTAACCAGAATATCTATACCTTTGGTCTAAAGTGAACTATTCAAGCAACATAGAATCAACACACTAGTGTATATTTGACATAACTACATTTGATCGGTCAATTAGTTAACAGAAGGCCCACTAGCCTTCATATTTAGAATCTCTACTGTTGTTATATAACTCCCAAAATTGGTGGAGATTAAAATATCACGTACATACTCGTTAGAGAGTATGTACAAAATCATACTCAACTATTCAGGTCTATCAATGAATCACAAAAAACTACCAAAGTGAAAATTAGAAGATAAAAAAAGATAATGTGTCCGAGCAATGAATCACAAAAAACTACCAAAGTGAAAATTAGAAGAGAAAAAGATAATGTCGTTAGTGCAACAAATTAAATCACTTATTTGCACAGAATTAACTTGTTATATAATGGAAGCAAGGATCGTCCCCACGAAGCGCATGAAGTTTTTAGTTGTCAAATGTCACAAATAGGGGGTTTGTTTATAGGTTTAATATAAAAGAAAAGTAAATAAAGCAATTAATTAAGATGTAATCAAGGATAAGAAGTATGATTGAGGAATTCTTCTTCGTTACTAAACAATCATTGAAGTAATCTAATCATTTTCGTCATGAGTCATAGATTATCAACAACCGTAGGATAACAGCTAGCGCAGTGTTATCACCAGAATTCCTTATGTCAGTGGATACCAAAATGCTCAAATACCAGATTCTATTCGTCTAAACCACCTAGAAGTAGCGCACTTTAAGTGTAATTTGGTCGAATGTTGTATATTTTATGAATTTAGGTTAATCCTAGTAGTTAGATTCTTAGCGCAAGGTCCACTACCTAGTGTTGTTTCTACACGCGATTTCTCCACATAATCCTTATGCAAGGTCTCACGTATTCTACTCGTGTAAGAGTTATTCAAAAATTACGGATATCCTAACCCTTTACTAGCAATAAATCAATCAAAGGATCAGTTTAATTGGCAACCTAAAGAAATAAATCAATCAATCATAAACATTCATCATAGTAGATACAAACAATAATCATATGAAGAAATCAAAATAGATTCATATATTAAATCAAATCAAGTTTAGAACTTAAAATTCACCCTCAATCAAATAGGTGTTTAGCTACTCATGGATTTAGTGAAACCCATGATATACATAGGAGATAATCAGTGAGAAATAGATTTGGTGATGGAAGAACCCAAAACCCTAGCTTTCTCTCATTGTCTTCTTTTATCCACTTCAGATATTGATAAAACGTGTGTTGGAATCTTCTCTGAAAAGTATTAGAAGTCTCCTTAAATATTCTTAAGAATATTAGGATTTGGGAAAACTTCGTAACTAATAAATCCAATTTTGTCAAGTATTTTCGTCAATTCTTTGAGGTAGGGATCGGTTCCTACTTGATCCCCAAACTGTTTTGCCCATAAATTTTGCATACGAACTAAGAATAACCTCATTCTTTTTGCGTTTTATTTTATTTTATTTTTTTGCTACAAACAAACTTTAATTTTATTAAGTTTCAAGGTTTGAGAAATCTAAAGACAACTGAGTTTCAATGACAGTAGGTGGTCTATCTAACCATATTCTCTCAACTCTAAACTTCCTGCTGAATTTCGCAAGCTCATTAGCAGCTTTATTACAAACTCCAGGAATATAAAAACATTTCCAACTAGATATGTTGGTATTTAAGGTGTCCATAACATCAAGTATAAAACACAAAGTTGATCAAAACTATTATATAGAATATAAAGTTGAATACTTATGAATTTGGTCAAGTTCCTCCTGGTCCTTAGCCCATGCTCACGTTTATGACCGCTTCAACACTCTTTTTGCTCCTTTTGGATGATTAAGACAAACAAAAGAAAACAAGAATATATAAGGTAATATGAAAGAAATATAACAAATACAAGCATGGAATTAATAAAAATATATAGGTAAATTATGCACTTATCAAATTCCCCCACACTTAGCTTTTGCTAGTCCTCGATCAAACAACCCAACCTAAACTAAATCCTAATTCACTTTCGTTGGAATCACGATTACACTTAACATGTGAAACGAGCCTTTAAATCCCTAGGTGTCCCTAGTGGACGAGTTATAGTCTCGTGAGGGTGTATAAGAGGTATACCCACAAAATCTACTCCAATTTCTAGCCACGAAAGAACAATTAAGGACAGACACAAAGCAAGCTAAGTAAGTTCTTTAGATACAAGAATCAATATCAATCATCACGACACACAAATACTTACGTCTAACATTCATATAGAAAAACAAACTCTACTCAGATAGCCATTAACATATACTTGATGCAATGTTTTTCAATATTATGCACAATACCCGCGTATAAATATATATAAAATGTGTAACCTACAAGAATCACATGGATAGATAAGAGAATGGGGATGAAAGAGTAAAGTGTGCAGATGTTGACTAAGGTCAACGATGTTACCCAGAATATTTATATGAATTGTCAAAGAATTATTTGTATATAACGTAATAGTTGAGACTAGCACCCATTTATCGAAAACATGATCAGATCTTTTGTATCCAAGCTAGTTCCCATGAATCCTGCATTCCATGCTTGTTTAGGCGACGGAGACAGGGAGAACACATACACATATTTTCACCCACGTATCGATGCCCACATCAAATCTCTTGGATTTTCTATATAATAACTATGTGGTTTCACTTAATTTATCGACAACATAATTAGATCTTGTGAATCTAAGCGCATGCTTCTTATCAGCAGATTACATGATAGTTCCGATGGATCCTGCATTTCACGCTTGTTTAGGCGTCGGAGACAGGAAAAACACACACGTATTGCTATCAAAATGTCGAATACCACAATCTTTTGGATTTGCTATAAATAATAGTAACGTGGTAATAGTCAAGCCTGAGTTTTATATGTTGGCTCAATTTTTTAGTGCATAAGACAATTGCAAATTATTGCATATAAATAACCAACCACTTTGATCGGTTCTCATTGTCTTTGAGGCTTATATATCAACCAATGATTCATTCCCGCAACAACATCAAAGCAATACTAGGGTCCCACAAATCACTTATAAAAACGTATAAACTGCAAAAGATAAAAAGAAAGTGATTCAGTATTTCTTGTATTGATTTTTCAACGACTACCATGTTATCTCTAGTAATTGAGTTTTGCATATGAATATATTAGATCATTTTTTACCGGATCTGATAAATATTAATAGCCAAAAGAATCATTTCAACCTAAAAGGTCTAGTGTCATCTGAAAAAACGGGGGTCCAACAACCTCACCCAATATTTCGTTTAACAATCTATATGGACTAACTCCAATATAATTCCAAGGGAATCAACTAGACAGTCAGACTCAATCAATGAAAATATATCCAAGAGTTGTATCTATGTTTCACAATGTAATCGGCAAATCAAACAGATAGAAATCCGTGAGCCTGATTATTACGTGAAACAACTTGAACGGTACCAAAGACCAATGTTCAAGTGTCAATCAATTTATATCAACAACCAAAGGTTGGATTATCTAATTGATTGAACTACGCACAACCTGTGGTATTTCAATTATACAAACAAATATAATGCGGAAAAGAAATACACAGACACCAGAAATTTTGTTAACGAGGAAACCACAAATGCAGAAAAACCTCGGGACCTAGTCCATATTTGAATACCACACTGTATTAAGCCGCTACAGACACTAGCCTACTCCAAGTTAACTTCGGACTGGAATGTAGTTGAGCCCTAACCAATCTCACACTGATCAAGGTACAATCGCGTTCCTTACGCATCTGAATCCCAGCAGGACTCTGCGCACTTGATTCCCTTAGCTGATCTCACCCACAACTAAGAGTTGCTTCGACCCAAAGTCGAAGACTTGATAAACCAATCTGTCTCACACAGAAAAGTCTATTGAATAGATAAATATGTCTCCCACAGAAATACCTAAGAGTTTTGTTCCGTCTTTTGATAAATCAAGGTGAACAGGATTTCATGTATCTGTTTGATTTGCTGATTACATTGTGAAACAGAGATACAACTCTTGGATATATTTCCATTTATTGAGCCTGAATGTCTAGTTGATTGTTTTGGAATCATATTGGAGTTTGTCCATACAGATTGCTAAACGAAATATTGGGTGAGGTTGTTAGACCCCCGCTTTTTCAATTGGTATCAGAGCAGGCAAACACGTTTAAGACCTTATAAGTCTGTGTTTGTAGCGATCTGACTCTATGGACAGAAGTGCTATCTCTATAAACGTACCACCAGTCTTAGATGGATCGAATTACTCATGGTAGAAAATTTCTATGCGTGCTTTTCTTCAAGCTCGTGATTTTCAAACATGGGTACATGTTGTTAATGGCTATGCGTGCTTATTTCTGTGGGAGACAGATTTCATGTATCCCATCATTTCTCTAGTTGTTCACTGTAGGAAAGTAAAATGGCATAAAAAATTTCATGTATCCCTTCAAAAACAACTCCCAAAACATCTATAGCACTTTCAACATGATGCATGATAATACGAAAAATCTTCGCAAGGTCATGCTTTGATCAATAGACTGTAGAGCATGTGTAATTCTATCTAACTGCATGGTCTCTACTCATAGCAAATTCTAAATTGCAGTCTCCCGAACAACATCTCACAATTTATTCTTTTTTAATAAGGTGCACCCACCTTGGGTAGAACAACTGATTCTGTGAAAGCTCATTATTAGCCCAATTAAAGGTTCTCTATGAGAATGCGAGCGTACTATATATAGGATTAAGTTGTACGGTCTTTTTTTCTCTTAGCTGTAATTATTATTGTCGTCCTTGCTGCTAAATGTTATTGAATGTGAATTGGGTTTGTACTATACTTGCAATCTGAAGACAAAACAGCACAATCATGATCCAAAATCAAGTTAGGCATGGTACATAATGAATTAACATTATAACTTAGCTAAATTTCAAGGACTGAAAGAGCTTGATACGACTCAAATGATGATCTTCATGCGCTGGCCAAAGAAGATGTAAAAAAAAAAACGAACCAATATCATTAGTCTATCGAGATGCGATGATCCTCGGACAATACACGTTCCTTAAAAACACGGAATCTTTTAAAGCTATTTTTGAGTGAAATGTAATAGCCGGACAAAAGAAAAAAAATTAAAATAAGAAAGAAGAGAAAGTGGATAGAGTGAAGCTTCAAAGAAAAGCATTTTGGTGTTTGTCAATTAACATAGACAATAATGCTTTAGTCTTTCAATAACGTCGTTTCCCGGAATGAAATTGTAAGTACACTTATTTATCTCCATTGCCACGTGTACTAGCAGAGCCCACGTGGAGGCCATGTCTCAAAGAGGGATGACACATAGGGGCATCCATGGCGTTTAGACAACGTGCCATCTGTCAAGACCAACGATCGAAGATGAAGGAGCATCCAAAATAGATGATCCCACACAACACCAATGAGTTACTCTACCCCATCACGAGGTAAGATGTAATCAACGGTTGGGGATAGTCCAACTGACACAGACGTGACAGGGAGGACCGACACCGTCCGGCACCTGGGTGGATATCCCCAACCACTCGTATTTAATGCCGCTCGAGGGCACGTGTCGACGACCCACAAAGGAAGCAAGGATATGTCGCCGTAACGAGCGTGGGTATTATAGAAGCCGCGGTGACAAGGAAGTCCGCGGACCATGCATAGAGCACAATCTGCTCGAGGGCACGTGTCGGACGACCCACGAGAAGCGAGGATAGGTCAACGTGACAAGTATGGGTAATATAGAAGCCGCGGGATGACAAGGAAGTCCGCGGACCATGCACAGAGCACAAGAAGATAAGGTCCCCACAGTTCCTTGTCAGTGGACCCACTTGATTTAGTTATATATATGAATACCCCTTCCACAGAAAGGAGGGTCGAGAGAGAGAGAACTAAGGAATAGGAGAGAGAATAGAGAGAAGTAAGTATGTGTTTAGGGAGATCTCTCCCTGAACCATGTAATTCATCGTCTCCCTTACTTTTGTAATCGTTTACTTTATAGTGGATATCTCCCGGATCCGTGGACGTAGGCCTTAGTGCCGAACCACGTAAACCATCGTCTCCTTTACCTTTAGTACTCATATAGTTTCATTTATGTATCCATATCTCAGATCTATCACCTTGGGGATGATGACGAGATCATGACAAACTTGCGGGGTTTGGAATCTATGAATCATCATCTACCTAGGCATACTATGCTTTACCCGCACTTTAATGCATGTATCCAATTCATGTTAAGATTGTTTGTGATCACGCGGATGACACCGGATTTCCGTGCTCACAATTTGGCTCTAGAAACAGGGACTTTGTCCCGGTAAAAAGATTTATCTTTCCCGTGATTTTATAGCCTCTACCTCAAAAGTTTTACTTAGAACATAGACAGATCTCTGTTTAAATTTATTTTTCGCACGTATTTGTATTCTTTGTGCCGCCTAACAATGAGATCCGGGTCTTTTAAGATTTTTAACTAGCGAGATCCGGGTCCTCAGGGGCTATTTTTCGCACATACTTGTGTCTACTTGTATTTTCTAACAACGGATCCGGGCATTGAGTGACCCTTAAGCCAACAGATCCGTATTTTAACCGATATTTTAAACATAACTTCCACCAACATGATTTGAACTTTTGCAAACAACAACCCATGGACCTTATCCCTTAAATCCGCATCCGTCTATGTTTTTCGTATTATTCGCCAAACTAACAACCCGAGTACACTCATTACCACCGAAATCGAGCTTATGAAATCAAAGTTGAACTAACAAACTAACCCGTGGACTTGTTGTCTCGGTTTACCTCCATGTTCTTTGTGCGAGTATTGCAATGGAAAGGTACAAAGATGCCTGAAAGACAAAGGTACCTTCAAAAGAGGCACATAGACTACGCCGGTAGTAACAAGGAGCAAACAAAAGGGCGCGGGACTCGCGGCCTGGGGACAAGGCGCATAATGGAGCGAAAGCACATTCCTTTCAGATGCGGGCATCATCGCAATGGAAGCAAGGAAGGCCGCGGCGGCAAAGGCCGCTACACCTACCGAAGGAACTTCTCAAATGGTCGCCTCCAAAGTGACAGCAACAACCAGGCCTACGGAACCTCGAGAAACAAAGGGGCGTAACCGCAATCCGTAACCCCTATGGGATGCCACAGACTAACGAACAAAACGAACAACTGCACGCAGGATCCTACGAAATGATAGAGCCGGGTAGACAGATAGCAATGGAAATCAACACCGCGGCCCCCGAGGAACAAGCCCAGGTCCAGATAGGAACAAATCAAGCATCAAACCAGTCTGCGCAGTTTTTGGCGCAATTAGAAGAACTAAAACGGAATCAACAGACATACGCGGACGCGGTGGCCTTACTAGCCCAAGAGAACCAAAGAATTAAGAGAGAAGATCCTCCAAAGCGGAGCTAGAAAATCAGCAGGACGAGGCTAACTCGGTATGCACAGAGACCGAGGATGATCTCGATAACACACCCGCAATAGTCAACCGAAGAGGTGCGCTGAATAATAGAAGGCCCGACCCGACTATCACCCGGATACATCAGATTACTATGATGAGGAGGAGGCCACGACGTCAAAATCTACAAGGAAGGCACGCCCTTCCATTCAAGAAGAACACTGTTTGGCAATGGAGAGTCTCCGCGCAGAGATGTTAGCAGAGATCAATCAAATCAAGACCAGACATGGAGGTGGAAGACTAGAACAGGTTATGAAGGAAGCCAACACCACCCCACTCGCACAACAGTTGGCCACCGCTATCATACCTCAGAAGTGCCCGGTCCCATCCTTCGAGTGTTACGACGGATCCACCGATCCCGCCGCTCACCTACGATATTACAACATGCAGTAATGGCCGATGGGACCACGACGAAGCTATACTTTGCAGATACTTCCCTTCAAGCCTGAAAGGATCCGCCCTATCTTGGTTTGATAACCTCAAGCCTGGATGCATCAATTCGTATGATCAACTCACGGAAAAATTCTTGGCTACTTATATGTACAACAAGGTTGTAAACACAGGGATGGACAAGCTCTTCTCACTTGCAATCAAATACAAGGAGTCCATTCGAGAATACACGGATAGGTGGCACAAGATATGTCAAGCCATAGGACATGTGGATCCCGTGGTGAGTATTAATTGTTACAAATGGGGGCTCGACAGGATGAGCCCTTTGTTTGTTGAAATCCACGGTACCTCTCCAACCACAGAAGGAGATTTGAGGATAATCATCGAAAAACATGCAAGGTTGGAAGAAATTCAAAGAGAGAACCCGAGAGCACAGGCTCAACGACCCCCACGACCAATTCCGCGAAATTAGCGAATGATCAAGCGAACGCCAAAAGGATCGGAAAGATGACCACAAAAGGGGTGGAAGAAAATTTGAGGACCGAGTCTACACAAAGCTCATTACCAGCTACTCACGCATTCTAAAGGAGATCAAGGATCGTGAAGACCTAGACCGGCCTTGGTCTAAGGGGAAACAACCACCGCCTCTACAGAATCCAAAGAGTATTGCGATTTCCACCGCTTCTACGGCACTCAACCGAGAAGTGCAAAAATCTTAAGATAGCGATACAAAAAGCTGATTGATGCGGGGATCTCAAAAAGTATATAGAAAAGGCTGGAACCGAGGACATAACCAAACGCAAAGAAACGTGTCCAATTGCCGAGGGTAATCGTACACCGAACACTATATCCCGCTTCTAAAACAAAGAACCAACCCTAACCGCACGATAGGGGAAAAGACCGAGAAACAATTTGTAGACTATTGTGAGCTCTACAACTTAGATGGAAAAGAAGTGGAAGAGCACGAAGAATGGATGAAGGCACCCCTCACCTTCGAGGCCGAGGACATTGAGGACGACATGGAAGATCACAACGACCCTTTGATCCTCACTCTGCCAATCGCAGGATGCAACATAAAGAAAATACTCATTGATGGAGGGAGCTCCGTAAACGTCCCGTTCTATGATACCTTCAAGCGTATGGAGCTTAATGACGAGCAACTCTTGACCTCGCACTACAACATCTACGGATTCAATGGCACGGCTACGAAGCCTATCGGGGATATTATTTTGCAAGTAGACGCAGGTCCGATGAAAGTTAACGCCCGCTTCAGTGTGGTGAACACGCCTTCACCCTACAATGCCATTATTGGACGAAAATGGGTCCACAAACTTAAGGGAGTCGCATCCACCTACCATCAATACCTTAGGTTTCCTACTCCCTTTGGGGTGATGGAAATCAAGGGTGATCAAGTTTCCGCAAAGGAATGCCAGCAATGCAAATACGGCTCAACAATGAAGAAGATGAGAAAAGAAGAACCCGCAGGTCTTAACAAAGCAATATCCAAGGACAAAGCCATCGAAGAATACTTGGAAGAGATCTCAGGAAAAAACTTGTCTAAGGGGAACTCCGTAGGGAACACGGAGGCATCAACATCAAACGCTAACCAGGGCGCTCTCACAAACAAAGAATCTGAGCCTACCAAATAGCAATTAAAGAAAGTCCCCCACCTTGGGGAACCAAGCCCACGTTTACATCCTTGGAGGCAAAGTGAAGGAAGTTAACATAGGGACGGAGCAGAACCCAAGGAAGATCAAGATAGGAACTCTAATGGGCGGAGAGCGCGAAGCCTCACTAATAAAGCTATTAAAGGAATACGCGGACATCTTCGCATGGAAACTATCCGATATGCCCGGAATAGACCCAAGACAAGATAACATGAGCTACGCATTAAACCCGGCACACTCCCCATACGACAAAAGATACGAAAGGTGGCTACAGAGTATCACAAAGCAAGAGAAACGAATCACGAAAGATGTTGGAGGCCGGTTTTATAAAAGAAGTCAAATATCCTACTTGGATCTCTAACATGGTAATAGTACCAAAGAAGAATGGAGGGGTCGAATCGCATCGACTTCACCAACTTGAACAAAGCATGCCCCAAGGATAGTTATCCGTTACCCAAGATTGATCACCTCGTCGACGCAAAGTAGAAGGATACGAAGAGTTATCATTCATGGACTGGATACTGGGTATAACCAACTATTTTTAGCGAAGAAGATCAAAACATACAGCATTTTACACACCCCACGGTCTCTATTGCTATGTAAGGATGACTTTCGGACTCCGGAATGCGGGAGCAACGTACCAAAGGATGGTCGATGCTATTTTCAAGCCGTGGATTGGCAGGACCCTAGAGGTCTATGTTGACGATATGCTCGTCAAGAGCAGATTGAGGAAGAACCACCACCAGACCTGAGGGACATCTTCGGGGCTATGAGAGAACACAATATGAAGGTCAACCCGAAAATGCACGTTCGGAGTAACATCGGGAAAATTCCTTGGGTACCCGGTGACAAAAAGGGGCATTGAAGTAGATCCCGCAAAGATCCGAGCCATAGTAGACATGCCATCCCCAAAGAACCTAAAAGAAGTACAAAAGCTCAATGGATCCCTAGCAGCCTGGGAAGATTCATCTCAAGATCTTCGGATAGGTGCAAACTCTTTTTAACATACTAAAAAAGGGGACGAAATTTGAGTGGACTTAAATGCGAAGAAGCTTTCCTAAAGGCGTCAAACAAGACCTAGCGGAGATCCCTATCCTTCGAAAACCGACTCGACGAAGTTTTGGCACTATACATTGCAGCAAGAATGACGATGCAAAGAAGCGCAAAGATTTGTCGTGACCCACACAAAGGAGGAGCAGCCGATCTATTATGTCAAGAAGACTATGAATTCCGCAGAAAGAAACTACACAAGAATCGAACAACTCATCTTAGCCATCGTATGGTCTACATTAAAACCGAGGACGTACTTCTTAACCCATGACATACGTATCCCATGCCGAGCGCCCTAGAAGCCATCCTCAAAGGGGCAGAAAGGTAGGACGCATAGCGAAATGGAGCACATACCTCGACCAATTCAATATCCACTATGAACTTCAACACTCTCGAAATCGCAAGTGTTAGCGGACTTTCTAGCAGACCTACCTTTGGACAACGAAGAAGAGGTGCACATACAAGGATGGAGGGCCGCGGTGCCCCCGAAATGGAAAAACAAAAGGAGCCAAATAACATTCTTGAACCAATGAACCCACGACAATGGGAGGTCTTTGTCGACTGACTCCAAAAAATAGAGAGGGCGCGGGGATATGCATCGTCATCACCACGCCCACGGGAGATAGGATCGTGCATGCATTCGATTGGAATTCGAAGGCCATACAAATAACATCGTAGAGTACGAAGGAGTGGTCCACGCCCTCCGCTTGATAATTGAATTAGGAATACAAGAAGTACGGTTAACAAGTGATTCACAACTAATCATACGGCAGATAGGCTACGAATACAATGTGTATGACGAGACACCGATGGCATACATGGCTCTCGTACAAACGTTGGTTTCCCAAATACCAAAAATCAAATTTCGACATCTGCGTAGGGAAGGAGCTCGACACGCATGCCCCGCATACATATCAGCCATGCTTAAAAATGAGGATGTCAAGCAATCAAGATAACAAGAGTGTACGAACCATCCATCAAGCCCCAAGAAACATGCGCGGCTAACCAATGCAAGTCTAAGGACGAAGATATTTCGATGATAATGTCGGAGAGCACATCTTCGATGACTTCCAAGACGATGACATCACGCGACAAGTTTGATGAAGACGACGATTACATAAAGAAGCTGATTGGAGAACCGAAATCCACTCTTTCCTAAAAGAGGGGAAACTCCCCTGTGATACCAAACAAGCTAGGAAGGTACAATCCAGAGCAGGGGATGTACGAGCTAAGAGACTAACCTTATACGTAAAATCATTCCTCGGGCCACTTCGTTGTCGTCTGTCTCGATCGTAGGGACATATCATCTTGAAAGACATCCATAGAGGGGAGACGCGGGAATCACAAAGGAATGAGATCCCTTGCAGATAAGGCGAAGACGCAGGGGCTACCATCACCAACCATGATCCGAGACGCTGCTAGATGGCGCAAAGGTGCGAAGAATGTCAAAGATTCTAAGCAAGCGAATCCACGCCCCAGCCACAAAACCGACTTCAGGACAGTCCGTGGCCCTTTGGGAAATGGGGGATCGACATAGTAGGCCCACTCGTATCGTGGACGAGGGAAAAGAAGATTCCTAATAGTGGCGACGGATTACTTCAGCAAGTGGGTAGAAGCAAAAGCACCGGCTAGAATTCGGGATTCGTGACGTCTTTACTTTTATTTTTCAAAATATCATCTCGCAGGTTTGGCATCCCCGCAGAGATAGTTTCCGACAATGGTAAATGTACTACAAGGAAAGAATATTGACTTGCCGTTCGACACCTTCAAGATTCGAAAAAACAAATCCACCCCCATATACCCACAAAGCAATGGACAAGCATAAGCCACAAACAAAACTTTGGCACTTATTCTTAAAAAACAGCTAGACGAGTACAAGGGGCGGTGGTGTGAATAATGCATAACGTTCTATGGGCATATAGACGACTCGAAGGTCGACTACGGAGAATCCCCGTTTTTACTCACCTACGGAGTGATGAATCCCTCAAGAAATTCTACTTCCAACTACAAAAACAAGAAGCATGGGAAAAGAATCTCACCACGGACATGATGTTAGAAAAGCTCGACGACCTCGAAGAAAGGAGAGAAGCGACCGCAAAGAATGGAAAACTACCAACGCAGTCGGTGGCGCAGAATATAACAAAAAAGTGAAACTTAGGAATTTTGTAGAAGGGCAAGATGTGTTGAGGACCATTCCCCAATACCAAATGAGAAAAGAAGTGGGGAAAATTAGCACCAACTTGGGGAGGACCCTACGTAATACACGACATCGCAGAAATGACTCTTACTATTTGCGCAACCTGAAAGGGGAAATCCTCATGCATCCGTGGAA
This sequence comes from Papaver armeniacum, assembly GCA_023531295.1. Classification (NCBI taxonomy): domain Eukaryota; kingdom Viridiplantae; phylum Streptophyta; class Magnoliopsida; order Ranunculales; family Papaveraceae; genus Papaver; species Papaver armeniacum. Next base: position 264,587 of record JAJJWW010006574.1, on the reverse strand, counting down.
TGCCAAATACCTCAAGCCATACTACCCATGACCAACCACCTGCGTGTGCATTTCAGAAGAAGAAAAGGGACTTGCTAGTCCACATGTTTCTATCTCTGACAAAGGAGTAACACACCTTAACTTTTCAATCAATCCAAGCTTTCACTTTCAAGTATCATATCCCATTCATTACCCACGCGCATTTCAATTTATTCAAAACCCACAACCTATACCACATGAAACACATATTCACACAATGTATATAAACCATATGAACCACATGTATATACTACTTACACAATGTACATTGAAAACCATGTCACACCTTAATAAAATATCGATACTATTGTTACCCCGTGGATGTAGGCTTTAAGGCCGAACCACGTAAATCATTGTGCAATACCATTATTAAGAATTGACATTTTGAGAGGGATATCCCGCACAAAGCGTGGATCTTACCCACCGCAATATACCGGCAATATCCCATACAAAGCACACGCATGCAACATATCGGAGCATACACATGCAATCTCGTGGAACTCCCCCGTAAGCGTCTATAAGTGTACGACCGGGGGGCGACTTCCCACAGAACGAGATACCCGAGCAATATTACAAGCCGCGAACTCAATGGAATATATCCTTGAACGTCGGCCAGACCCCCACCGTTCAGGAATCCCCTGGCCAAGGAATTCGCTGGACGGGGTGCAAGGTCACAAGGCAATTCCGGGGATATCAACCTACGGAATGCCGCAAACAATACACTTTCTCAAATTCAAAGATCAACATCCTTGGATAGTAAATACTACGGAAGTATTCATTACGTTAACTTATTTGAAAAAACAATAAATGCAAATTCAACAAAATTCAAATTCAGATTTAAACACCAAAGTTTGATCTAGTACATGACAGTTGATTACAAGCCTAGCAAAAAGAGTAGCAAAAACGCCAAAAAGGATAAGCAACTGAGATCAATCCCTAGCATACTAGATGTGACCTGCGGGAAGGAGCGTTATCCGCGGGTTTGTCCTTCAAATGAGGAAGGAACACTACCACCGCAGGAGGGCCCGTAAGAGCCTCGAAGGGAGCGCGGCACAGACGCCGAGTGTAACTCTTGTTTAACCCATGGTTTTTCCCGAGATCCAACTCAATCTCACCAAGAGTTCTATTAATCTCCTCTCGCCAACCGCTACGAGCCACGAAGCCTATGGCTACACTCTTCATCTCGGCCTGACTCAGGGAAGTGGAAAGAAGGTCCACCTTTTGATTGGCATGCTTCAGCGTTTCCTCCCGAGACGAGGCCTGGCCACGATGGTAACTAACTTGGCCCTCCAATTGAACTACCTTAGCTTGAGCTTCGGCAAATTTGTCATCCGCAGCTCGAAGGCGGTCCCCGAGCTCTGCAGATAATGGAAAAAGAACAAGTTATAACGACATACAAGACAAAGCACACTCGATGACAAAAACGTATACCTTCACAATGATCAACCGCGGAATCCTTTGCTTCGCGCATAATCATATTCATTTGATAACCTATCATAATCTACCTGCAGAAGATTATGAGCATACCGACTCGCGCTTAGATCATTTCGAAGCATCGAGTCCGAATGACGATATCGATTAACCTCATCATTCTTAGATTCCAATCCCTTGTTAAGGCGATACATAGTCACCTCTAAGTCTCTCTCACGCTCAACCTGACGAGCCACATCAGCTCGAGACGCGGATAAAACACTACTGAGAGCACTACATTCTGCCCTAGCATCGTCTCTTTCCTTGGCAAGACGCTGCATATAAGTCCGCACATCCGAGGGATGAGAAGACCGCGCTCGCCGCAGCTCGTCTTCCATAACATTAAGCTTAATTTCTAAAGAGGAAATCTGCCCGCGGGCTTTCTCAAGATTATCCCGCGTCCATAAAAGAGCCTCGTTGAACAAGTGGCGGTCATGGTTATTTCGATTTTGCAGATCTACCAAGCAAAGCTTTTTCTTACGCCATTCTTCGGCCATAGCGTTATGAACATCCGCGCGGGCATTCCATTTCGCCGATTCACTCTTAAGTTTTTCAACTAACTCAAAGAATGCGACCTTTTGACGAGCCCTCTCACTCCGAAGCCACAACAATTCGGGGACTCCGCCCACCGAAGACAAGATAATGGGAGGAGGGAAGAAGGAGAAAACTCGTAACATATAAGGAGCAGGAAACTACCAAAGAAGAGGAAGCGCATACACGAAATAGACGAGGAGTTCTTCTCAAAGAACCGCTAACTTGGCCTTAACCGAGGCCAGCTCGGAGCGCAGCTTTGCCTCCTCCGCGTCCCGCGCCGCTCCTTACGCTTATGAGACCCTTCACCTCCGCTATTTCCTCATCTTTAGCGGAGACCGAAGCTTCAACGCCCGAAAGCGTTTCTTCACAATGCCTGAGCTTCCTTCTAGCTTGAGAGACTTGGCCTTAAAGAGCCAAATATGATGGTTACAATACTCACTCCTCATCATCTATCAATCAAAAAGGGAAATTAGTTCACAACACATTTAAGCAAAATCAGGGGAAGAAAGAGTAGGACAAACCTCCAATAACCGCTGTTGGGGATAATTGTACTGGTACCCATCAGCAATGGCCATCATACCAGCAACCGTAGGGGGAGGATCCACCACGAGATCAATCCCGTTGGTCACAAGATTCTCGCCCCACACTCGATCTACCACCTCCTCCGGGGTTAGTTCCATATGCCGACGAGTAAAAGAGTCCGAACTCTTCTCCCCCTCAATCACAAAAGGGGCGGCGAGGCACGACAAGCAAGTTTTTCTTTTGCAGCCACGCCAAAACAAAGATCATCACCATCCGCGACCAAGGACCGCGTAAAGTCATCTCGAGGGAGAGAGTCTAAGGACGTCCCCACCAAGCAAGGCACCGGTTGTACTTAGCGTCAAAACCCCACCAAAAGATGGAGGAGGTGCCGACACAAACCTCGGGATGCACCGCCAAAACCCCAAAGATCGATCCACGTGTGGGGTCACCCCAGCCTATCCTTAAGGACATTCCAAACATCACCATCGGAAGCAGAGTGAAATCCGAGACAAGCCCCATAACCGTGGCCATGTCAAATGATTGCTCCTAGATAAAACCCTACCAAAGGAAAACTCGCAAGAAGCATCCCCATCCTTGTCACCACTATCAAGAGCAATTTTCTTACCCTTGTCCCCAACATCCCCAGTACCCTTGTCTCCAACATCCCCAGTACTTTGTCCACAACATCCTTGTCACCACCATCCCCATCCTTGGTAGCCCCCTCATCCTTGATCGTTACTACCATCCCCATCCTTGGTAGCCCCCTCCCTGATCATTACCACCCACCGGTGGCTCCGACCACCACCACCTCCACCAACGCTCCCACCAACAATACTATCTACTTCTTGAATGGGCGGAGAAGTCTCACCCGCTCTTCCCGTCGGAAACATCCTCATCACCATCCACGGATCCTGTTCACATCCTCGAAGTGTGTAGAACCCTCGGTGGGAGAATTCGACGACTGCTTCGGATTGATCCCCTTGTCTCTACGCACCTACCACACATAATGATAAAAGAGCTATCAACATCTCCTTTCCTTAGCATAATCAATATTATTCAAGAAAACGAAGGGGCATATATACATAGAAAACAAACAACACACCTTAGCAACATCGCATTCTCGCGAAAGAAGGTTAGCATCGGAATATCTTCGTCTTCCGCGTCGTCAACATCGCGATTATAAGCAAAATCCATGCCTACAAAACTCATCTGCCAAGGGCGAGAATGGGCATAACGAGCGGGAGAAACTTCACGATGAGGGCCGTCAGCAGAGGGTCTGCCAACCATGGGGCCCAGGGACCCAACCATAGGCCCACGGACCGACGACTTCAAGAACGGTGGCAGACCATTCATAGTCATGATCACGCTTAATCCTCTCATCAGCGGGAATAGGAAGACCTTCGGCACCAGGAACCCTCGCCATCTTGGAATCACTTACCTCACTCAAAAGCCGAACTTCCCCCCTTGGCAGAAGCAATGTTCCGCAGACTCACCGACCACGGTTTACGAGTATTCCTGTTGACATAATCTCCAAAGGATTTGTTGAAATTCTCAGGAGTATACCACCCTTTCTCCTTTTCTAATTTAGGGGCATAGCAAGTCATCATCGTTCGCCCCTTACTACGAAGATAGCATTCACGAAGATGGCGAAGATAGTTTCCTGTCAACCAATTGCACCCCGCGATTATGACTTTTCTTGGCGAGATCGCGGCTAGACAAGACCCTAGTAATAGAAATCATCACCGGCTTTATACAAGGGTAACATCAAACCGGCCTCGAAAGCACCCACGGTCGTCGGAAATGAAAGTCATCATACTTGTAATCGGTAACCATCTCATAAGTTATATCTTTATCGAGGCATAAAAACAAACTTGGAAGTCTTTGAAGACCATGCTTCACTTGAAGGCCTCAAGATCAATATGTCGGAAGGTAAACTTCTTGTTACCCAAAGGTAAAGGACGAAAGTAACAAAGATCTTCCTCGAAAGCATCTCCGTAGTATCTTCCGCGGAACCCGCACCTTCTTCTTAGAGGAACTGTATCTCCCAAGACTCTATTTCCCAGCCTTTCTCTTCGAAGACAGAGTCTTAGTTGACTTGCTCGAACTAGGCACAGGTGGATTAGTCCGCGGTGGAGGCTTGGAGCGGAGAGGCTGCACATTTAATGGCTCAGTGCGCGGATTCTGCTGCTCGGGAGACTCACCTCTAGGGCGATTCACGACATATTTAGATCCCTGCGGTGGATCACCCCTTTTAAGCGAAGATCTCTGACCAAGGGACGAGGATGTTCGCCTATCCCGAGCATTATCCTGGGTAAGCGGGCGGGCTCCACCCTTAGTAGTAGAATCACTCGAGGAGACCATGAGGACTCGGACGGAGGAGTTTGGTAGGGGACCGCGGATGGTCGGACATTTTGCGGGCACAAACACGAATAAAAGTGCAAGTCGAGGCAAGGGAAGATCGAAAAGCGAGAAAATCTCAAGAACAACAAAGAAACCCTAGAATTCGTCTACAACTACTTAAACTCTCAAGTTATTATTCCAACTCAAAAGAAGAAAGATAAAATTAAAGCATACGACTCGGTGGCGTCAACTCTCAAATCCCGGGGTATACATAAATTTAAACTCATCATCAACGCATCACCCAAGATCAAGAACTCAACGAGGCTTAGGCATGGTGATTAAACGGAATAAAAGATCATACCCGAACCACAAAGAGTAAATCAACAAAGCAAGAACGAAGGTTGCGGAACAACAATGACCACGGTAGCGAGCAACGGCGGCAACATCGGCGGCAACAATGGCGTCGGAGGAAGTTAAGAAGATGAAGAAGACAAAAGAACAGAGAATAAAACAGAGAATGTGAATTAAATTCACATTCTCTCACTCTTCTCTTTTTATAAGACCAAGAGAAACCGTCCACTACCCAAAGGGCAGTTATGGCCGGACATGGGAAACGTGCACAATAAATGCAGGTAGCACCTTTTTAGGAGAAGTTATGAGGAGGGAGATAAAAACGTACCACACGGTTCTTCTTCCAACAAAAGCTAAACGCCCAGTCGCAAGAAGAGGGGCAAATTGTAAGTACACTTATTTATCTCCATTGCCACGTGTACTAGCAGAGCCCACGTGGAGGCCATGTCTCAAAGAGGGATGACACATAGGGGCATCCGTGGCGTTTAGACAACGTGCCATCTGTCAAGACCAACAGTCGAAGATGAAGGAGCATCCAAAATAGATGATCCCACACAACACCAATGAGTTACTCTACCCCATCACGAGGTAAGATGTAATCAATGGTTGGGGATAGTCCAACTGACACGACGCGTGACAGGGGAGGACCGACACCCGTCTCGGCACGGACCGGATAGCCCCAACCACTCGTATTTAATGCCGCTCGAGGGCACGTGTCGACGACCCACGAAGGAAGCAAGGATAGGTCGGCGTAACGAGCGTGGGTATTATAGAAGCCGCGGGTGACAAGGAAGTCCGCGGACCATGCACGAGCACAATCTGCTTTCGAGAGGGCACGTGTCGGGACGACCCACGGAGGAAGCGAGGATAGGTCAACGTGACAAGTATGGGTAATATAGAAGCCGCGGGATGACAAGGAAGTCCGCGGACCATGCACAGAGCACAAGAAGATAAGGTCCCCACAGTTCCTTGTCAGTGGACCCACTTGATTTAGTTATATATATGAATACCCCTTCCACGGAAAGGGGGGGTCGAGAGAGAACTAAGGAATAGGAGAGAGAATAGAGAAAGTAAGTACGTGTTTAGGGAGATCTCTCCTGAACCATGTAATTCATCGTCTCCCCTTACTTTTGTAATCGTTTACTTTATAGTGGATATCTCCGGATCCGTGGACGTAGGCCTTAGTGCCGAACCACGTAAACCATCGTCTCATTTACCTTTAGTACTCATATAGTTTCATTTATGTATCCATATCTCGAATCTATCACCTTGGGATGATGACGATCATGACAAACTTGCGGGGTTTAAATCAATCTTCACCTTTGCCCAATAATGACTTGGATTCATAAGAACAAAATACAGAATTTTTTCAACCAAAACATGATAAAGGAATAACTCAAACTCTTACGGATCGTCCAAGGCCCATCTTAAAACAGTTTGAAATAGCCCGTGCCGTTGCGGCACGGCTCATTCCCTAGTGTGAGATAAAGAGATATGAAATCTTCTTATAATTCTTGATTGAGATTCATTAACTTGTAACTCTCGGAATTGTAATTGAGTTTAGTCCATACAAATTGCCTAAGAAAAAGTTGGTGGTGTATTTTGGTACCCCCGCATTTTCAAATAGTTTTTGTCAAAACTTTCATTATAAATATAGGACTTTGTAAATTAAATATTGGAATGCAAGATATGATATGAAAACTATAAAAACAAAATGGATAAAGATACAAAACTGATGAGTTGTCTCCCATGTAGCGCTTGTTTTAACGTTGTTTGACCGACTTGGAATTCAAACTACTCTCATCCCACTTCCACAACTTCAGCTGAAAAGCAAGAGTTCACGTCACTTGGATATCTCATATCCTCAAATATATTGAAGTGAACGACTTATCCATCGAACTCCATTGTTAAGGTGCCTTGTTGGACATCAAACTTCGTTCAAGCAATGCTCATAAATGGTCTACCCAAAATTAAGGGTGTCGACTTTGATGAGTTTGCATCACTCATGTCTAGAACATAGAAATCCACTAGAAATATTAACTCGTTCACCTGCACCAAAACATGCTCAACATCCCCTTTTGGGTAAACATTAAATAGATCGGTCGGGAAGTTGAAGAACTACACCGGTCTTTATAAGAGGACCAAGATTAAGAGAATATTAAATTGAAGCAGGCATAACATTAACAGATGCTCCTAAAGCTAGCAAAGCTTTTGTAAACCCGATTTTACTGACTGTGCATGGTGAAAACACGGGGGTACAACAACCACACCCAACTATTTCATTCGGCAATCTGTATGGACTAGACTCCAATATAATTCCGAGAGTATCAACTTAATGAAACTCAATCAAGAAAGATATCAAAGAGATTTATCTCTTTCTCAATACAATCAGTAAATCAAACAGATATGAATCCGTGAACCTGATTTTTATGAGAATAACTCGGATGGTCCCAAAGACCAGTGTACGAGTGTCAATCAAGTTTTATCCAGCAAACAAGGTCGAATTTATCAATTGTGATTGAACAACGCACAACTTGTGATATTTTAATTATAAAGAAAATATAATGCGGAAAAGAAATAACACAGACACCAGAAATTTTGTTAACAAGGAAACCGCAAATGCAGAAAAACCCCAGGACCTAGTCCAGACTTGAACACCACATTGTATATGCCGCTACAGACTCTAGCCTACTACAAGTTAATTTCGGAATCAAATGTAGTTTATCCCTAACCAAATCTCACACCGATTAAGGCACAGTCGCGTTCTTTACGCCTATTGAATCTCGCAAGAATCTACGCACTTTATTCCCCTAGCTGACGTCATTTAAGTTGCTACGACCCAAAGTCGAAGACTTGTAAACAAATCTGTATCCCCCAGAGAAGTCTATTCTATTTTGTTGTTTCCTAGTCTAGACTTGAACACCACATTGTATTAAGCCGCTACAGACTCTAGCCTACTACTAGTTAATTTCAGACTGAAATGTAGTTGAGCCCTAACCAAGTCTCACACCGATTAAGGTATAATCGCGTTCTTTACACCTATTGAATCTCGCAAGGCTCTGCGCACTTTATTCCTCTAGCTGACGTCCTTTAAGTTGCTACGACTGATAGGTGTCGTAAAACACCTAATTTTATATTTAGTATTTATGCTTTCTTTGCGAGTTTTCTTGTAAATTATGTATCTTATATTGGTTTTGAGTTATTAGGTGTTTTGGAGTTATCAAAGTAAAAGAAGAAGGAAAAGGTATAAAAGAGCAAAACTGAATTTCATAGGCAAGTGTTATTTGGAGCCCAGCCGAGGATAAGGGGGCAAACAGCTGAGTGATACACTAAGGACAGACTGCATATCGTTAAGGGGCACCTCTTCCTTTATAACTAGAACTAGGTCGATATTTTAATCTGATTCATTTCCAGTCCCAGCTCTGCACCAATTCACACTGCCGGCAAGCCATGATTCCAAGCTCATACTCGGGTTCACTTCTGGTATAACCCAAGGGTCTGATAGCTGAGTACCAAGGGAACAGGGAGGTTCGAATTCAAGATAGGCAAGTGGTACCAATTTTGGGTTTAGCTAGGAACTGAAGAAACATGAGAATGCCCCTGGATTGATGGGTATTTCGAAGCTCAATCGTTCAAGAGAGATTGAGTTAACAAGGAAAGTTGGGTTCTCACTGGGTTCGAGTTTGCAGCAATGTATGAGGAGATTCAGTGAAATTTTGTCCGGAAAGATAGAGAAGAAGTTGGAGATCTGCCATTGACGAATAAAGAAGATTCAGAGCTGATGAACGATTATAAATGAATGGGTTTGCGTGATTAAATTTGTACTGTGCAGGGAAGGAGGTTTAGAATGGCTTGGAGATCAACCTCAATGTTGTATCTCCATCATTAGCAAAACGCAGACAAGGCGTTTGTGTAAATGCCTAAACGACTAGCAGTTTATCTCCACCAGTCGTGAGTTTGGCCTGAGAAGAATACGGACCAGAGTAAGATACCCAGGGAAAAGCTTGATGGAGCTACGGGCAGAGCATGGCAGTGGCGATATATGATGGGTTGAACGACGATTGGAAGAGCGTTTCCTTACGACAGAGAGCATGAGTTTGCTGTGGTTAATGGTGTTATTGACAGGCTCGAGTAGACAAGAATCAGTGGCGCACGAGATTGAAGAATGGTCTTGGCTTGGGTTTTAGTCGATAGCCATTCATGGCAGCGACAAGACTGAAAGATGGAGTTAAAGCAATTGTTTGAGAAGGGAAGAAGATGATGAATGTGGTGCTACTGCCACTGAAATAGCTGGTTATGATGAACTATGTAAGATCGGTCTGCTTGTGGTGTTGCACGAGTTCAGTTTATGTAAGAGAGGCGAGAATATAGATGATACAGAGAATGAAGTGGTGCTGGTAACACTGTGATGTTTGGTTTCGATTGCAGGGACTTGGTTTAGAATCTGAGAATGTCTTTGAGGTGATGCAGAGTTACAGGGCAATGTTGTAGGTTATGTAGGCAATGATGGTGTTGTTGCAGTTATGCAATTGATGAATTCAGGCACTAAAGTGAATGGCATGAGCTGGTATTGGTGAAGCTGCAGAATTGCAGTTGGCTATGTAAAGCCAACAAGGAGTTGATTTGATGGAGTTGCAGGTACAAATGCTGCTGTTGGTATTGTGAAGTGGCAAACATGGAACTTGAGCAACGCTGTGTATGTGCAGCTAGTGCTTGTGGTATGTGTCGCAGAGCTGAAGAGGTTTGAGTTTTAGATGGTTATATGAGCAGCAAAGAAAGTGACGTAGCTGCAATTTGCCGCCATAGCTGAATGAAGTGAAGCATTGGTGGCGTTGTGCTGCTTTTGCTTGATGGTTCTGTGAATGGAGTTGAGGGTATGATGAGTTGCAGGTGACTCAGGTTTTGGCTTGGGTCTGTGAGCACAATGGGTATGCTGGTGACAATGAAGAATGGCAGCTGGAGTGCACTTTGGTTTGTTTGCAGTGCTGTGACACAATGGCTCAAGGGTGATTAGGAACTGCAGATGATGAAAGATGTCGACGCCGTGGTGCTGTAAGTTGTTGCCAGTGATGCAGTAGTGGTATTGAGCTCAGAATGAGTCTTGTCTGAGTGAGACATTACAGGGAGTTTGGCATGAGAGAGTGGCTGGCATCCGTGGCTTGTTGCTACAATTGCAGCTGGGTACTATGATGTCGTTGGAGCTGCTACTCAAATTGCAGGATTAAGTTGAAATAGCATGAATGTAGGGAAGGTTTTGGTGTTGAGAGTGGAAAGAGAAGCTGATATTGCAGGGGAGATGGCTGTCAACTGAAGATAGTGGTTGTTGCCAGGTGATGGAGTTCGAGCTGCGCTGGTTGTGTGCTGGTTGCGACTTAAGTTGGAGATAGCTGGACTGGATGCAGAGATGGCAACGGAGCTGCAGGAAATGAGGAATGAATGGTAGATGCATGTTAGGAATTACAGGGAAGTGACAGTGCTTGAACAAGATTGCAGAAATTGTGCGAAAACGCAGCAAGAATGGCAAGCCCTTGGTACTAGTTCCGGGTGCCGGATTTTGGAACCGAAAGTGGGGATCATAATATTTCAGTGAATCACGAAAGGGGTATGTGTTGGATGCATGATTCGACGGTCGGATATATGAGCTACGAGTTGCGCTTTTAGGTACGTTTTCGCAAGAAATGAGAAGTTGGGTTAGATGGTTTTTGTGAATGTATGAACTATAGAGAAGCAGAGATGAGTTGCTGGGAGTACACACTTGCTGGCGACAGTTTTCGATGACAAAAGCGGCTGGAGATAGTTTCACGGTGGCCGGAATCCGGCGACCGGTGACCGGATTCTGGTGATGACGTCAACAATCCGGCGACCCAATTTTGGACCCAAAATTTCCAGAGACTTATTTTCGCACATGGGCTTGGTGGACCACGCGGAGATGGGTTTTGAGAAGACCTAATATTGGAAAGAGTATCCTTTTGGAATGGGAGAAGCATATAAATAGAAAATCTTTCTCTAAACCTAATATCTCCATTAGGGAGGCTTCTACTTGTTTTCTAGGGTTTCACATGATAGTTCTTCTTTGCTTTCTATGATGATTTCCAAAAACACAAGTAGTTGATTTATTGTTATTGGTTAAAGATGTAGTTGGATTTTGAAAACAAGTTATGATTTTTATGAATTAGTTTTCTCTCAATATTATCGTTTGATTTCTACGGGTTATAATAATTGCATGATTGATGTATTGCAATATGATTGAATATTTGTTTAGTTAAGTCTAGAATTGATTGAACTCACATCCATATCTATAGCTATTTTAGGGTTCATCATCGAGCGATAACCTTGAATACGAGTAGCATGATATGATTACGGTTTGTAGTGATACACTCTTGTAGTCATATGTAGAAATTGACCTTTGTTCGAATTGTGTGCGCAATGTATTACAATTGCATTGATTAGCCTATTTCTGAAACTTAATGCTCCTAGGAATTGAACTTAATTAGCGCAAGGCGTTAGGTTATTCTTTAGGTAGAATTCACATACGCAGCTCTAATGTGTGTGTTAATGACTTAGGAAATTTATGGAGTATTCTTGCAATAAGATATTCTAGGGCTTTTGATGATAGCGAGATTAAATAGGAATTCTATTCATATATTCAAAAAATTGTTTACAATTGAAGATGAAACCTTTACCCAATATTTCAATCCTTGATTTGCGTGCTTTGTTTGCTTTTTGTTTATTTTTATTTACACAACCAGAAAATCCCCCGTGTTACTTATAAGATACTAAAACAATTTGACAACCTAGTCCTCTCTGTGGGAACGATCCTTTCTTGCCCTTGCTTCATTATATATTTTGAGTAGTAAGAAAGTGTAATTTATTTTTGACGCCTACGACAAATGATCAAATTTTGGCGTCGTTGCTTGGGAGGCGCGGTTGTCACTTGTTTTTGGTTTCTTATTTTTGTTTTTAGTTTTGTTTTACTTTTTCTTATTCTTTGGTTCTTAACCGAGTTTTGAGAATCTCGTTTCAGGTATCAATTTCTATGGACGGAGCTTATTGGAGCAATCAATACGGATTTCAACCTCAACAATATGACAACTATCACCCTTACGGGGAGTATAATCAAAACCAATCCTTTGGTTATGGTCCATACTCCACGTACCCTTTTAGTTGTTCTCATACATTCCAACCTTTTTATGGTGGGTATGTAAGTGAGCAACTACAAAGAGGGGATGATACTTGTGCTCCTATTAATATTTCTTCTAGTTTGGTAGATGAAATGCAACAATTTATGGACAACATGGAGTCAGTTTGTGGACAACCCAGCGTGGAACCAATTTCATCGATCGAATGTGCTCATAGTATGTTTGGTCCAATTTCTGATCGTAGTTATGATCATCCACCCATTCAAAGGGAATATAATTGGCCTAGCAATACTGAAGTAAGTAATTCTACTTTTTCTTTGTCGAACGAGCTTTACCAACAAATGGAACATTATTTTCAAAATTTGGATGGATCACTCCAAGAGCTTCAAAAAGGTATTTCCACTTTAAGACAAGGCATTGAAGAATACAAAGAGGACATGCAAAATTCTGCGAAAGACCAATATTTGGGAAGTGGTAGCCAATCTTATGATGACTATGATAGTGATGATGATTATTATGAACATACATCGCTTGAACCAATTTATGGTGACATCCCCGAGGAGTATACAACGGAGTCTTTTTGCGATCAAGGTGAAGTTGAAAAGGAATATGATGACACTAGTGTAGCTTACTCAAGCATTGATCTTTATAACGATCAACAACCTATTCAAAAGGTAGAGCTTGAGGATGATGCAATGAGTGTTCTAAAGAAATTCCTTATGGACAATATTGCATCCGCAAAAGAGTATGTGTCTTACAACAAGGAGGAATTTGTTGAGAATGTGACCGGTATAACCAATATTATGGAAGATTGTAATGATGATGTTTATGTCGAGACTTTGGTTACGGAAGAAACGGACGAAGAATGGTTGCAAGGTTTGATAGAGGACCATGATATACAAGAGGTGAATAATTCACTTGAGTTTTTCAAGGATGAAAAGGATTCCGTGATACAAGAGATTGTGATAGGTTTGTCTAACCCGTTACATATTATTTCTTCTCCTTTACCTCTTATTGGTTTGAATATATGTGCTTCGAGAGTATTGTTGAATGACTTTGTTTCTCGTTTTCCACCATTAGAGATACTTGATTCTCATACTATGCAGGTTTTGAAACAAGAAACCGTGGAAGTACCCGACTTCTATATTCTTTATACACTTCCAAGTGTGGACAAGAATAAGTGTGGGGGAAGCTTTTATCGGTTCATAGCTTCGTTTCTGTTTTATATTACTAATATTTGTGTGAAGCTAGTGTTTGCAAAACAGGTTCTATGGAAGGATCCTCAACTTTTCAGATTATTGGTATATGGGGAATGAATCTTGCAAAGATATAGTCGGGCTGACGACTTTAAACCAAGCGCTACATGGGAGGCAACCCATAGGTTTTGTATCTCTTATCTTTTAATTTTTCTTTTCTTGTTTTTTTATGCTTTCTTATCGCATATTGTTATAAAATTTCCCACCTTGACTTTCTTTGGACGATTCAATTTACATTGAGGACAATGTAAAGTTTAAGTGTGGGGGAGTGGTTAAGCATTTGCGTTGTAAATTTTTCAACTTTTGTGTAAATTAGTGAATAAAAAACTCCAACTTGTAGTTAGTTTAGAGTCGCATAGTATACATGTCGCTAAGATTACATCGAGAATCTCATAAGAGTGACTGAACTTAGAGATGACAGAGAACATGATCGGGTTTCTTACTTGTATGAGAGTTAAAAAGTTGGATTTAACCATGCCAGTGGCAAATAAGGTGCATACTGAATTCAGTATTAGAGTAGTGATCCCCTATAGTGGAGACTACCTATGTTACATAATGTGAGGTACCAACCTTCAATTCTTTGTATCTGTCTAAATTTGTGCTTTTAGAGTGTGTGTCACCGTACGTAAATTCCGGCGAATGGGGAGCTTGTCCAACCTCCCACCATAGAAGCACTATTTTGATCTCTTGAGTGCTATTTTTATCAACCATGATGGTGACATCGAATTGTTAACTTACATACCACTTGTAATCTTGTTCGCAGTTAGCACCATCCACTTTATCTCTCTCTACACCAACAGGTCCATAGAAACACCATCATCATCAACAAGAGGAGCATCACAAATTTGAAGGAAAGTTGAAGACGTTCAAGGTTTACAAGCAACGATTTAAAATGAGCAGATTTCAGATTCAGGTAAAGCAACAAAACAAGGAGCAGACTTTTTATAAGTTGAAGACTATTGTACAAGAGTGAAAATTATCAAGGATGAGAGTTCGAGAAGTTTATGATATCAAGACATATAAGTTGTGAAGAATCAAGCGGTAAAGTACTTACACCATGGCCTTTGTACTTGCATTTTATTTTATCTTATTTGTATTTTGTTTTCTCTTGTTTTTAAAAAATATATATATATATATGAAAAAAAAAAAGACAAGAGAATTTTTTTTTTTTAGGTTCATTACTAGTTTTATTGTTTTATTTCGTTTTTATTTTGTATTTGTTTTATGATTTATTAAAAAAAAAGAAAAAAAAAAGAAAAAAAAAAAGAAAAAAAAAATTAAATTTGGGTTTGTATAGTTCGTTTTTAGTTTTGTATTCTTTCAATAAAGCCAATGGAAAGAAGGAATATCTATAAAGAAGTTTCAAGCAACAAGGAATTAGAGGAAAAAATTACATTGTCAAGATTCTACGAAGTTCAAGAGTTATCATCAAGAGTTGAAGACCGGAGACGAAGATGAAGACACCGATTGAAGACCGAAGATGTTTCTATGGATGCTGTGAGAGTGGTGCTAGCTGCACGCCGAACGGATAACGAGGTAAGTAAGCATATTCCCACCTTCGTTAAGTGGTTGGTTTCCTTTCTTAGAGATCGTCAGAAAAATGGGTTTTCAAAAATGATAAAAGATGTGGGTTTTTAAAACACTTCGGAGGGTTATGCCTTCCTACCATTCAACGTGTCGCGGGATTCTCTCTTCATTCTTACCTGGACACATGTGTGACCCATAAAAAGTTGTTTATTATTGAGAGCAATTTCATAAAACCCTTTCTTGTGAGGCAGAGTCGAGACTTTCGATCACTCCGAACCCGAATTTTTTTCGATAAGGGATGGTTATTTCTCTCTCAACTTTTAAGGATGAGATTGTGTTCATTTATGTGTCTAACTTCTTATGACTAGTGTGCAGAATCTCTAGTCTTCTTAGCGCATTGGATGCTATCATTTCGGAGAACTAGTAAGTTGGAAAAGTAGGTTTGTGGGTATATCTCTAGTAAACCCTCACGAGACTATAACTCGTCCACTAGGGGCACCTAGGGGTTTAAAGGCTTGTTATTTATGCTAAAAGTGACCGTAGCCTCGACGACACGGAGTTGTTGTATTTTTTGTTTTGTTTGATTTGCTCGAGGACTAGCAAAGTCTAAGTGTGGGGAATCTGATAGGTGTCGTAAAACACCTAATTTTATATCTAGTATTTATGCTTTCTTTGCGAGTTTTCTTGTCAATTATGTATCTTATATTGGTTTTGAGTTATTAGGTGTTTTGGAGTTATCAGAGTAAAAGAAGAAGCAAAAAGGTATAAAAAAGCAAAACTGAATTTCATAGGCAAGTGTTATTTGGAGCCCAGCCGAGGATAAGGGGGCAACCAAATTGAGTGATACACTAAGGACATATCGCATATCGTTAAGGGGCACCTCTTCCTTTATAACTAGAACTAGGTCGAGATTTTAATCTGATTCATTTCCAGTCCCAGCTCTGCACCAATTCACACTGCCAGCAAGCCATGATTCCAAGCTCATACTCGGGTTCACTTCTGGTATAACCCAAGAGTCTGATAGCTGAGTACCAAGGGAACAGGGAGGTTCGAATTCAAGATAGGCAAGTGGTACCAATTTTGGGTTTAGCTAGGAACTGAAGAAACATGAGAATGCCCCTGGATTGATGCCATTGATTGATGGGTATTTCGAAGCTCAATCGTTCAAGAGAGATTGAGTTAACAAGGAAAGTTGGGTTCTCAATGGGTTCGAGTTTGCAGCAATGTATGAGGAGATTCAGTGAAATTTTGTCCGGAAGATAGAGAAGAAGTTGGAGTTTACGCCATTGACGAATAAAGAAGATTCGAGAGTGATGAACGATTATAAATGAATGGGTTTGCGTGATTAAATTTGTACGGGGAAGGAGGTTTAGAATGGCTTGGAGATCAACCTCAGTGTTGTATCTCCATCATTAGCAAAACGCAGACAAGGTGTTTGTGTAAATGCCTGAACGACTAGCAGTTTATCTCCACCAATCGTGAGTTTGGCACGAGAAGAATATGGACCGGAGGAAGATACCCGGGGACAAGCTTGATGGAGCTACGGGCAGAGCATGGCAGTGGCGATATATGATGGGTTGAACGACGATTGGAAGAGCGTTTCCTTACGACAGAGAGCATGAGTTTACTGTGGTTAATGGTGTTGTTAACAGGCTCGAGTAGACAAGAGTCAGTGGCGCACGAGATTGAAGAATGGTATTGGCTCGGGTTTTAGTCGATAGCCATTCATGGCAGCGACAAGACTGAAAGATGGAGTTAAAGCAATTGTTTGAGAAGGGAAGAAGATGATGAAGGTGGTGCTACTGCCACTGAAATAGCTGGTTATGATGAACTATGTAAGATGGGTCTGCTTGTGGTGTTGCACGAGTTCAGTTTATGTAAGAGAGGCGAGAATATAGATGATACAGAGAATGAAGTGGTGCTGGTAACACTGTGATGTTTGGTTTCGATTGCAGGGACTTGGTTTAGAATCTGAGAATGTCTCTGAGGTGATGCGAGTTACGGGGGGCAATCTTTGTAGGTTATGTAGGCAATGATGGTGTTGTTGCAGTTATGCAATTGATGAATTCAGGCACTAAAGTGAATGGCACGAGCTGGTATTGGTGAAGCTGCAGAATTGTAGTTGGCTATGTAAAGCCAACAAGGAGTTGATTTGATGGAGTTGCAGGTACAAATGCTGCTGTTGGTATTGTGAATTGGCAAACATGGAACTTGAGCAACGCTGTGTATGTGCAGCTGGTGCTTGTGGTATGTGTCGCAGAGCTGAAGAGGTTTGAGTTTTAGATGGTTAGATGAGCAGCAAAAAAAGTGACGTAGCTGCAATTTGCCGCCATAGATGAATGAAGTGAAGCATTGGTGGCGTTGTGCTGCTGTTGCTTGATGGTTCTGTGAATGGAGTTGAGGGTATGATGAGTTGCAGGTGAATCAGGTGTTGGCTTAGGTCTGTGAGCACAATGGGTATGCTGGTGACAATGAAGAATGGCAGCTGGAGTGCACTTTGGTTTGTTTGCAGTGTTGTGACACAATGGCTCAAGGGTGATTAGGAACTGCAGATGATGAAAGATGTCGACGCCGTGGTGGTGTAAGTTGTTGCCAGTGATGCGGTAGTGGTATTGAGCTCAGAATGAGTCTTTGCTGAGTGAGACATTACAGGGAGTTTGGCATGAGAGAGTGGCTGGCATCTATGGCTTGTTGCTACAATTGCAGCTGGGTACTATGATGTCGTTGGAGCTGCTACTCAAATTGCAGGATTGAGTTGAAATGGCATGAATGTAGGGAAGGTTTTGGTGTTGAGAGTGGAAAGAGAAGCTGATATTGCAAGGGAGATGGCTGTCAACTGAAGATGGTGGTTGCTTTGCCGGTGATGGAGTTCGAGCTACTACTGGTTGTGTCTTTGGTTGCGACTTAAGTTGGAGATAGCTGGACTGGATGCAGAGATGGAAATGGATCTGCAGGAAATGAGGAATGAATGGTAGATGCATGTTAGGAATTACAGGGAAGTGACAGTGCTTGAACAAGATTGCAGAAATTGTGCGAAAACGCAGCAAGAATGGCAAGCCCATGGTACTAGTTCCGGGTGCCGGATTTTGGAACCGAAAGTGGGGATCATAATATTTCAGTGAATCACGAAAGGGGTATGTGTTGGATGCATGATTTGACGGTCGGATATATGAGCTACGAGTCGCGCTTTTAGGTACGTTTTCGCAAGAAATGAGAAGTTGGGTTAGATGGTTTTTGTGAATGTATGAACTATAGAGAAGCAGAGATGAGTTGCTGGGAGTACACACTTGCTGGCGACAGTTTCCGATGACAAAAGCGGCTGGAGATAGTTTCACGGTGGCCGGAATCCGGCGACCGGTGATGATGTCAGCATTCCGGCGACCCAATTTTGGACCCAAAATTTCCAGAGACTTATTTTCGCACATGGGCTTGGTGGACCACGCGGAGATGGGTTTTGAGAAGACCTAATATTGGAAAGAGTATCCTTTTGGAATGGGAGAAGCATATAAATAGAAAATCTTTCTCTAAACCTAATATCTCCATTAGGGAGGCTTCTACTTGTTTTCTAGGGTTTCACATGATAGTTCTTCTTTGCTTTCTATGATGATTTCCAAAAACACAAGTAGTTGATTTATTGTTATTGGTTAAAGATGTAGTTGGATTTTGAAAACAAGTTATGATTTTTATGAATTAGTTTTCTCTCAATATTATCGTTTGATTTCTACGGGTTATAATAATTGCATGATTGGTGTATTTCAATATGATTGAATGTTTGTTTAGTTAAGTCTAGAATTGATTGAATTCACATCCATATCTATAGCTATTTTAGGGTTCATCATCGAGCGATAACCTTGAATACGAGTAGCATGATATGATTACGGTTTGTAGTGATACACTCTTGTAGTCATATGTAGAAATTGACCTTTGTTCGAATTGTGTGCGCAATGTATTACAATTGCATTGATTAGCCTATTTCTAACACTTAATGCTCCTAGGAATTGAACTTAATTAGCGCAAGGCGTTAGGTTATTCTTTAGGTAGAATTCACATACGCAAATCTCTAATGTGTGTGTTGATGACTTAGGAAATTTATGGAGTATTCTTGCAATAAGATATTCTAGGGCTTTTGATGATAGCGAGATTAAATAGGAATTCTATTCATATATTCAAAAACTTGTTTACAATTGAATATGAAACCTTTACCCAATATTTCACATCCTTGATTTGCGTGCTTTGTTTGCTTTTTGTTTATTTTTATTTACACAACCAGAAAATCCCCCGTGTTACTTATAAGATACCGAAACAATTTGACAACCTAGTCCTCTCTGTGGGAACGATCCTTTCTTGCCCTTGCTTCATTATATATTTTGAGTAGTAAGAAAGTGTAATTTATTTTTGACGCCTACGACAGCGTTCAACGACCCAAAGTCGAAAACTTATAAACAAATCTGTCTCCCACAGATAAGTCTATTATATTTTGTTGTTTCCGTCTTAAGATAAAGATCAAGGTGAACATGAAACACAACTAATAATCCAGTCTTATGTATTCCGAAGAGCATCCTAGAATACTAGTTACCTCATAATAACCTAACTGGTTAACAAAAAAATTTATTGAGGAATCCCAAGAGTCTGAGAGGAAGAAACTGTTGTGATTACTTTTTATATCTTACCTATTGGAGATAAATCTCGAGAAAATCTTAGAGAAGATTAAACTCAATACGATAGAAAAAGTAAGATCAGGATACGCAACTACAAAGAAAATAGTTGGACCTGGCTGATGTAATTTTAAAAGTTGTAGTAAAAGGTTCGTTGAGACTTGTGAAAGCAGATTTTTAGACTTAATTTTTAAAGCAAAAATATAAAAAACTCAAAATACAAAATGTTGTGAAAATTATGGAGAGGCTGGAGCTAGGATTTCACCATTTATCAATACTTATGTGGTTTTAAATTAATTTATATCACGCAATTTAAACAATTGATTTGATTCTAAAGTCTTGCCAAAATCAGATTTCCAAAATATCAAATGTTAGTCGCAAGCATAACGCATCAAGAGTCTAAAACTAAGCATGCATCATCAAGAGAAAACACATTTGATTAATAAAAATCACTTAATTCATTTTTTTATCAATGCAATTAATCATATAAAAATATTTCATAAATTAATAAAGTAAATATTACCACATAATTCTTGAAAGAATGGCTTCCTACGTCGCCCCAGAGGATGGGTTTAGCTTATCATGTTGGAAACACGCTCAAAAGTTGATTTCATTGCTCAAAGTGTTTACAAATGATGAAAAATGGGAGAAAATAATTAAAACCGGGTGTTTGCAACGTTTATAATTGTTGCAAAACACTGTTACAGAGAACGATAATGATGAACTGTTGCTGTAGCTCTGCGACCCACGCTTGGCAGTCGTTTCTACTGTAGCATGAACGACTGTCTCCTGTGCGTCTTATGTTCTTCGTGTTCTTCAACAGCAACAAAAATGGCAGTTCTCTGCACTCGATTTTTTTCTGCTCTGTGGTGTTCCAAACTCGCCCAAACTCTCCTTCCCCCCTCTCTGATCCCCAAGACACTCTTTTATACCCAACAGAACCGTAATCAATGCTTGAAATCTTCCCATCAAGGGATTATTCTCGGGAATATTTTTTTCTTTATTCTTACCATGTTTATCTTGGCCACGCGACTGTAATCTTCCAACTTCCCTCTTTTTAGCTCCTACACGCTTCTGATCCCTTTAAACACACTCCCAACACACACATAACATGTCTTAACCTTTACAGCTCATGAAAATCACCTCCCGACTATATGCTTCCCTTTTCTTTTCTGTTTTATCCAAACTCGATGAACTGTCCCTATTTGATCGATTCTATTGGACCTACTAACTATGTTCAGCCTTAACAGGACCAACCCAAACAAAGCCCGTGATTGAATCTCCTCCAAACTGTCCAAAACTCGAATCCAAATTTTGTTCTTCACTGCCAATATTTCCCGCCAAATTCGAAAGTTCAAATAAAGAAGATGAAGTCCCCCTAACCACTGGTGGTGTGCGAATAGCAGGTGGGTGCCCCTTAGTAATTGAGGTACCCCTTATCCAAAATGGGAGTCCGAATAACACGTGTCCTCCGGGTGCCATAATCAACTTTTCGAGCCGAATTTTCCAAAAATATTTATTTCCCAAAAATGCCTACAAACAAATAAAATACCAAAATTAGTACAAAATCGAGTGCCAAAAATATATAGTATTGAGATCAAATTAGACACAAAAATGTGTCTATCACTAGCTTCACAAATCCCAAGCGAAGTCTTTAAGTCATTAAAGCTAGTAATGGTTTTCAAAAGAACTGGAAACCTAGGTTAAGAGAGAATTGACTCTAGTTTGCAACTAGGACACACAAAAGTGTTGGGATTAGGTTTTCCAGATGCTAGAGCTTCTCCTTATACAGTCTTTTAAATCAGGGTTAAAAAGACGAGGGTACCCAAATATACCGCAATCTTAAACTTTTCCACCTATAAGTCCTCTTACCAAAAGTGATTGTCTATGTACTGAGTCGAGACAATACAACGAATCGGTATTCACACTTTGTGTGATCGTCTATGGATACTAGATCGAGACAATACAACAATCAAAGTGTGATTACTTGATAATAGGTTTGGACTTAACCAAACTCTATAAGATCACTATCAAGTAATACGGAGTTAACGTTTGTGTAATTTACTTTAAATTATAATAACAACAATTATAATTGTGGAAAACAAAAGTAAATGACACATTAAGATTTTGTTAACGAGGAAACCGCAAATGCAGAAAAACCTCGGGACCAAGTCCAGAATTGAATACTCTCATAATTAAGCCGCTATACAAAATTAAACCAACTTCGTATAGTTGAGACCAAGCAACTAAACCTATAGTTCACCTAGTTTCTTCAGTATCCATGCGCTTCCGACATTCAATAAGTGCACGCATTGGAACAATTCCTTTGGTTCGTATTCCAAACAGTCTAGGAACAACAAATCTGTTCGGTAACAACTCTATTGAATCTCAGTGATATAAGTTAGACAAAGGCCATACTGTTTAATCCAATAAACTCCTTTTTCGGGTTTAGATATATCTATCCAACAACTACCAAAGTAGCAGAGTTTAGATTTTGCAATCAAAAATAGGATCTATCAAGATACTATATAATGATGCCGATCTACGCAACTAATCAATCAAATCTATCAAGGATAAACCGATTATAGTTGGATCCCAGCCGATCAAGTTTTGTGCACACCAAAGATTATGAACCCCAAAACAAATATTTTTTGTCTTCAAATCTTCTTTAATCTTCAATAAACGCCTGCACACCACAACTTGAATCTCTTGTGATCAATCACGCACAGAACGGAGTCTGTTAACAATGGATTATCACAAGACGTCTTTAGATCTACAAACAGTTTTAAAGATCACCTCGACACTTCGATCTAGTTTGAGTGAATCTTATATCAGAAGAGAAGATTCTCAAGAATAAACAAACTAGGTGCAATCAAAGTTCAACAATTGTTAGTCCATCAAATCAAATCGAAAAATAATAATACTGCAATTATCTAGTTTCCCACCAACGGTACTCGTAGAGCTTCTTGATCCCACAGAAGTCTTTAAACGAGCGGTCCTAAGAGATTTCGCCTAATAAGGATACTTTCCTCTCCGAATAGACGGCTCCACCAGTAACAACACAACAAGGTAGTTTTGTTGGCTCTTAGGATAGTTTGCACGAAATGCAAACTTGGGTATTTATAGACCAAGGAAGTGTGGACACCAAGGAATTTCCAAAACCGAATATTCTCAAGATATGCAATATATTTCCAAAAAACGGTTTTCATAATTCCTGGAAATGCTCTGTCCAAAATAACCGAAATCTCACTAGAAAATCTCCAATTAGTAAATGCACATTACCAATTTTTATTTTCCAAAGATATGCATTTTAATTGCTGGTAATTAAAAGCATATAAAATTAACAACGTTAATTAAAAGATTCTCAACTTATTTCGGTCCGGGATCTCCTTTAGTTATTAAGGAATATCTTTGAACAATAAAAGATAAGAGTTACTGAACATGTTCAAAGTATGTCGACATCTTTTTCTTTGTAAATCCTTTTTCATATTTACAATGTTGGAACCGATTATACCACACTTCCAAACAAGTTTAGAATTGGTTCATCTGATTTCCAAGAACTATGTGATTGATCAAATATCAATAAACTAATCATGGGTTTACGGTTCTGCCAAACACAAGGATCGGTTCTACCTCAATATGGTTACTGGGACCGGTTATATCAGTTACCAGGATCGGTTACGTCAATTACCAGGACCGGTTACCATATTCTCATGGTATTACTTGTGATCGGTTACACTAGTCACTAGGATCGGTTACACCAATTACCAGGACCGGTTACTCCAACTACAAGGATCGATTAAAAATCTCTTGTGATCGGTCATACCAATTACTAGGATCGGTTACACCAATTACAAATATCGATCATACCATCTAAGGTGATTACTTAGGATCGTTTACACTAATAAAAGTCATACCAATACATAAGTCAGACATTGTGACTAGTTTTACCAAGATACATAACAAGTTATGATCGGTTTCACTAACTCACACATATTGGTAATCCAAAGATATGCAATGAATAACAATACCAATAAGCCTAACGATTTCCCTTTCAATTCATAAAACAAGTTCATGAATGTGCTTCCTGTAAACAAATGTAACATTGTTTCATAGGTTGAAATCTTCACCTTTACCCATACACATAATCACAATAGCATTCATACGATTATGTCGATGTCTTATATACGAAGTTCAAAAGATAGGCGTTATACTTCGTATTCTAATTCCTTAACACTATGTCTACTAGAGTATAATCATTCATAGCTTCGCAATTATGTTTTCAATATAGCACGACTTGAAAGATACGTTGGGAATGAAACAGTTCAAGTTAAAATATTACTAACCTCAATAGGAAGGATGATGTCGTCGATGTAGCTTGTTATTTATTCACATTCTTCAAGTCTTCGAGTAATACTTGTATGTCTCATTATCCTAATCTTTCTAGCCTAACCTATACGAAGTTGTCTCTAGTATATAATCAAGCGACTCTTTAATTGAGTTTTGATTCACCAAAATATGACAACCAAACTTGACATACCAACGCTTGGTGGGTTCAACCGAGCTATGCTCTAACAAGGGTACTTACAATCAAAGATAAGATAGCTTATTAACAAAGCAATTAATATTCATCGTTAGATGAAAACCTGACTTAAGATTCGAGCTAAGTTTGCTTAGAAAATAAGCAATCAATCTCCACCGTTAGATGGTTTAGCTTGATACACACAAATGAAATATACTTATATTCAGATATGGATGAACCGATCCTAAATGTGTATAACGAGTTGGCTCAGTAACAATTAACCGAAATTAGCCATATGAACACTTTTAGCTTAGCTATATTCATCTAACACTTCTAGACTTAATCTGATAATCAACCAATCATGATAGATAATCAAATGTATCTAAATGTGTTTTAAGAGAGTTGTTCAAATGTTCACTATCTCATAGAAATATATATGAAGCATTTGAAACAAAATCGGCTTGGTTTGTAAATGTACAAAGTACGTATACAAGAACCAATTCATGAACATAATGTGTTAGAGCATAGCTCGGTTGAACCCACCAAGCGTTGGTATGTCAAGTTTGGTTGTCATATTTTAGTGGACCAAAACTCATTTAAAGAGTCGCTTGATTATTTACTAGAGTCAACTTCGTATTGGTTAGCTAGAAAGTTATTAAGATATAAGACATACAAGTATTACTCGAAGACTTGAAGAATGTGAAGAAGTAAAGAGCTACAACGTCGACATCATCCTTCCTTTTGAGGTTAATAATATTTTAACTTGAACTGTTTCATTCCTAACATATCTTTCAAGTCGTGTTATATTGAAAACATAACTGCGAAACTGTGAATGATTATACTCTAGTTAGACGTAGTATTAAGGAATTATAATACGAAGTATAACGCCTATCCTTTGAACTTCGTATATAAGACATCGACATAATCGTATGAATGCTATTGTGATTATGTATGGGTATGGGTGAAGATTTCGTCCTAGGAAACAATGTTTTACATTCGTTTAAAGGAAGTACATTCATAAACTTTTTTTGTGAATCGAAAGGGAAATCTCTAGGCTTATTGGTATTGTTATTCATTGCAAATCTTTGGATTACCAATATGTGTGTTTAGTATAACCAATCATAACTTGTTTATGTATCTTGGTAAAACTATTCACAATGCCTGACTTATGTATCGGTATGACTTTTATTAGTGAAACCAATCTTAAGTAGTCACCTGAGATAGTATGATCGATATTTTTAATTGGTGTGACCATTCCTAGTCATTGGGTAACCGATCCTAGAACTTGGTAGGACTAATCACAAGATGTGTAATCGATCCTTGTAGTAGGTTCACAAGTTTTAGTAATGGGTGTAACCGATCCTATAACTTGTGCAACCGATCACAAGTAAGTACCATAAATAGTGGTAACCGATACTAGTACTTAGTTAGCCATTTTATGGAAACTAGTGTGATAGCCACTTGGAGGTAGAACCGAAACTTGTTTTGGTAGAACCGTTAAACCCATGAATGGTGATTGAATGTTTTTGATCAATCACATAGTTCTTGGAAATCAGATGAACCAATTCTAAACTCGTTTGGAAGTGTGGCAAATCGGTTCCAAGATTGTAAATATGAAAGAGGATTTACAAAGTAAAGATGTCGACATACTTTGAACACGTGCATTAATTCTTATCTATTATTGTTCAAAGATATTCCTTAATAACTAAAGGAGGATCTCGGATCGAAATATATTGAGAATCTTTTAATTAAGGTTTTTAGTTTTATATGCTTTCCAGCAGTTAAATGCATATCTTTAAAAAATAAAAATTGGTAATGTGCATTTACTAATTGGAAATTTTATATTGAGATTTCGGTCAATATTTGGACAGAGCATTTCCAGGAATTATGAAAACCGTTTTTGGGTTTATTGCATATCTTTGAGAATATTTGGTTTTGGAAATTCCTTGGTGTCCAAACTTCCTTGGTCTATAAATATTTAAGTTTGCATTTCGAGCAAACTAATCCTCAGAGCCAGCAAAACTACCTAGTTGTGTTGTTACTGGTGGAGCCGTCTATTCGGAGAGGAAAGTACCCTAATTAGGCGAAATCTCTTACGACCGCTCGTTTTAAAGACTTCTTTGGGATTGGGAAGCTTTACGAGTACCGTTGGTGGGAAACTAGATAATTCCAGTTTATTATTAGTTTTCGATTGATTTGATTGACTAACGGTTGTTGAACTTTGATTGCACTTAGTTTGTTTATGCTTGAGAATCTTCTCTTCTGATATAAGATTCACTCAAACTAGATCGAAGTATCGACGTCTTGTGATAATCCATTGTTAACAAACTTTGTTCTGTGTGTGATTCATCACAAGTGATTCAAGTTGATTGTGTGCAGGTGTTTATTGAAGATCTAAGAAGATTTGAAGACAAAGAAGATTTCTTATTTGAATTCATAATCTTTGGTGTGCACAAAACTTGATCTGTTGGGGATCCAACTATAATCGGTTTATCTTTTGATAGATTGGATTGATTAGTTGTGTAGATCGACATCAATACATTTCTTTGTGATTCATAGTATTGATTACATAATCTAAACAATTACTTTGGTAGTTGTTGAATAGATTGATCTAAGAACCCGACAAAGGAGTTTATTGGGATAAACAGAAGAGCCTTTTGTCAAACTCATATCATGTTGTTTGAAAAGAGTTGTTACCGAACATATTTGTTGTTCCTTTACTGTTTGGAATATGAACCAAAGGAATTGTTCCAAGTGCATGAATTATTGCAAGTTGGAGGCGCAGGGATACCGACGGAACTAGGTGAACTATAGGTTTAGTTGCTTGGTCTCAACTATACGAAGTTGGTTTAGATTTTGTATAACAGCTAAATCCTGAGAGTATTGAATTATGGACAAGGTCCCGTGGTTTTTATGCATTTGCGGTTTCCTCGTTAACAAAATCTTGTTGTGTCTTTTACATTTCTATTTTCGCAATTATAATTGTTTTTATTACAATTAGAAGTAAAATACACAAGCGTTAATTCCTAATTACTTGATAGCAATCCTATTGTGTTTGGTTAAGTCTGTACCTATTATCAAGTAATCATACTTTGTTGTTGTATTGTCTCGATCTCGTATCCATAGACGATCACACGAAGTGTGAACCTATTAGTTGTATTGTCTCGACTCAATCCATAGACATCACTTTCGGAGAAAGGACTTATAGGTGGAAAAGTTTTAGATTGAGGTATATTTGGGTACCATCGTCTTTTCATAATGCCATGGTTTGCAAACCGAGTTCGCATACCTTAAAGCATTAAAATCCAGGGACTTCAGTTCGCAAAAATAATTCGCAAACAAACCTGAGTTTATGAGTACAAACAATAGTTTGCATACAGAGTATGTGAACAAGTTGTCATATTTACCGATTTTAGAACCTAACCATGGAGTTCGTGAACTACCATTCTGAACCTTGCATAGTTTTTCCGTTCGAAAACACTGTTCGCAAACCACAGTTCCGGACCTAATACAGATAAACTTGTTCGCAAACACAGTTTACAAACAAGAGTTTCGACCCGAACTAGCACTTCACAGTTCGCATACTTTGTACGCATATTGTGTTGTATCCAGACATTGTTAGTAGTTCTAAAACTCTCGTTAATCGATTTGAAACATCCTTAGAAGACGACAATGGTAATACTACACATACCACTAGCTTCAAGTAATTTTCAAATTTGATCAATATGAAACATCCCGAGTTAACATCAAATGATTGTCTCGCACAGATCATATAAGATGTTCAAGGTAATTTTCACATGATCATCTTGACTTAATATTTAGTTTCCTACAAATGAATTTTTTACCACTAAAGTTTTCAAGTATATGATGAAGCATTCTAAGCTTTAAACTCATATTTCGAGAATTATATAAACGAGATAAACTCGATTCGAAATTTCAAATGTGTATAACATAAAGTCCATATAGATATACGACTTAGTCTCATCAATAGATAGAATTGAATTGACTTTTGAGTGGTGGATAAGTTTTAGTATCCACATATCTTTTGTCGTTGAAGTTCCTCCACATTCTTCAGTAGATCTTCTTCTTCAAATGGTGAACGCCGTGAAGTCTAATGCTCAACTACATACTTCTATCCTAATCTTAGACATAACTATAAGTAGACTGAAAATCAAGATATAGTTTTGATCAAGTAAACTTCACAAGCAATCTTGAGATAGCAACACTTGCGAGTCCGACCGAGCAATGCTCTAACACATGGTATAGTGAAGCTACCGGGATCTTTTACTTTAGGTGGGAATTTTTTTGTTGAAGATATGCCGAATTATTCTCCCCCACACTCACAATTTTTTTAGTGCAAAACTTCTTCAAAAATTTGGCCCACCTAGGTACCGTTATGATGGCCTCAATAAATGGGATGTTGATTTCCAACTTGTTGAAGATGTCCATTATCTCTTTATCCTGATCTTGCATTTTAGATTTGGAAAAACGACTAGGAAAAGGAGGTGGTTTAATATGTGTAGGAACATAAACCTCTAGGTCGGCTAGATGGAATTGGATTTTCCTTAAGCTCGGTGTGCACCTCTTCTTCCTGATCGAAGTTACTAGCAATTTGTCTCTGCTGATTTGGCTCTAACTGCTTCCCACTTCACAATTGGATTAACAAGAGTCTGTGATGGCAGTTTCGATAATCCTTGAGCCTTCATTGCATTCATATCAATCGCCAACTGCCTTGTATGAGTCCTTAAATCCTTAATTCTGGAGTCGGTACTTTTCTGATATTGTTGGTTTTACTGATGGTTTTGCTGAAACATAGAAGTTATATCTTGCATGTTCTGCATAATGGCGTTGAAGTTCTCATCGATGGATGAAACCTGATCTTTGGGTTGTTTTTGTTGCT
Source organism: Papaver armeniacum (assembly GCA_023531295.1). NCBI lineage: Eukaryota > Viridiplantae > Streptophyta > Magnoliopsida > Ranunculales > Papaveraceae > Papaver > Papaver armeniacum. The sequence goes on along the minus strand of JAJJWW010006574.1, from coordinate 235,353 downwards.
GAAAATTAGGTGTGCATAAGCCTCGACCAAGTAGTGTTTTTATCAAATATATGCAAGTCATATACGACGCAACCAACGCAAGCCAATTTTTGTTAGTCATGTATTTGACTAAAAATCTAAAGCTTGTTATACTTTCTGAAATCTATTGTGTATTGGGGTGAACAGAGAATTATATATTCAATTTCAAACATATATGGATATTCGTAATTTGTTCCTCCGTCATATTGTAGTTTAAAATTAGGTGTGTATATGCCTCTACCAAGTAGTTCTTACTATGAATTTGACTGAATAGAGAATCGGAGATGCAATTTAATTTCAAACATTGATGTACTTTATGCAAACCCATAGTATTGCAGGTAACTATTAAGAAAGACTCAAATGACTTGTTTTCAATATGCATTTGTTTTCAACACAGTTTACTCTTGCATTTTAAATGAGTATGCCCATCTTTTTTATTTGTTTTATCTGGTTTTCAACTACTAGTTCCAATTTAAGTTTCTAGATTACTAACTGCGTCTCCAACATCATCAATACCCAATCATCAAACAATATAATTAACCTTACTTCATCATATTGTATCTCCAAAAAGGTTAAAACCTTTCGGTTCATGAAGTGTTGAGCAACATTTAGTAGAAACACTATCATCTCATATCTAGTTACATGTTCATAAACTAAAACATAGAAAGCTAAAACATTAAGACAAAATTTTGGTCAGAATTCAGACCGTTTTGTGGTTAAATGAGAAAAATTTATAACAATATCCCTATTCTTAAGAGTAATAAACTTATATATTAGTCTAAATGGCGTTTGTTCTTGACCACTATATCCTAATGACTACACAGAAATTACAGATTAAAGATTTCTCACCCTTTTTTTTTGTTGTTGTTGCCAGTTTCTGTATTTTCCCTGAACTTTGAAATCAATCAACAAAGGAAAACCATAAAAGATGTGAACAATACAATACTAATAATTAATCTATGAAACTCATTCAATAAAGAGATGAACATATGTTGATTCATCATTAAACCCCCTGATGATCAAAATACCAATCTCATCAAAACATATCTGAAAAAAACCCTAGAAACTAAAACCATAGAAAAAATAAAAACGACTGAAACCCTCGTTTATAATATACCATATTATAAAATCCTTGAAACATACCATATCAATTATCCAATAATAGCAAATACTACTTGAATTCATGAATAATGTCTCTCATAGAGTATATATACCTTTTGTAATCCACACAGAAGAAAATGATGATGGTGAAAAATGCGGTGAGGATGATGGAATATGATAAAGATGAAGATAATGAAGATGGAAACAATTATGATGATGAATTCCTTTTGAAGATTATGATGATTAAGAAGGAGAAGAAGAAGGAGATGTTTAAAATTGAAAAACAAGTTGAAAAAGATGACGAGGAATGTTGGATAAGAAGATGATGAAGAGGATGAAGGAGATGAATATAGATATAGGTAAACTAAAAAAGAAGCTAATGATGATGAAGAAGAAGTGAAGGTGGAGGAGATGATGAAATTTAGCTTGACGACTGTATATCTGACTTACCCTGGTGGAAGAAATTCTGAAGTCCATTGTCGGTTGTTTTTCATGGTTTCCTCCTTACACATCTCCATAATATTTTGAAGCTTAACTTGATTCTCTTCTTTCAAAACCTTATCCAAGCAGATAAAGCCTCTCATGTTTAACCTTCGAGCAAGACGTTTGTTATTTGAATACAAATATACCAAATCACACTTATCATCAGATAAATATCCGCAAGAGAGTATAAATCTAGACAAAACAGGAGGTATTTCAACCGTATTCCCAAGCTGAAAAATAATGCAGTTATCTCCATTCATCAAACTTATGGTTCTTATGATATTATAAGTTTCTATTGTACTCATCCGCTCAAAGGAAGAAGTTGTTACATTCAATTAATCTATCAGTTTGAATTAGTCTATCAACACCGCCTCGAATATAGGTGTAAAACCTTTTTTTTTACAATCACATTCTGTCTCTCTCTTTTTCCTCATCACAAGAAATTGAATTGAAAGTTTCAGAACATAATCAAAGAAGAAAAGAAAAGATCAGAATACATCTATATCAACAATGTTTTGTTCATCATCGATTATCAAAATTGATTCCAAGTTTGCTGTAGGTATCACAGTTAATGAAGTGAGTGAATTTTTTGAATCACAAGGTTCAGCTTCTCCAGAAGAATTAGGTCGATTTATTAGTTCCATTAAAGTTGCAGATAAGCAGATTAACAAGAAGAATATGAAGAAAAAAAAAAAGATTAAGAATAATAAGAAATTGTTAAAGAAAGTACCTCTACACATCACTTGGAAGGAAAAATATAATCAGTACGATATCATTCATGAATTTGAATAAAATTTTCATATACCATATGAATGATGAAATTCAATTTCCAAATTTTCTTAATAATTTCTTAACTGATGAACTCAGTAGTGATGAGAAAGATCATAAACAACAACAACTTCAAAACTTAATTGGAAAATATGAAAAATATACCGGGAAAAGGAGTTAACATTAGACTTCACCAACTCTACGTCAAATTATATTCAGTATATATTGATGAAATTGTTATCCATTGTGGTTTTTTCGTTATTTTTTACACCTTTACCACAATCTTCTTCTTCTTCTTTTCACATTTTCGTTTCAATTTTGTCAATATTCACCGCCATCTTATTCATGATCACCTTTATCTCCATATTAGTCATCTTCTTCATCATTGACATTCATTAACATCACCATTTCATCTTCATCTTCATCATCATTGATTTCATTATTCATCGTCATCGTCATCTTCTTCATCTTTATCTCATCGTAGTTAATACTTTAACATTATCATCTTCATTATCAACATTCATCAACATCATCATTTCAATATTCATCATCATCATTATTCATCGGCTTCACAATCTCCATCAAAATCATCATCATTATCACCTTTTTCACCATCATACTCTAATCATCCTCACCATTCTAGGTTTCAGTTTGGGTTACTATCTAAGGGTATATGGATATTATAATATTATTAGTGTTTTTTTTATTATTCGATATAAAAACAAAAACAAAAAATGAGTAAATTTTTCTTTTGAAATTAAAAGAGATAGAAAAGCAGACATATGTGACATGAAGATGCAGAAGGGTTTTGCCTCACAACCAAAAATCTAAAATCCAACAGTAAATCAGATTTTGTTTATATTTGAATTTAATTTCTTTTGATCGTTGAAACTTGAAAGATGAAGCACTCTGCTTGTAATGGTTGTTTAGAGGTAAAATATTATGATTCGGAAAGAAATTTATTGGAGTAGGAACATATTAAGTGATAAAAATGACATGTCTAATGCGATTTGATGGTGGTTTTTGTTTGCTTTGATGTGTTGTTGCGTTATTGTTACTCTATGATGAACCACATGGTTTTCACTTTTACGCTTCACAATTTCACTATTCTGAGTAGTTATTTCATCTTCTCCGTGATTTTAATTAATTGAATCTATGCCAATTATCATTGGCCTTAGATGGCTAAATTTATTTTTCAGGTATATTTTCAGGTCTTTCTTAGATGTTATTGGTGCAATACTGATAAAGGGTTAAATCCTAAATTTGTTAAATATACAACACATTAGTTTTTTTTAATATGGGAAATATTTTCCGTTTTCCTTGACTACACAAATCAAATAGTGTTAGTGGGTAGGAAAAAATTCTAGGAAGATTTGGAATGAGCTCTCAAATTTGGAACCGAATTAATAAACACAATCGTATTATATAACGCTTAATCAAAATTAAATCCTTTTATATGAATCTTATATAGTTTATAACATTCATCATGCTTAAATAAAAAAAAAATCCAGAATCTAGTTATGATTAGCAACATATGTCAGCTAGCAAGTGGTTGGAACAGGGGTACAACGGAATTTCAAGCACCGAGGATCATGAGCCCTACTCTATCCATTCGCTCAAAGGAAAGAAGTTGTTGCATTAAATTAATTTAATGGTTAGAGTTAGTCTATCTACACAGCCTCAAATATAGGTAAAAAACCTCATTTATGTATTCATTTTTACAATCACATTTTCTCTCTCTCTTTTTCCTCATCACAAGAAATGGAATTGAAGAAAGAAACAGAGTTAAAGTTTCAGAACATAATCAAAGAAAAAGAGTAAAGATCATAATACATCTATATCAAAAATGTCTTGTTCATCATTGAATACCAAAGTCGATTCCAGGTTTGTTGTAGGTATCACTGTTAATGGAGTGAGTGAATTTTTTGAATCACAAGGTTCGGTTTCCTCAGAAGAATTTAGTCGATTTATTAGTTTCATTAAAGATGCAGAGGAGCAGATTAACAACAAAAATATGAAAAAAGAGAAGAAGATTAAGAAAAATAAGAAAGTGTTAAAGAAAGTACCTCTACACATCACTTAAGAAAGGACAAATATAATCAGTACAATCCCATTCATGAATAAGATGAAGGTTTTCATATACCGTATGAATGATGAAATTCAATTTCCAAATTTTCTTAAGAATTTCTTAACTGATGAAATCAGTGGTGATGAGAAAGATCATAAACAACAGCAGCTTTAGAACTTAATTGAAAATATGAGAAAATCCCAAGTATCATATTATATCATGTAGAATAAACCCTAACAAGATAAGAGGCTTTACTATTGATGATTGTCTTACAACGATCAAGCTTTCGTTTATACAACAAGGTAATAATCTGATTACATAGCGTGATAAATCTTTTTTCTATTCGATCTTTGATAGGTATGTTCGCCAATTTTAATTTTTGACTTTCGTTCCATTTCTGTGGATGATATAAAAACAAATGTTTAAATTTGAGTCTATGTTTGTATTTTCAGGGTATCTCACCAGAAATAAGGTACTATAAACTTGAAGTTGTACCAAAACCCTAACCTTATTTTCCATTTTTACTGTCTCCTTTTTTTTCTCTCTCTTTTTATTCACTCGATTTCTTCCATTAGTTCATTATATTTCGATAAGGTTCTTGATTGGTTTTATCTTATTGGTTTTGTAAGAAATCAGACATAATTTTGGTTTGGTGTGATGTGGCTTCGCCTCGCCCAGTCATGCATTTTTGATTTGGTTTCGCAGCGATGAGGTAATCTTAAAACGCAAACATTGATGACAACTTACCCCAGCCTAAGCGAAACATTTTTGAACGAGTTAAAACTACTCTGAGGCAGAAAAAAGCTCAATCTTTACATTCTACCAATGAACAATCAAAAATAAGTCGCAAATCTAGATCGGCTAATTGTTCTCTGATAGCACTTGCTCCAGTAGAGATTTATCTATTTCGAAATATATCGAAGCCTTGAGTAGTAAAAAGAAGCGGGATGATGTATATCCAAGATTGGATTTCATATTCGAATGAATCTCGTAATCGTAAGAAAGTAGGTTTTTTAGCTACGGTCCTAGCAAAAGAAATTTTTGGATAGGCTCCTTTATGGTTTAGGATTTCCCCCCTTAAAAATCGGACGCGAGAGTTTCCTTTCGTCCAGCTCAAGTAGTTACATCAAATAAGGGGTTCTCGTTTAAACTTTTTTTTTATAGAAAACCCGTTCTACTCCTTACTCAAGTTCCCAATCAGGTTCAACCAACATTTCAATGAAATGAAATGCAAAATTATTAAGTAGTCTACCTCCCTTCGAATGCCAAATCCTTTTTTTTATTCATCGAAGCTGCTAGTGGTTTAGAACATGATTTGAAACTAGTAGATTGTTTTCAATATATAAATTTAAGTTATCGGACTAAGTGCAAACTCAAGCTTGCCATACAAAGGGGATTCATCTTCGAAAAACAATCTGATCAAACTCATTGTCCTGCAACATAAATTTAATAGGCTTCCAAAAGAAAAGACTACTATTAGGGCAATTCCTATGGTAATGTTCAAACTCAAAATTTTGTTGAGCCACGTGGATGGCCAAACGGGTTTCTCCACTATGGTAAAGCAGGATAAATGAACAGATTTGGTTTTCTAGGGCCCCACTAGTATTTCTTTTTATGGTGGGTTTGTTTGAAGAATTCATAATTTCCAGAAATTTGTAATTCCACGGGATTATAAATTCTGGGATTCATGTAAATCCCTCGTATGTTTGGTAACTCAGTTGAGATTCGTAGGTGTTGATGGTGGATTTTCGTTTAAGGTTAAAATTGTCAAAAACCAGAAAAATTATGCGCTGACATCTTGTAAAAGATAAAGCCATTGATAAGTGTTGGATACTCCCTCACTTAATTCACCTAGAATGGAGCATGTGGCAACAATCCCATTATGTGAATACATGAAATTCATCCAGTTGGAGCATGTAGCAACAATCCCATATACCCTGTGAATTTCTAGCATTATTAATTAATGCGCAATCAGCCTTGTATTTCCTGTACTCATTATCAGTGCGGCATGACGACTGAGTGTTACTCTTAGCAGAGCAACACGAACCTCCAAGCATTATAATGAAACCACGTACGAAATACTCGTACAGGCTAACTCTCGGTGTGTTATACTAGCCCGATTGAGCCACTCTCGGTGTGTTATACTAGCCCGATTGAGCATCCGGACTGACTGTATCAGTCCGGATATGATCACAGTCATCCAACTCCACAAGCATGATTGGATGACCCAGATCAATTCCATCACCCCCAAGCGAGGATGGAATATTCACTCGCCGAACCAACGCGGACCCCGCATGGTCGGCCTCCCCTTTGCCTAGCTTGCCAAAACGTCCAAACCAGAGCGTATGGACGGAAAACCTAAATTAGGGTTTGCGGCATATTACATGTGTCGCAAAACAGTCTCAACCATCCATCTTCGCAGGTATAGATGGAGGGTGTAGATGTAGATTCAAAGGGCCCAGAGCATGTCAACACAATCACCGTGGGCCCGCCTACATACCTGACCAATCGGTCAGGACCAACCATGGTTGGTCATCCCAATTCGTGCGCCCGAACATAGCATGACGCACGGCCGTGAAACCCAAAAATTAGGGTTTTGAGCATCACGAGCGTCCATCTTCTCCGGCACGAATGGAGGGTCCAAGATTAGATTAAGCAGGTCCGGTCATACCAGCATGACCACCTTGGACCCATGTATCCCCTCACCCGATCGGCCAAGGCATATCATGCCTGGTTATTCCAAGACGCGCGCCCAAACTAGCGTGGTCACACCTCCCAAATCGCAACCGATCTCGACCGCTCAACTTCACGGACGATTTGGATGGCTCGAGATCACGTTTTCATGGGATATTCGGGTATAGGCGTGAACACCAGCCTACCACCTTCACACACCATACGATCGGCCAAGACCGACCAAGATTGGTCATCTTGGAACGTGCGCCCGGTGGGCATGACGCGCGCTTTAGCGGCACCGGTTTTCTGTCACAAATTGATCTCGACCACTCAACTTCACCGGACGAATTGAGTGGCCCCAGATCATACTTTCGTGAGGTAATGGGTATAGGCACCTACACCGTCATGCCGTCTACACGCATGTACGGTCGGCCTGGCCAAAGTCATATCCCAAGCTTGGATTCGACCAGGCTGAAGAGGGATGCTTGCGCACCTCCTCAAAAAACCCTAATTTCATTAACGGTCGCAGATGAGTGTCTCAAAGATCATCTCATCCATCCAACTTCACCATCTTGGTTATATAACCCTGGTCAGGAGTTAATTGGTCAGTGAGGTGTTCACTTTACCACACCAGGATGCAGTACCTGCATAAAATACACATGATACTTCACAAGTATCAACTTCCTGAATAACGCGGTTATTCAATTTAGCATTACATGCTACCTTTTGTGGATCCCACGATCCACACACTCGAGACATCAATCATGTCACAAATCGGGGGATACATACTTGGTATTGGTATTGGTGCGGCGGTTTACGAGCGTGCAACGTGCAACGCTCCATCACAAGAACGTGTCGGAAGTCATGGACGGTTAGAGATGACAGGAGAAGTGGGCAAGACTGGTCGTGTAACACCATCACACACCTCCACTACTCCATCATTCCACTTCCTCCACTTCCCACGAGAGACGTGAATAAGGCTCAAATGACTTGTATTAATAGGTTCTCCTCCCTATTTTCCAAACAAGGGAGAAAAACAGGAGACAGGAGAAAAAACCACACAAGTCCAGACGAGACAAAAACCAAGTGTTAATACACAACGTATTCAAACACCCAGAGCCTGCTTGCATCGTAAGCCTGCTCACCTTTCTGTTACAAGTCAAAGCAAGCCAACACCTTCACAATCTCAACACCTTCTTCGCTTCCCTCCCTAAGATCAACCCCATCTCCTTCACTTTGTGACCGAAACGAGTCCGGAACGGCCATTTCTTGGTTTAGGCCGGACTTGCATGTATTGATTTCCGAATCTACAAGCACTCACCGTGCAGTGCATTTGTTTAGGGTTTAGATTCATTCCTCATCCACACACCCCAAATTACCAAATCTGGCAGGAATAGTTTTCACCCATAAACAATAGGATTCATAAAATTTTCTTGTGTTAAAGTCTATGAATTGTTTGGCACTGCCCTAAGAATCTTAAAATTGTATATATATGGGATTTGGAGTAAACAAAAGTGGGTCCATAAATCCCCTGATAAGTTTCCCAGCAAATCTTAGGGGGAGGGGTCGGACTCCATATGAAGGATTTGCTGGAAAAGTGAATCCCGTCGGAAATGTAATTCCAGAGATTTGGGCAACCAAATGTAGCGAGGGAAACATAATTCCACCAAATCCCCTGGACCCATAAATCCCATCTTTAAAATTCTACATCCAAACCCACCATTAATATAAAATATTTTGTAGGATAAAGATAAAAAATAAAATATAATATTTAGGTGAGATAAAATAGGATGAAGTGAGATAAAATAGGATGAAGTGAGATAAAATAGGATAAAGTGAGATAAAATAATATTAAAAAGTAGTAAAGTAATCATGGATTGTACTTGGCGTGAATCCAAGAGTCGCGGGCTTTAATGAGAAATTCGATGGCGGTTTTTGCATGGTCGCGCGTTGGTGCTTCCAACGCTCGCGTTTTTGGCAAGAACGCCCATCCTTCCCTCAAGCGCGCGATGGGTGGTCCGACTCAATGTTCAAATCAACAAATATATTGAGTTGAACATCCATTTTTCATGTTTTTTTCATTCCATAGTGGGAGCAAAATGAAAAAACTCCAAGTTTGTTCATTCCATAGGAAGGGTTCACAAATGCTAGATATGAATTCTTTATGTCACAAGAGCGAGTTGGCACGTGCCTAGTCAAGTATAATCACAATTTTTCGGGATTCAAAATTTTGAGATGTAGTTACAAAATTTGTGCTATGCTTTTCTTACTTTTACTGTGACCTTTGTGTTTTGAAATTTACTACCATTTTAAGTTTCATTAATTCAATTCAAAGAAATCAGGTGCACTACAAAACAATTTCCTGGCTCTACTGTCTAGTTAGTCTGCTACTTCTCTTTTTGCCCCTATCACTAACAGGGGTACCGCTAGTGGAAAATGGGTGTTTTTAGCTTTGAAGTCCTAGGAACGCTGAAAAAAAGGGTCATGCCGGTTTTTTTATGAAAGCAGTCTCTCTCGAGCGATTGTCAATGCGATTAGTCAGGCGACGCTGACTTGGTCAACCTTGAAAATTTCTTCATCGTTCTAGATCAATTTGATACTGGTTTCTTCAATTTTTTTGATTGTTATCGATGTTCCTCTGATCTCTATGTCTTTATACATCTTTTGATTGTTTTATTATGATTCAGATTGATTAATTAATCTCTCTTAGTCTTTTCACTTTTTAACCTAATTTTAAAATCTACTAGCCCTAAAATTTTTTCCTACTGATGATTTTCCTTGATTGATTTCTCTTCTCTTACTTGTAGTTCTTACCCATCTTTTCTTCTATTATGTCTATTGTAATTCATTGATTTGATTGAATCTTGATTAGAAATCTTATTCAATTAACTTTCTAAATTTCTAGTTTCTTTTTTTCCAGTTTTCCAGATTTGATCAAGGGCTGATGAGGTTGCGGACATAGGGATATATAGTTATCATCATGAGATTTTAGTGAAAAAAGGCAGTGATAAAAGAGTTTACGATTCTTCTCTTGTGGTCAGTAATAGTTGATTTGAAGATGTTGTTATCATTGAACCTACTCCTCTTGCTACTCTCCCGCCGGAGCCTGTGGTTTCTGAAGAAGAATTTGAAAAAGAAGTAAATCTCATGATGATGGACTCTGTGGTTCCTATGGATGCTGAAACTTCCTCAGCCCATGATCTTGTAAGTCAACTATTATCTCTACTTTTAAATTTTCTTTTGAAAATTTTAAATAAATCTTTGATCGCTTTATTTTGCTTTGATTTTATGGTCTTGTTTGTTTCACTGTTAATCATGAATTTTATATGTTGGAACATGAATGGATGTTGTTCTAATAAAAAATGGCTACATCTTTCGAACCTGTTTAGAAAATACAAGCCACATGTGATATGTCTTCTGGAAAACATGGTTGATTATGACTCTGTGCAAAAATATAATCACCATCTACCTTATGATTCTTGGTTTGTTGTGCCTGCAGTAGGTAAATCAGGAGGACTAGCTTTAGGTTATTTTGCTAAGTCTAACATGGAGGTGATTAGTAGTTCTTTCAATATGATTCATATTCTGTGTGATATAACTCCCGGTATTAAAAATTGCATAGTATCTTTCATTTATGGAGCCCTAAATGTCAGTGGTATGAAAAATCAATGGAACTTGCTGCGTCATATGAATGAGGATGATAATCGTCCCTGGCTATTATTAGGAGATTTTATTTTGCATTCTTCTGAAAAGAAAGGAGGAAATCCAGATTCTTCTTTCCCGCCAGATTTCATTAAAACTAATTTAGTTGAAATGCATATGAATGAAGTTTTTGCTTTTGGTAATCCTTACACTTGGTGTAATAGGAGATTCAAGAATTCTGTAGAGTTGATCTTCGAGAAACTGGATAGGGGTTTTATGAATGATGAATGGTTGTATTTTCTTCCTCATACTCGTATTACAAATTTGGGTAGAGTTTATTCTGATCATTGTCCAATATTGCTTAAGTGTTTTCACCAAGAACATAGACTTAATATTCCTTATAAGTTTTTTAGATGTTGGCAGTTAAATCCTGAATTCAAGAAAGTTCTGTGTAAATCCTGGGCTACTAGAGTTCATGGTTCTCCAAGTTTTATTGCAGTAGGTAAACTGAAAAATCTTAAAAAAGATCTTAGCAAGTGGAACATTGAGTCTTTTGGTCATATTAATAATACAATCAATAAATTGAATTCTAAGATTGAAAAGTTGCAAGCCATGCCGTATACTTATTCTATTGGTGGTTACATTTTGAATTATTCTAAACAGAGGATAAACTATTTCACTCACTATGACAAAAATATGCAATTCTTCCATAATTCTATTAAGCTTAGAAACATGTATAATACAATACTGTTAAGGATAGTCAAGGTAACTGGTTGGAATGTAGAGAACAAGTCGTTTCTTTATTCACAAATCATTTCAAGAATATTTATACTTCGTCTAATCCAAGTAATGATGTCATTAATGAAGTGTTGAAAGATGTTCAACCCATTATTATAGAGGATATAAATTCTACTTTAGTGGCTATTCCTACTAAACTAGAGATTCATAATACAATGAAAGAAATGGCTCATTGGAACTCTCCGGGTCCGGATGGTTTTCCAGCTGGTTTCTTTCGTGATAATTGGGAAGAAACTTCGAAAGAGGTAATTGCTCATGTTCAAAATTTCTTTCATACAAAGTTCTTGCTAAAACAAATGAATCATTCTTTCATTGCTTTGATACCTAAAGTTGGTAGTCCTTCTACTCCGAATGATTTTAGACCTATCAGTTTATCTAATACTGTCTACAAAATTGCTTCTAAAATTTTAACCAATAGGCTTAAACCTTTTTTGGATTCTCTTATATCTCCCTTTCAGTCAGCTTTTATATCAAACAGACAAATTCATGACAACATCGTTAATTAGCCACGAAATCTTACATTCTTTTAAAAAGAAAAGGAAAAATGGAAAAAATTGTTTTATGGCAATAAAGCTTGATCTTTCCAAGTCTTTTGATAGATTAGAATGGTCTTTCATCATATCAGTTTTTAGAAAATTAGGTTTCTCTGAGGATTGGTGTCAATTAATTTTTCAATGTATCAACACTGTTTCTTATTCTGTTTTGGTGAATGCATCACCAGGTGAGATGTTTTTTCCTTCCAGGGGTATTAGACAGGGTGATTGTCTGTCTCCATACATATTTATAATATGTATGGAAATTTTATCCCAACTTCTTCTTAAGGGTGAATCTGATAAATTGATACAAGGTTTTAAAATTAGATTAGATAGTCCATCCATTTCCCATCTGTTTTTCGCTGATGATTGTATGTTTTTTTCAAAAGCTTCTCTTTTGTATTCTAGGAATATTATGAAAATTATAAATGATTTTGCAAAAACTTCAGGTCAAGCGATTAATTTTGAGAAATCCGGTTTTTTTACTAGTGGTAAGATGCATCATAAACATAAAAAGCTTTTATCTAAGGCTCTTGGGATTAAATATATGAGTAGTTATGACAAGTACTTGGGTACTCCTCTTTTTATCAACAGTTAAAACAAAATCTTTTCAATTTTTAATAGATAAGTTTTATTCAAGATTGAGTAATTGTAAAAGATCAAATCTTAATTGTGTTGGCAGAACAATGGTCACTAAGCATATTCTCTCTAGTCTAGCTGTTTATCATATGTCGTGTTTTCCCTTTCATAAGAAAATTACTTCTAAAATTGATTCTATTCAAAGAACTTTATGGTGGTCTAATAAGGATCCAAGACATGCAGCTTATTTTCGTTCTTGGTTGGACATTGGAAAATATAAATGCAGTGGTGGCCTTAGTATTAGAAACTCTTATGCTGTTAATAGGGTCTTCATAGCAAAACTTGGTTGGAGGATTTTTCAGAATTCGGAGCTTTTGATCTCTAGATTTTTGAAGGATAAGTATTTTCCTAACCAAAATTTACTGGAAATTGATAAAGCTGCTGATTCGTCTTCTTGGATTTGGAAAGGTATTGTCAATAGTTTAATTTTTCTCAATTCTAATATAGTCAGGAAAATAAATGATGGTAATTCTACTAGAATTTGGTCTTCAATATGGTTACCTAGTACTTCGTCTCCGCCTGTGTCTGTTAACCCTGATTTTAATGATTATACTTTTGTTAGTGAGCTTATTGATGTGCAAAATCATTGCTGGAATATTGATCTTTTAAATTCTTTATATTCTTCGAATGATGTTATCAAGATTAGAACTATTAGGTTTAATCTACATCTTAAAGATAAAGTTATGTGGGCTCATACTAGTAATGGTAAGTTTACTATTAAATCGGCTTATAAGGTGTATATGTTTTCGATTGAAGATTCCTCTTTTTGGAAGAAAGTTTGGTCTTTAAATTGTCTTCCTAAAATTAAGTTCTTCATGTGGAAGATTTTTGCGCAAATGCTACATGTTAATACTATGCTTAGATATTATAATCCTTCTATTTATGATACTTGTTCTATGTGCAACAATGATATGGAGTCTCTGGTTCATTTATTCTTTTATTGTCCTATTGCTTCTCACGTGTGGTTTGGTCTGTCTCTTCAACATCTGGTTTATTCTGATTTTTCTTGGATTGAAGATTTCTTTCTCAGTTGGTTTGATAGTCATTTAGGGCAGTCTCCTTTTGCAGTGAATTGGCCAAGTATTGGGGCTATTATTATGTGGTTTATATGGAAGACAAGATGTGATGTGGTTTTCAAAAAAGTTTCTATTAATATGGATAAAATTATTTTAGATGCTAAAAGAATGATCAATACTTACATTGCCCCTTCTGTGACTGTTAAGACAGTTAATAGAGTGGTTAAAACTTCAGTTAATGTTGTGGATTATATCATGTTTTTAGATGGATCCTTTAAGAGTTTTAACATGGGGTTGGGTATGATTCTCTGTGATAATGCAGGCAAAATAGTTTGCTCTCGCTCGGACTTTGGTCTGATTTCTGAAGCAGTTGGTGCTGAGGCGACTGGGCTTTTTATGGCTATCTCCTGGGCGAAGGAGATGAATTTGTTTAAAGTTTTGTTTGTGAGCGATTGCCTTCAGGTAGTGGATTTTGTTAATGGAGATAGTGTAAATATAGAATGGAGATGTAGTAATCTGTTGGAAGACTGCAGGGCTTTGCTTTTTTTTTTTTTTTTGAAGCATGAAATTTATTAGATTAGACTGAAATTACACGGGGGTACGTAATACCCATAGAGTCTGCTATTACAATAGAAATGATAGATTGCGGAATTGTATGTTCCCATACTGTTGTCGTGAGTCTCCCTATGGAGCAATCATCCGCTGCTCGGTTTGCTAAACCATCTGCTGCTTGATTTGCTTCTTTATAGACGTGGCTAACGGTATATTGATGGATTTGGGTGAGCCTTTGTTTGATCTCTGCAACCAGGTCAGATATATACCAAGGGGGGGTCTGCATCTGAGGTTATAAATCTCATTAAATTTTCCGAATCCGTTTCAAATTGGACTTTTGACCATCCTCGTTTCGTCGCCGTTTTAGAGGCTATGTGCATGGCCCAGGTCTCCGCTGCAAGTGCTGTGGTGATGCCTAGAGGTTGTGCTATTGCTAGGATAGTGTTGGTTTCCTCATTTCTACAAATAATACCTGCTCCCGCTATTCCGGGATTTCCTCTTGCTGCGCCGTCCGTGTTGATTTTGATCCAATCTGATTGAGGCTTGATCCATCCTACAAATATGGTTGAAGTTGTTATTGTTCTTTGTGCTGAGTTTGGATATGGCTGCATCCCAGGGAGCACCGGTGGGAGGTGTATCTCAGCCCAAGAATATTCTTGTTGGAGCTTGATGGACATTTGCATTACATTTATCGGATTTTGTTGTTGTTGGCGGTACATCACACCGTTCCTGGTTAACCATAAGGACCAAAAAAGGAAGCAGAAAGTTATGGTTATTGGTGCAGGTACTTTTATTTGAAGAAGTTCGGATATGGTTGTTTGGTGAGGTAGTGAACTGGGTATGCCTTGCGATGTGACGTGAAGGTTTCTGAGGTGGTTTAGTAAGAGTTTCCAAGAATCTATAGCTGTCTGACAATGTAGCAGAATGTGACTGGATGTTTTGGGATTAGAACTGCATTGAGGGCATAGGTTGGAGTTGGTGAGATGAATGCGATGAAGAATGTTGAGGGTTGGTAAACCCTCATTAATTGCTTTCCACAAGAAAAGTTGTACTTTTGGGGGACATGGGAGTGTCCAAAGGAAGTTGGATAGTGGAAGGGGGTTTTGTTGAGTTTACGTAGAAACGCTAATGATGCAGTTGTATCCTAAAGCAGTAGTGTATTGTCCGCTTTTTGTAAAAGGTCATATGATCCTATCGGGTTGATTACTCTGTGGGATGTGGATTTTGATGATTCGTTGAATTATGGGGTGGGGTAGTAGGCTTAATCTTTCATGGTTCCAATTCCTGGTTGATGGGTCGATGATGTCTGCTACTGATTGTATTGGATAACAAAAAGCTGAGTTAATGGTATTTTCAAATTGTGGTATCCAATTTGCTTGTATGGGAGTGTGTAATCCATCTCCTATTTGGTGGAAGAGATGTTGTTTGAAAAATGGTATGAGTGAGGCCATTTTCCTCCACTGAGGGCTAGGGGAAGACGAGAGTGTTGGGATGTTTTCGAAAATGGGGGTCTGATCAAGGTATTTTGCATTATATAGTCTGGCTAAGATAGAGCTAGGGTTTTGGTGAACGTGCCAAACTCGTTTCATGAGTAGTGCTTTGTTGTGTTCCTTACTACTTCGGATACCGAGCCCTCCTTGTAATTTGGGTTTGTGGAGCTTGTCTTTTCCCAGTGGGTGGAGTTTTCTGATTGAAGAATCATGACCCCAGAAGAAGTTTGTCGTGATACAATCCATTTTTTGGTGGATATGAGAAGGAAGGATTTGGGTTTGCATGAGGTGGTTGGCAGAAGGGGTTAGTGATGATTTTATGAGCTCGAATCTTCCCGATTGGTTGAGGCATTTGGTCATCCATCCTTTTGTCTTGCATGCCAGCCGTTGAAGCAAAGGG
The DNA here is from genome assembly GCA_023531295.1 of Papaver armeniacum. NCBI lineage: Eukaryota > Viridiplantae > Streptophyta > Magnoliopsida > Ranunculales > Papaveraceae > Papaver > Papaver armeniacum. The sequence goes on along the minus strand of JAJJWW010006574.1, from coordinate 219,172 downwards.
GCAAATATGTGGCTAGAGGATCTACCATGTTTAAATTGCACTCCTAAATAGGTAGGGGGTTTGATGTTGTTGGCATGTTGAAATATTGGGTTAACTTATCTATCTGGGGTTGTTCTAGCTTCGGGTGATGTATTAGTGTGGATTTAGAGTCGTTGATGTGTTGACTCGCCGAGGTGCCGTAAGCCTGTAGCAGTAGTTTGAGGTGATTGCTGCCTTCTGGAGTTGTTTTATATGTTATCAAGAGATCATCCACGTACATAAGATGCAGTATTGGTGGAGCTTTTTGAGAAATGTGGAGCCCCTCTATCTTATTTTATGCTTCAAGTATTCCTAAATTGGTGGACACTATTTCCGCACAAATAATAAAGATATAAGAAGAGAGAGGGTCTCCATGTCGTATTCCCCTGGTTGGAGTGATATCCATGCGGTGTGCCGTTGATATTGATTGAGTAGGTTACCGTAGATATGCATAGCATAATATAATCCACAAAGTTGGAGGGGAACCCTAAGCTGGTGAAAGCCTGTTTGATGAATCCCCAGTCCAAGGAGTCATAGGCCTTTTGAATGTCTAGTTTCAGTGCTATTTTAGGATCCTTCGTACGGTATGATGTTTTGATGTAGTGAAAAAGTTCTGCTGCGATAGCTATATTATCATGAATGGATCGTTGAGGCACAAAGGCACTTTGTTATGGGCTTATCAAAAATGGGAGTAGAGGTCATATGCGATTGACCAAGATCTTTGAGATGATTTTGTAAGTGACATTACATAATCCTATCGGTCTAAATTGAGATGGTTTTGAGGGATGTTCAATCTTTGGGATTAGAGTGATATTAGTGTGGTTCATGAGAGGGTGAATGCTAAATGACTCAAAGAAACTTAGGACCATTGCAATAAGTTGTGGTTGGGTTGTTTACTATAAAACTTTAAAAAACTTACTGGTGAATCCATCTGGTCCTGGAGCGCGGTCCGACCCTATGGAGAAAAGCGCATGTTTGATCTCCTCAGTGGTGACTTCCGATGTTAGTTTCTCACATTGTCGGGGGGTTAACCTTGGTGTTATTGCCTCGAACAGGTTTTCATCAATTATTGTATTTGGAGCCGTATACTGGTCTGTGAAGTGTTCAAGCATGATCCTGATAATTTCTTCTTTGTCGTTAATCCAATTATTTTGATGATCTTGAATTTGTTGTATATTATTGCAGCTTCTATGAATTGTGGCCTTTGTATGGAAGAATGTGGTGTTACGGTCTCCTGACTGAAGCCATTGTATTCTAGATATTTGCTGCCAATATGTTGCATGGCAATCCAATAAATTCAGGTGTTCAATTCGGAGTTGCTTTTCTTGTTGAATCCAGTTTTCCAGTGCAGCTCCAGTTTGCGTAGCACATTAATGCTGGGTAGCTTTCATTTTCGCGGTTGACTTTTTTATTAAAGTGGGTAGATGGACAAAGTTAATCTTATTCCATTATTTTAGAGTTTCACTGGTTGAGATGAGTTTGAGTTGGAGGTTCAAAGTTGGATCTGAGTCATGTAGTTTATCCTACACCGAGGTAACCACTTGATGAAGTTGAGGGTGAGATAGCCATATATGCTTAAATTTATAATTCTTATTTCCTTGCCAGTCCAAGGCTTTGGTTTGAAGCAGGATGGGAGCATGATCTGAAGATATTCGTGGAAGGTGTGTGATTCCATCATAGGGGTTGGCTGTTCTCCAATGTTGATTTGTTACTGCTCTATCAAGTCTTTGTTGGATGTTGTCATGACCTTGTTGGTTGTTTGTCCACATGAACGGATCTTCTCAGAATCCTAGATCAATATAGCCCATCTGATCCATTAAATTGAGAAACGGTTGCGTTTGTGCATACGTAACCGGTCTACCTCCTTTTTTTTCAGATTGGTCCAAAACTTCGTTGAAATCTCCCAGTAGCAGCCAAGGTGTTGAAGTGCTAGGAAAAAATGTTGGAAAATCTTCCCACGAGTTTTTCCTTGGGTCCGGATGTCACTACACCATTTTGGCCAATTAGAAACAGATCCTACATGTTACAAAACAGGGTTGTAACAGGCAGGTTCTGTTTCAAAACATGGCGTGACAAATTTTTGTAACGGCCCTGTAGCTGTTACGAATTTCGGGTCGTAACAGCGGTTGTAACAGTCTGCAGTTGTTACTACGTGGAATTTCGTAACAGACCTCAGCTGTTACGAATATTTTGTAAAAGGGAGTTGTAACAGACGAGGGCCGTTACTATGTGTCAGGTTGAAACAGTTCTTTGCCGTTAAGACTTTTTTGTAACAGCAAAAAAATTACTGCCAGTCAACATTGACTCAATCAAAATTGGTCATTGTTGGCCAAATTTGACTGGTCATTATTGACTGACAGTTCATTTACTGCCCGAAATCAGCCGGAATTCCAAATAACCTGCATACATTCAGTCCATCCATATTCAACAATAATTTCTTCAATCATTCCATACCAACATTCATTCAGTTCATATCAAGAAAAAATACAAATTCTTCCAAGTACCAATTTTTTTTGAAGTGTCAAATTCTGGCAAGTACCTAAACACTCTTTTACATTCATTCCCTGATAAGTACCTATAAATAGCTAGACAAAGTCCTACACAGTGACTTACTTGAAGCGACAACTGGAGTTTTATCATCTATTGCTCCCATGTATACGCAACATTCCATATTCAAGCTCGGCAAACCCCTAAAACACAGGAAAAACAATTTATCAGCGTTATAATCTGAATGTACTAGCTCAGCCATCTCACCCAATGCAACCTGCCGACAAGAAAGTTAGAAAATAAGACTTACATTCTCAAGCCTTTGGGAACTAAGTGTAAATCCATCATACATAGATGCGACTACGAGGAAAAATAGATTTCCAGGGTGTTTTAGGGTACCATTTTATAAAAATACATGTGGGTTACAAAATCTGCAACCTGATCTTTCTAAATTAGGCCAGTGAATGACCTAGACATTACCAGCGTTATATTGAATCAAGTTTTGAGAATCAAGTGAAATGTACACATTGTGACATAGTGTAATGAACTCATCATGTAGTTGCAGGAAATCCCACAATACACCCCTCACTAGAATTTACTTAACTAATCCATTTGAAGATGAATAACTATAAATTTTATTGATTATTTTCTTGAAATGTTTTCAAAGGAAGATAGAACAGAGCTAAAGAAATTACAATCACTCTAGATTTTCTCTCTCCTAATGACTTGCTTAACCATTCAAAAAGAACTCTCTCTACAACAGACTTACTCAACCCTTTATATATGGTATTACATGGTGGATGACAGCTAAGCTATCCTTTATTTTCGGGAATGACTCGCGAAGTATCGCAAGTGTATGAATGTTCGTCTTCGCGACACTCCTAAATCTCGCCAAATCTTCACATTTTTCTCATGTTCTAGTTGTCGTCATCCATTGCATCATTAATTATACTTCCTTGCGACATCTTCGCAATACTGTCGTTTATTATTCTCGCGAGATATTGATGCTGCGATATTCTGATCCTACATCTTGCCTCTTCTCATGTCTTCTCTGCGAAGGAGAGAATGTCATGAGAACCAATATTTTGAAATGTCGCGATCGTTTATTTTCCACCAAATTTTTTGTCAGCAAGGTTCCGTGAATTTAGGAATGACCGTCTACACGTGTCTAAAATTACCCTTTTTACCGGTACTCTTTAATGCTATCCGGTTACTCTTTTCCTGTCTATTTAAAGGAGAATTCATTATCCAATTTTTCTTTTCTTCTACTTCATCTTCTTCATTGTCTGCAACTTTTTTCTACTCTTTCTCTTCATCACCTCCTTTATCATTTCTCCACTATCATTCTTCTGCTACTGTTTCTATGGCATCAAGGTTTGTGAATTTTGCAGAATTTAATCATTTTGTGATTGATCTTTCCTGATAAAGTTGTTTTATTCTGATACTGCTCCTTTTTTAATGACTTTCCTGCCATTTTTATTTTAGCAAGAACAAATCTAGCAAAGAAGTTCACCGTTGCAAACCCTAACATTCCCATGGGCTCGCAAAGAAATCCTTTGCTTCTAAGAGAAAGACTGCGAATAACAAGGTATTTAAGAAACATTTACTCTTTTAATAACAATATTGTTGCCTCTATTTCTTATTTAACTTGTAATTCGCAGGATGACAAAAATGCTGATTTATCTCCCAAGAAACCTCGCCATTTTAAACCTGTCGCACCTGCTGTTTCTTTTCCTGGGTTCAAACTTACTACTTCTCCTGCAGCATCTCCGCAGGGCAATTCATCTTCTCTTGCGACGTCTTCACAAGATAAACCAATTCCTTCTTCTCAGGACAACCCACCTCCTCTTGCGATGATCTCGCATGATAAACTAGTCCCTGAATTTTCCGTTAATGAAATTCTTCAAAATGAACCCCTCTCCACTTTTACTCTTAATACCTCTATCTCATCTCCCCTTGTTGATCGAGTTCCTTCGACTGGCATTATTATGACTAAGGATGACTCAACTTTTGCCTCTTCCTCCATCATTTCCTCTTCCTCTGGATCTATCTCTCTTACTAAAGAAAATTTGGAAGGGATAAATATAGCTTTTAAAGTTTTATCGGATACCATGAATGATGTTAAGAAAATTTCCACTGATCCTATCAGATCTAGTGTTTATGAATCCTTGAGTAAGTATTTTGGTTCTGATACCATGTCGCGAGCATCCTTGGAACAAGAAATTAAGACCTTGAAGAATAGCCTTCATAATACCTCATTTGGATCGTGATAATCTTCGCAGGAAGAATGAAGAACTAAAAGGTATCATTTCCTCCCCATTTTTTTTTTTTTTTTTTTTTTGAAGACTTTGTTCGCCTTTCAAGCTTTGAATCAGAAACGTAAAATGGAGATATATCAAGTGGAATCTATCGTGGAAGAAATTCGAACGGAAAGAGACGCTTGGATGGAGCAATATAACCGATTAGATAATCTCCATACATATTCTGTTGACCAGATAAATAATCTAACCCAAGAAAACGCCTACTTAGTCCAGAAGCAAAGAATTATTAAGTAAAGAATTGTCGCATCTCTCATATTCTTTGACTAAATCTAATTTGGAGTTGGAAACCTTTTTGATGAAAATGGAACTTTGTCTCAAGAGAAGCGAGCTTTGTTGGACAAGGTGGCGATATCCTCGCAACAACTTGATGTTTGTCGAAAGCACTTTGAATGAGCAAGAACAATCTGTCGCTCATTGAAAAATAAACTCAAAGAAACCACTACCGAAAGAGATAAGCTTATTCGGGGTAGAATAACTCTAAGTGTGAAAACAAACCAGCTCAAGGATGAATATACCAAGTTAAAAGAATCTCATTCCTCCCTTGCGAAGGAAAATAATTTACCGATTTCTAATGAAAAAAAAGCTTGTGTTCTCGGTTAAAAGGTCTTGTCGGTGATGGTTTTGATAATGCCATGGATCATTTGGAGAATAGTTGCTTGACCTCGACCCAACATCTTATCTCGCAAAAGGAAGGTAGTCATAAAATTTGACCGCCTCATCCGCCGTTTCCTTTTCTAATTTCTTACATTACTTTTTATTTTTAACCCTGCTGTTCTTCTATATTTTCGCAGAATCTGAGAAAGATCTTCGCATTTATCTGTCTACTTTGGAATCCTCCCATGCCAAGATTCGCAAGGAAAATACAACACTTGTCGCTACTCTTGCCCATTCTCGTGATCGTGCCGCAAGAAGGCTTAATTATCTTAGCCATCTTAAAGATATTCAAAGTAGGAATCAACGAAGGCACTTCTCTTCGTCAATTTCATCCCAAAGCTGAAGATTTTGTGAATGAGATCTTACTTTCTAAATCCCTTGAACCCGTCTCTATTGAACCTTTGGAAGTTGAAGATGATGAAGTTCCTAATTCTCCTGATAGTGATTACGATTATGAAAGCTGCGAAGATATCGCGAACAATGAAATTGTAAATAAGAATCTTCATGAAAAATCTTCTGATGAAAATCCTCCAATTGGCGAAGATGAAGCTGAGAATCCAAATGAAAAAACTTCTGATGGAAATCCTCCAACTAGCGAAGGTGAAGCTGATAAAATTGTTGAAGAACATTTATCATCTCTTGTTGCCGAGAATGCCGATGTAGATGTAGAAAATTAAGCTACTCTTGCAATTTTATATCTTCCAGTCTCTTTTTCTGTATGACTTTTTGCATGAGATGCTTTTCAATTTCTTTTGAAGTACTCTTTTTGATTGGAAAGATTAAGTCCCTTGATGAATAATCCCTTATTTTCTCTTTCTATCTCATTTTAGATTTGCAATTCTAATCTCGCAAGCGTGTTCGCTTACCTTTATTTATGTTGAAATTTACCATTGCGACAAGATCGCAGATATCTTCACAAATGAAGAAATCTATTGATCTTGTCTTATCATTGATTGTGTGGTCTTATTTTGCCTTCCTAATTAAAGGTCTTATCTCGCCACCCTCGTTGCGACAAGATCGCAGGACGTCTTTACATTTTTATGTAATGACCCATTGACCTTGTCTTATCATTTCTTAAGTATTTTTGCCTCTGCAGGATATATTATTTTGCGATAATATGACAGGTTTAAGTACTCTTGCGAATATAAAATCCCATGACATTGCCGTCTTTGCGATTTAAATCGCAAGACGTTTTTACATTTTCATGCATAAACCCATTGATCTCGTCTTATCCTTGTGTTAGTATTATTGCCTCTATAGGATCATCGCACAAATATGACAAGCCTAAATTTCCTTGCGAAAATAAAGCCTCGTGACATTTGCGTCTTTTGACACTTATCACCTCCTAATGGAGGGTGCCGCCCTTATCTTCTCCCCGGTTGCCCCTTCAAGGAGGCGTACATCGGCCATACAAGACTAGCTCCTCCCATACGGTCTTAACAACAACCAGTTATTTTCGACCTCTTATCCCTTATACCTATATGGTTTATGGTTACGAGACTGCACCCTAAGTGGAGTTTTCTTCGGGCCGAGTGCAACATATACCAAGACTTGCCAAGAATGGCCGAGACACTTCAAATGCCCCAGGCACTCTTGGCTCAACCTGTACCCCGGCGCCTTGAGCATACACTCGACTCCTTGGAAGAGACCCTCGGGCGTCCAACCAGGGTATAACCTTATATATATAGTTGGAAATCCAAGGTATCTCTCCCGGATAGGCTTTCATGGGCCCCAAATCTCCATGACTCGGTTCCAGGAGCGGTGTAACCTTTTCACCGAGCCATGTCAAGAGATACCCCTTATATGACGCACTTTAGGTCTTACATTTGCCTCTTGCGAAATATCATTCGCTAACTAGGGTGTACGCCATAAAGGTTCGTCCCATTCACTCACTCATTCATTTTTGTTAATTCATTCAATCATTCATTTTCTCAATGTATTGCTTGCGAGACATTCGCACAATCTTTCTCTCGTTTTATTCAACTTCGCAATCATTCTACCGCAAAAACATTTCATCCAAATTCATTTCATTTCATCCATCTTTTATGGATAATACTTCTTGAGGTATAACCTATTCCATGGTCTATCCAATCGTTGTCCTACATCTTTCCCTTCAGGATCCATTAATCTATATGCCCCTGTACCAACTATTTCCTTAATGATATAAGGTCCATCCCATTTTCTTTCCAATTTGCCACCACTTTCACGCTGATATATTGGTGTCTCTCGCAGCACCAGATCTCCTGGTTCAAATTCACGTATCTTGACACGTTTGTTATATTCTCTGGCCAATCTTCGCTGATAATTCTCCATATGTTGTAGTGCTCTCTCTCTTTTTTCTTCTAATTCATCTAATTTGATTAAAATGTTACCCGCACTAAGATTTTTCTCCCAAGCTTATTTCTTTGTTGTAGGAATCATAACTTCTGTCGGGAGTACAGCTTCAACCCCATATGTTAAACAAAAAGGTGACATGCCTGTAGCTTCTCTTCTAGTTGTATTATAAGCCCATACTGCATTGGGCACTTGTTCGCACCATCTTTTATTGTATCCTTCTAACTTCTTCTTCAATATGTCTGCAATTGTTTTATTTGTCGCTTCTGCCTGGCCATTAGCCTGCGGGTATAGAGGAGTTGATTTTCCACATCGTATCTGAAATGCATTAAGCATCAATTCTATATTTTGTCCTTCAAACTGTTTCCCATTGTCAGATACCAACTGTGCTGGAATCCCAAATCTGCATATAATGTTCTCAAATATGAAAGTAAAAACATCTTTATCGCGAATGTGTTGTACCGCTTTCACCTCTGTCCATTTTGTGAAATAATCAGTAGCGACAATTAGATATCTTCTCTGTCCTATTCCTGGTAGGAATGGTTGATGAGTGCCAAATAGTGCATATTTATACACCTTTTTATTGGCATTTTACTCATCTTTTGCGCTTAGAAATCAGATATTATCCCAGATTCTGTGTTTTCTTTGTTTTCAAGAATAAATATTTGTATTAATTAATTTTGTGTTTTTAGGTAATAAATAAAGCTCGGAGAATCTGAGGAGCCAAGAGCAGAAAGAATTGGAGACGAGCATCTATGGAGCAGATAGCCAAAGCCCACGCGCGAATCAGTTGCAACCCAACAAGGAAGACATGGGCTAGAGCTACCCACGACCCGGATCCGAACCCGCTCATCCCGAGCCGTTAAGATCTTCACTCGCCACATCCTACGCTCGCTCCGACTTCCTCATCATCTCTTGATGTCTCCGCTCAACACCAAAACAACTCAACTCTCCCTGAGCCGTTCAGATCTTCTCCAGCTAAATCCAACACTCGCTGACAAAGATTTCCATCATCCGTCGCTACACCCGCTTCACAAGAAAACTACCCATAACCCTATACCCTATTCGATCACTTCATTTCTCTTCTCCATCTTCTCTTTCTTCTCTGCAAATCCCTTACCCTCACCTTCTCCTCCCTTACCCGATTCAGAGACCATCATCACCACCTCCATTACCTCCCGACACTAGCCGCACCACCACTCCATCTCTGTCACAACCGCAACAGCTTCTCTATCGCCCGCACCACCTCTCTAGGTCTAGGTTTTCTCTCTTAGCTTCTCCAACCCTAGAAGCTAACTTAGAGAAAACTAGAACTAGGGTTTTTCCACAACAACCAAAGCAGAGCCGCACAAGCAGAGAGGGGATGATTCAGAGAGTATGGGTGAGAGATTTTCAATTAATTTCAATTTTTAAAGAACTAGGGTTTTGGGGTATGTTTGCATGTATAAATAGAAGAACTGTGGGTGTGTAGAAACTCATGCCTGGGCTAGCCAGAGCACCAATTTAGGTTAATTTGTGTTTTAATTTGTATTTCTGTTACTCTAATTATGTTCTAAATTAATTGCTAGGGTTAGATGAAACCCATAATCAAATGATAAGTGTGGTTCATATTTTGATAATTGTTCTTGATTGTGCTATATGGTTTAGGATACATATAATCAGAACACATCTGCATTTTACTTTCACAATGCATGCCATGTATGCATTGTAGTCGAATCATTTCTATGTTGAATGTGTGCAATTCATGCTTCATTGAATGCTATTAATCCTCAGACTAGTTGTGCCCTGAGAAGACAATTAGTGCTTGGGAGAGATACCTTAATTGTGATTAGAATATCCATTTTGGGATAGGATTGATCATCTAAGTAATAAACTGATTTGTGATTAGTTGTACTATGACAAGATAACTAATACTAGGAATTAGTTATTTGCCTTAGTTGATAGAAGCCATCCATTGAGACCCTGGATGAATGGCAGACCTGTCATTACAAGGGACGGGAACATTATCAACCATTGAACTGACTTAGCTGAGATTAGGTGGTGGATTCGACACTCTAGTGCTTTACAATCTAGTCACTGCCTTAGTTTAGAGTCACTAAAACTCAGTCGTTTTGACAACCCCTTATTTGTGTTACACATTATCACCGAAATTGATTAAGGAAGCCATTAGATCATCTTAAGCAACACAAGTCTCTCGTGGTTCGACCCGTACTTGCCACGTCTCCGATAGACGCCGTGCACTTGCGGTTATCACTCGTAGGCATAAAATATAAACATCTTTTCCAGGCCTACCAAGTTTTTGGCGCCGTTGCCGGGGACTTGGCGTGTGCCTTGTCGATTGTTGGCTTTTCTTTACTGCTTTTCACCCTGTACATATTCATTTTGCACTATTGCTTTTGGTCTCTTCTTAGTATAACTTAGCTTAACCACTGTCTTTATTTTGCATTTCTGCACTTGTTATTCTATTTGTTAATACATCAATACATTATACATCTGTAATTTTCCTTTTGTTCTTGTTGAACCTAGCGTAACTTGTAGTGTAGTTTGTAGCATCATAGCCCTGTAGTAGTGTAACTTAACATGTAGGTTTCCATTTCTGCATCTGTCATTGCATCTTCAGTTAGCTTGCACTCACTTAGTACTTCTTGCTAGCTTGCATAGCATCTTTGCATAGTGCATCATTATCTATGTGACTTAACTGACATCCTCTCAACCCACAACATCTCAGCTGTGGGATCATAGTGCATCTGTGCATTGCACTCACTATCCCATTTAGCATTTGGCTTAGCCTGAGCTCAAGTTTGAGTGGGTTAGTCTGTCACATTTGTACCATTTCAGCTGCATTAAGACCTTAATTGCAAAATCCTCATCTTTGCTAGCTGACTTTGTGTAGTGATTATGTTGATGTAACATCCACATTTTTGGAAACTAAACCTCTCTCTGAGTAGCAGGTACCTGTGGAGCAGCTAAAGCAAGCTCAAGGAGAGCAGAACTTGAGTTCACAAAGACTGAGCAAACTGCAATTCAGGTAAGTAGCTCCATGATAAGTGAATACACCAGTTAGCTGAGTATATCATGTTGTGTGCATGAGATGTGATCTCTTAACCTTGCAACTGACCTGTGCAACCCTCCAGCCCCCTGAAGCTGTGAGGCTGTGTTGCAACTTGGTTAACCAAGTTTGATGCACTCCCCTTTTGACATCAGCCAAACCTGCCAGCCTGTGCTGTGAATTGGTATCCTGCACCTACCTGTGCTGTTAAGCATGCAAATCTGTGACACCCTGAATTGTGTGCTCTATGCTTAGTCTCCATTGAGTGTTCTGTGCTGTGTGTAACCTGAGCAAACCCTGAGCTTACCTGTTGATATCAACTGTGATAGTTGACTTCATCTACCCTGCATATTTTGAGCTTAACCTCTGAGAAAAATGAAGTCAACTGAGTGAGTTGACACAATTTGCTCTGTCAACCAAGCCACCTGACATCAACTGGGCTGGTTGACATCGCCTGGGTTGGGTTGATGCCTATCTGCCCTATAATGTTTGTGCATGCTTCTGTGAAACGTGAGGTCAACTAAGCTAGTTGACACTTTGTGTCATAGTAGGGCTGTTGCGGTGCTAACAGTTTCTTTTTGCTCATCTGCTCATTTGTAGCATCTGTGTGACCCTGTTACCATCATTTGTGCACCTGTGAGTCATAGCCATAACTTGTATGCGTAGTCTGATCTTGAAATCTCGCCTGTAATGCTCCCTAAGGTGAAGATTGGTTGGTTGTTTGAACCAGATCAAGTTGATTGTTGCTATGCCTTGACTATTGCCATAAATGCCTGCTGAATTAGTTACCTTGCATGACCAATTATCCCTGAGTTGTGTGCTGGGCTTGATCTGAGCTGTGTAACCCTTAACCTTCAATCTGCCCTGAGCTCCATCCCCTGAAGCTGTTGAGCCTCAGCTGCAAACCTTGTTGAGCCATCTGTTGAACTAATTGTTTGTTTGAGATAGCCAGGCTAGCCCCTGTATTTCAGCTGTGCATCTGTGTGAACCCTTAATTTCTTGAATAACATAGCAGGCCTGTCAGCTGAACTGATTGTTGCTGAAGTATTTGTGCTTACAGACCTGAGTCAACTGACCTTGTCCTGTGCACACATCAAATTGTTGTTTTCTCTTGTGCTTGGCCTGACTAGGGCTGCACATAAGCTGCCAATCAGTGCATGAACTGAGCTGCACTCAAGCCTGTAACCTACCAACCTGTGTTGTGCACAAGCTGTGCCCATATAAACTAAGCTGTGCTGTGTACAGCTTGTGCTTAACCCTGCCAGCACTCATATAACTTGTGCTGTATAGCAGCAAAAAGCACACTTCTGTGCTTAGCTTTGAGAAGTGGGGTGTTAGTTTTGTGAGTTGTAACTCACTGAACTCTGCAATAAACTAAACTGTCACCTGGGCTACTAATTGCCAAACTAAACTGAGCAACTGGGCTCTACACACAACCAAGCCCACATAAGCCACACTGCTGGGCTCTGCACATAATTGAAGCCCACGTAACCTGAGTTGTTGGGCTGTCTACACAAACAAAGCCCACATCATCTGGGCTGAAATACACCTATTCAGTTGGGCTTTACAACTTCAAAAAGCAACCTTTTGGGCTTACTCTTAGAATCAGGTGTCATTTTCTTTTGTGGGTTGTATCTCTCTGGGCTGTGTACAAACTTGTTCTGTGCATGAGCTATTTGCACAAACTTGAAACCCACTTGTAGGATCATAATATCGCCACAACAACAATTCGCGAAGACAACGGATAACAACATTGCGAGTGAGTCGCAGAGGGTCAAATATGAATGACGCACTGGATGACGATAGGAAGATATGAAATCTGGCGAAAGTTAAGAAGTGTCGCGAATACGAATACTTGTACGCCTGCGACACTTGGAGACATTCCCGAAAAAAAGGACAGACTTAGTTTGTCATTCACTATGTATTACCCTATATAAAGGGATGAGTGAATCTGTTTTAAAAGGGTGCAAGTCATTAGGAGAGAGAAACAGAGCAATGTTAGTAAGATCTTAAGTGTAATTCCATTTTCTGTGTAAACATATTAAGAAAATTATTAATAAATATTCATAATTGTTCATCTATTATCTTCAATGGATTAGTTAAACAAAATATAGTGAGGGGTGTATTGTGGGATTTCTGCAACTACATATTGGCGCTAGAAACTTGTGAACTGAAAAAAGATTGGCTTAGAGATTTGGAAGAATTTGAATGCGATAATTTTCAAAAGATTTACTAAAAGAGAAATGGCTAGAAGAAGAAATGTACTTGAACAACCTTGTGAGAAGAAGTGGAAGACTTCTTTGGAGAAAGGAGAATTGAACAAGGAGAATCGTCAAGGGTGAATATGAGAAATGATGAAGAAAATCATGTTCAAGCGTTTAATTCCTCCGATAACAAATGAAACTCGTGGATTACGATAGAGTAAGTGTACATACTTGGAGGTCGAATTCTGAGGATGAAAGGGAAGAAGAGCAGCAGTTGATGAATAACGGACAAGAAGGAGGAGACCAAGAAATGAATCTAGGAAATGAAGAAATCACAGCATTGGAAACATTGAGACAAACAATACATGAAGAAAGGCGACTAGAGGCAGAAGAGCGAGCAAATTTGACAAGACAGAATCATGAATTAAGAATGGAAAATATGAGATTGCAAAATAGAAGATCGAGAAGCATCATGAGATCGAGTTCAAGATCGACTAGGGAAGAAAGAAGGAGAGCCTTACCAACGAAATTACAGAGGTAGAAAACCAACAGGAAGCACAAAATCTCGATTAGAACATCACGAAAGAAGAGAGGACGCCTTGAAGATCGTTATATTCCCCATCCCGAGAATTTCCAAGATGAGCAGAAAGTGAAGAAAATCGAGGGGAGCTAGGCGATTTCAGGGCCAAATGATCCAGCCGCTGAAGGAAGAGCAATCACGGAAGAGAAGCATTGAGAAGGCAAAAAGAGATTGTGGACGACATTGAGAAACATTATGTTGAACAAGCACGCTTAGCCAGCGAGAGAGAGAGTAAGAGCGCTGTGGAAAATCAAGAATTGGAAGAAGCAATCCGACAAAATAATCACGACAACCGAGAAAGGAGGCGAGCACAAAATCGTGTCAATAGAAATACCAATGGAGAATACGAAAGGATGCAGAGGAGAGTTGATAGAGAACCCAGAAGAGAGAACGATAGATATAATGGTGTGCGAATTGATGAAAGAGACGAAGGAGAAAGTCGCGAGAGAAAGGAGAGAAAGAAAATAGTGAACAAGAAGGTCAAAACAGGCATGAACGTAGGAGGCGAGAGGCGAGCTAAAAGACCAAAGAATCAAATCACGAGGAAAATGAGCAAATCTTGAAAGAATTGGCGAGGAAATGAGAAAATTGTTAAATAGTAGGAAGGAAGGAGGAAGTAGACAGTTGGATGAAGCCATCGTAGAAGCTGCAAGACTCCTTTCACAATAGAAGTACAAATGGGAGGAATACCACCTAAATGCAATCGCCGCATTAACCAACATTTTCGATGGTACAACATGTGCGATACAACACATCAAGGCTTATATGAGATGTATGTTCCATATTATGCAAATACTTCGCATCAAGCTTAATTGGAGAAGCACTGAAATGGTTTGAAGGATTACCGAGAAACACAATCTCATCATTCAACCATTTACAAACTATTTTCTTGGGAGCGTATATAAGTAACAATTCCACGCGACCGGGGAATTGAAGATGTATTCGGATTGAAACAAAGAGTTGGCGAGAGTTTAAGACATCTGACAATGAGATGGAGGACAATGTGCAGTGAAATGGCCGGAAGGGTAGAGAAAGATATCTCATTTTATCATTTGTAAATGCTCTGTTCATGACAAGTTTGTTATACATTCAAATATTCGTAATTAAAAATACGATTACGATGGTGAAATGCGAGAACTCCAAGAAGAATACATTGCTTTGGAAGAAAGACAAAATGAAATGGAATCATACCCAGATTGCGAATACAAGTTCGAACGCTGCGAATGCAAGTTTATTACCAAAATTTTTAAACTCGGTGGCGACCACTTGCAAGGGCAACCGAGGGGAGATGATAAGGGCGGCACCCTCCATTAGGGAGCCGATAAGTGCCAAAGACGCAAATGTCACGAGGCTTTGTTTTCGTAAGGAAACTTAGGCTTGTCATATTTGTACAATGATCCTGCAGAGGCAATAATACTAACGCGAGGGTAAGACGAGATCAATGGGTCCTTACATGCAAGTGTAAAGACGTCCTGCGATTTCGTCGCAAGACGGCAATGTCACGGGCTTTATTTTCGCAAGAATATTTAGGCCTGTCACATTGTCGCAAGCAAAATATCCTGCAGAGGCAAAAATACTTGAAAAATGATAAGGCAAGGTCAATGGGTTTTTGCATGCAAGTGTAAGACGTCCTGCGACCTTGTCATGATAAGGGGTGGCGAGTAAGACCTTTACTTAGGAAGGTCAAGCTTAGAAGACCACCAAAAATGATAAGGCGAGATCAATAGATTTCTTCTTTTATAAAAATCACTTGCGACCTCGTCGTAATTATAAATTTAAACATCATTCACAGTCGAGAGGAAGAAAGAGCGAATCTCGAAATTTCATTCTTTCATATGAAGATGCATAACAGAGGCAAATATGGGAATGGAAAAGACGAAATATTGTTATCCATCTTCCAATGAAAGAGTTATACATTAATAATGTTAGCCAATTATATTACAAGAAAAAAAAAAAAAAAAAAAAAAGAAAAAAGCTCAAGAAAGGGGAATGAAGATTGAATTTATGGGCAATAAACTCAAAGAAGTTTACAAAAAGAGATACGAAATGTACGAGATATTACAGTAAAGAAAGAAACAAAAAGAATTATCTCTTTGGTGATTCTTCTCCTCTATCTGATCCTTCAATTTCATTATTCTCGTCGCTGAATTTTCTTTTTCGCTGGCCTCACTATCAGAAACGTCCGAGACAGGCAAATTCTCAGGAACTTCTTCGGAAATCCAAGGATATGAACAAAGAGGGATTTTGTGATCATTACAAACATACTTCATGGCTTCATTGCGAAAACGAACGGCATCATTATTAAAATTCGCCACGGTGGTTTGAAATTGTTTCTTCAACTTGGAATATCTATTCTCGCGAAGGGTAAGATTCTTTAAATGTGCTTTCTCGATTCAAGTTCTTCAATCCTTGCTTGAAATCTTTTTTTCTGACTCTGCAAATAAATTACGATAAATTAACAACTCAACAATGATATTACGAGAGGTAAGAAACGATGAGTATAATAAATAACCTTCTCTGTCGGATATTATATCTTTAACCAAGGAAGTATGCCGGTATGAAGACTAACATCAACACCTAAGTTATTCTGGCATTATCTAAGATTTTACAGCCCAAGCGAATTCATCGTCATTATTTATAATAAGAAGTGAACGAATTTGATTTTCTCGCTCACTAAGTAAGGAGTTACGGCGAAGCAATTCATCTCACTCCATTTGCACTTCGAGAAGGGACTTTTGAAATATTGCTAATGCACAGGCACCATTATTAGCAATGCGATCTTTGTCATCTATATGGTCACTAATTTTCTTCCTTAAAATTTTGGTTTCCTCATGAGACTCGAGGTACATTTGTTTAAACTGGTTGGCTGTACTTAAACTAGATCTTGTGCTCAATTTCTAAGAGGCGGTGCTTGGTTTGGAGTTCATTTAATGAAAGAGAATTAATTCTGCTTGACGAACTACTTAAAGAGTTGTTGAGATGAGCGAGAAGAGTGTCATTATCCATAGGATCGGGAAATGAATGGAGAAGAATAGCTTCTTCGGAGAGGTTATATACATCTGCCCAAGTGATAAGTCGAGGTAGCAACAGGAATTGATAAAATGAAAATAATAAGAGAGAAAAAATTTTATACCATAAAGTTCTTTGATTAGCGTTAAGGGAGAGTGGTAACTTTGTCCTTACGGCGCAAAACCCGGTTTCCAATTGTTGGATCTTTTTAAGAGATCTCGCGAGATTCAACTTCTAATTCTTTGATCCTTGTGCAAAATTGGGTATTCTTCTTCAATTGAGCGTTATACCTCCTCTCAAGATCTGAGGCAACCACAAAAGAAGTTTTTCCAACTGCGAAGAAAGATAAAAAGGTTATTAAGATATAAATTAAAAAATGAAGTTGGAGGAGAAATATGAGTTCGAACATACCAAAGAATTAAGTGCATTTAAGAAGCTAGGGGATACGGATCTAGAAACTCCTTTGAAAGAGTCATTGCCATCCGGCGGTGTAGCATTACATATGGTGGCGAGGTTCTCGCATATAGAAGTCGAGATGAGTATCTCCAATTCCTTGAAGAGAATCCGAGAAGATCTTGAACAATTGATCCATAGGAGAATTGGCCGATTGAGCTTCATTTTGGAAAGTTGAAATCAAAACATTATCATTATCATCCTCATCGGAAGATTCGAACTTGAGCTAAGATGAGAGGAAGGTTGAGTTTTTCGCTTCTTGGATGGTGGAACAGAAGACTTATCCTTGCGTGCATTGGCTTTAGTTTTGCCTTTAACTTTCGCAGCTATCACTTCCTCGGCGTCAACCTTCGCATACAAATGAAGATAAGAAATAGAGGCAACAATATTGTTAAATAACATAAAAAAGATATTTCTTACTTCATCCGTAAGCGATCGAAGTATTGCCAAGGTACTTGCCAGTGGATTTGCCTTGTAACTTTTCCTCAGTTTGACAATCTGGAAAATTTACAAACTCAATGAGTACAAGAGGAAGGAGGGATTGCTAAAGCAAACTGTGGGGGACATACCTCTTCCGCCTTCTTGGGCCACTTAAATTCCCAAGGATGATAGCTGCAAGATTTGCGGGGGAGTACATGCGAACCTGCTATGTAAGGTCCACTTAAGAGCAAAGGTACAACCCACCACCTCTCATCTTTGGAGTGGCGAGGAGTAGTATTCTTACCCGAATGCCAGTCGATATCTTGCATGAGTAATTTATCCTCAGGGATGTTATCTTTTCTCTTCAACCGAGCGCCCCAGCGAGATTTCTTATTTCTCATGCCTATTACTTCATAATTTTCAAAAAGTTTTCTCGGTGTATCTCTCGGGGATTATTTCTAAATTTACATATTCGGGGTCTCGACCTTTGTTAGGATATAGAGATCCTTTGCCAGCACCACGACTGGCAAACTCAAGCATTAGGCGGATACAATCGCCGCTTAATTGATAGACAGCTCGCGAGAAGTTCGGATGGGAAAGGATTTCATAAAAGAGCGGCATCTCAGGATCATACAAAGGAATGGGAAGTCTGCATGGAAGTTGACCTAAACGAAACAATAATCTTGTGATCATCACATTGATGATCGAGAAAAAGCTTAGCGAAGAGTATAGATGAACATTCTAGATTAGGAATGGTAGAAAGGGTGTGAAACCTTTATCCTGCAACTTTTTTTCGAGTCTCAATAAAGCGAGGTTTGTACATACGACTAAGTGAAGCCATTATCAATATGGGAATGGATAAAGAATCGAAGATTAAGATATGATAAAAAAGATCGAGAAGATTTGGGTAATAGAAGCGCAGCTTGCGGAAGAAGAAGATAAAAGAAAAGTTGCGGAGAGAAGACGAAAGAGGAAAAGAGAAAGATATGAAAAATATATATAGAGAGAAACATCCTCGGGGGAAACGAGAGCATTTAATGTGAGAAGGGACGTGAATGGTCAAGAATAAACGATTGAAAGAGACGTGTCAGGAATAGAATGGAGGAGTAGACATCTGTAATAAAGTCCATATGGAAAGATGAAACTGAAACAAGTACAGATAAACGGTTGCGGCAGTTCAAAAATATTGATTCTCATGACATTCTCTCCTTCGCAGAGAAGACATGAGAAGAGGCAAGATGTAGGATCATAATATCGCCACAACAACAATTCGCGAAGACAACGGATAACAAACATTGCGAGTGAGTCGCAGAGGGTCAAATATGAATGACGACTTAGCTGGATGACGATAGAAGATATGAAATCTGCGAAAGTTAAGAAGTGTCGCGAATACGAATACTTGTACGCTGCGACACTTCGCGAGACATTCCCGAAAATAAAGGATAGCTTAAGCTGTCATTCACTATGTATTACCCTATATAAAGGGATGAGTGAATCTGTTGTAAGGGTTTCTTTTTGGATTGGAAAGCAAGTCATTAGGAGAGAGAAAGCAGAGCGAATGTTAGTAAGATCTTAAGTGTAATTCCATTTTCTCTGTAAACATATTAAGAAAATTATTAATAAATATTCATAATTGTTCATCTATTATCTTCTGAATGGATTAGTTAAACAAAATATAGTGAGGGGTGTATTGTGGGATTTCCTGCAACTACACCACTTAAACCAAATCCCACATAAACCAAACTCGAAGCCCAACAAACCAAATCCCTATAAACCAAAGCCCACATAAACCAAACAGAGCCCACAGTTCCACTGGGCTGTACATTCCCAACAAAACTAAACAGAAACCCACAAAACCAAATAAGCCCACAAAAACCAAATCAATCCCAACAAACCAAAGCCCACATAAACCAAATGAAACCCAATAAACCAAACTGAGTCCACTACAACTGGGCTTTGAGTTCAATTTGAGTTGCTAAATCATGTCAGGATTTTGGTCTGCAACTGGGGATACAAACAAATCCATCAGAGAGCTTGCTTACGGGCATGCTTCACAATATGACCCCCACATACCATAGTGATTTTAGGGAATTTTACGAGCCTTCTCGGGGGCCCCGACCTCACATACCTAATCATTGTGAGCACATGTATCATCCATCACAAAGTTGAAAATGAACAATTTTCTCATACCTGGTCATCACTTTTAGATCAATTAGAAGCTCGATTATCTGCCTTAGAAAGGCAATTACATGAGCAACTCGCGAATCTAATTTCCCTAGGCAATATGAAATTTATGCATGCACCTTATGTGGTAGCTTAGACCACCCTGCTGAGAACTGCTATATTTTGCATGATTTTAGACAATCTAGGGAAAACCATGATAATCCAATGTACGAATTGTCTAGAAGTGACTATGCTGGCAATCATTGGGACCATAATCAACCTGCACACATGCATCATTCACCACAATTGGGGAGATGAACAATTTTATACTCCCCCAACTCCTAGTTTGCAATCAATAATGGAAACGCTCATGGAGCAAAATGCTAGGCTTGAAATGAATGCAATGCATGACCATCCACATAGCAACATGTCTGAATTTCCCTTCTCTAGTGAACCTCATTCACAACCATACAGTGAATATCCATATGAGGAATGCATACCCACTAGTGAAGACTCTCCTTCAATAGAACAACTCACCGTGATTCTTCAAAGGAACTCGATTGAGTTACAAAATGATAGGATTGAAAATAGTGTTTCTTGTCTTACTCATGCAACTAACACTCGAATATGAACCTAATCTAGAGGTAGATGAGTACACTAAAAATACTACCATTTTGAAGGGAGAGATGAATTTTTGCTATGATGATGATGATGAATATGAAGAGCATGTGTATTTTGAAAATATAGTAGAATCTTTAGGTTGAGAGACATTAAGTGTCTCTTCCGTGGAACCCCATGAATGATGCTTCTTCTAATATTCATACATGTGATGATGATGTGGAACCTGTGGAATTGTCCTGTGAATGTGAGCATGCTATACCACCTGTTTGTGACCTAGGAATAGTCAATTGTCTCGTTGACACCGATGATTCAATGCATGTGCCTAACTCCATGCCTAGGTTACTGACATGATATCTCTCCCCTGTTATGTTATGCATGAGAATGATGATGAGTATGACCTAGAGATTGATGAATTGTTCTATGCAGGTGAACATGATTTACCCTCTTCTGACTTTAGGAAAGTGTGTGATGGTACAAATGATTTTATCCATGAAAACAACTTAGATGTACCAACTTTCTCTCCTAAGTCACAAATTGAAACTCCTCCACCCAACCTAGGTGTAGTTTGCAACAAAATTGCAAAACCAACTTTTCTGAAAATGCCTAATTTAGGCCTAGAACTTTGTGCTTCCCAAGTCCTCTTGACTATTTTGCATCAAAGTATAACACTTTTAAAGAGCCACGGTTGGAAAGTGTATGTCTGCATTTTTAGCAAAACTCATTTTGAGTTAGACCTTTTTGCATGATGTACCTTTAAAATTGCAAGATTTTGTGCTCAAAAACACACCCGTTCACAAGTTTAGGTTTGGGGGAAAATCCTTCTCATATACAGTCTTACTTGCACTATCATGTTATATTTGTGTAAGGCTATTGTTGTTTGTATATATTTTCTATTGGGTTGATCCTCAACTCTTTAGATTGTTAGTATATGGTGAATTTTCATTGTATATAATCCAGTAGGACTTGTTAAATTTTCTTTTCTTTAATCGGTTGAGTCTTCTTGTACATATTTTGTGCTAATCCGATATGATCTCCGCTGAGAATGTTGGATTCTAGCCTTGATTAATGAAGCTCTAACCTTGCTCCTGCCTTACATCCGGTAATCTCTTCCCTTTTCTTATCAGCACAGTTCTCTTGGTATGTGACTGTTTAAATTTTTTTCTATCTGTTGACACATTGAGGACAATGTTTGATTTAGGTTTGGGGGTGTGCATTTGCATTTAGAGTTTTTAGTATTTTAGTTTATCTTGTATTTTCAAAAAAAAAAAAAAAAAAAAATTCAAAAACTCTTTTTGTAAAAACCTCCAACTTTTAGAGATTTTAGAGTCACTAGCATGCTTCTAGCTATGTTTACAGAGAGTCTGACCAAATAACAGAATTTGGAAGTACTGGAGAACGCAAATCGGGTTTCTTAGTTGATTAGAGCGTTAAAGTTGGATTTAACCATACCGGAGGGCAAATTAGGTCTTGTTTAGATATTCGGTAGTAGAATTGTGATCACCCATAGTGGAGACTACCCATTTTACATCAAGTGAGGCACCAACCTTCAATTTTTGCAACTTTCTAGAAAAGCTGTTAGAGTGTGTGTCACCGTACGTCAATTCCGGGTAGGAATGGTGAGCTACCCAACTTCGCACCAATTTCTGGTACTACTTTTGATCTCTTGAGTGCTAGTTTTTGTCAATCATGAGGGTGACGTTTAAAGAAGAAAACTCCTTCTAAATATCGATTTGCAGTTAGCATCACTCTCTCTCTCAATCAGCAGACCCATAGAAACACATCATCGTCAGCAAACGGAGCATCATCAGAATATTGAAAGAAAAGTTGAGATAGTCCAAGGTTTACGTGCAACAAAGAAAAAGAAAAGAAAATAGGATGAGAATTAATGAAGTTTGTGAAAAATTGAGTTTTATTGTTTTATTATTTATGTTAATACCAAAAAAAAAAAAAAAAAAAAAATTGTCAAGTTTTTGTAAAGTTCAGAAGTTCGTCATCTACAGTTGAAGACCGAAGATTGAAGACGTTTCTATGGTTTCTATGAGAGAGTGATATTAATTGCCGATCGGGTGAAAAGGTAAGTGAGTACTCCCACCCCTTTCTAATGGTTGATTTCCTTTCTTAGAGATCATCAGAAAAAGATTCTTTTTGTCCACACTTCTGTGGAGTCTCCAGAAATTATTTCGAAGGTTATCCTTCTTACCTACAACGTGTGCGGGATTTCTCTCTTTATTCCTCTGCACACATGAGAGACTAAAAGCGATCTTTTTGAGTGCAATTATCATAAAACCCTATTGGTGAGGCGGCAGAAGTCGAGGCTTATGATCACAATCAATCCGAATTCTTTCATATGGTATGGTTACTTCTCGCTCAGCACTTAAGGATGAGAATGCGTTCTTTGGTAGTTCTAACTTCTGTTACTAGCATGCAGAAACTATATGTCCTCATAGCTCCTTGGATGCTTGAGACTCTTTTACTCTCTGAAAATTGAGAAGGTTTTGTGGGTACACCTCTTGTAAACCCTCACGAGACTACAACTCGTCCACTAGGGACACCTAGGGTTTAAAGGCTTAGTGCATACGCTAAATGCATTCGAGAGACTGCGACAGGGTATAGTTAGGATTTCTTCATTTGTTTCACTTGAGGACAAGTAAAATTCGGGTTTGGGGGTATTTGATGAGTGCCAAATAGTGCATATTTATACACCTTTTTATTGGCATTTTACTCATCTTTTGCGCTTAGAAATCGAATATTATCCCATTCTTCCGTGTTTTCTTTGTTTTTAAGAATAAATATTTGTATTAATTAATTTTGTGTTTTTAGGTAATAAATAAAGCTCGGAGAATCTGAGGAGCCAAGAGCAGAAGAATTGGAGACGAGCATCTATGGAGCAATAGCCAAAGCCCACGCGCAGTTGCAACCCAACAAGGAAGACATGGGCTAGAGCTACCCACGACCTTGATCCGAACCCGCTCATCCCAGCTGTTAAGATCTTCACTCGCCACATCCTACGCCGCTCCGACTTCCTCATCATCTCTTGATGTCTCCGCTCAACACCAAAACAACTCAACTCTCCCGAGCCGTTCAGATCTTCTCCATTCTAAATCCAACGCCACTTCAGCATTTCCATCATCCGCCGCTACACCTTCTTCACACAAAACTACCCATAACCCTATACCCTATTCGATCACTTCATTTCTCTTCTCCACAAGAGAGATGATGAATCGAAGAGTATGGGTACACGGGTTTGATTTATTTTCAATTAATTTCTATTTTAAAAGTATTAGGGTTAGGGTTCTTTGCATGTATAAATTGAAGGGAGTTGTGGATGTTTGAAGCATGCAGGCTGCCATAGCACCAATTAGGTTAATTTGTAGCTGTTTTGTATCTTAATCATGTTCTAAATAAATTTGCTAGGGTTGAGATGAAACCCATAATTTGCTGCTAAAGATTTGTTCACATGTTTATATTGTTCTTGATTGAGCTTAATTGTTTAGGATACATCTAATCGAACACTTTTGCATTTTACTTTCACAATGCATGCCATGTATGCATTGTAGTCGGGTTATTACTATGTGAATGTGTTGCAATTCATACCTCATTGAATGCTTATTGATCCTCGGACTAGTTGTGCCTTGAGAAGACAATTAGTGCTTGGGAGAGATACCTAATTGCGATTAGATATCCATCTTAGGATGAGTTTGATCATCTAAGTAATGAAATTGATTTGTGATTAGTTGTACTATGACAAGACAACTAATACTAGGAATTAGTTAATTGCCTTAGTTGATAGAAGCCATCCATTGAGACCCTGGATGAATGGCAGACCTGCCATTACAAGGGACGAGAACATTATCAACCATTGAACTGACTTAGCTGAGATTAGGTGGTGGATTCGACACTCTAGTGCTTTACAATCTAGTCACTGCCTTAGTTTAGAGTCATTTCAACCTAGTCGCATCGACAAACAACCAATATTGTGTTACAATTCTCTGAACTCAGTTTAGGAAGCCTTAGATCATACATAGCACCACAAGTCCTTGTGGGATCGACCCGTATTTGCTCAGTGCTACATTGTAGACACCGTGCACTTGCGGTATAACAAGTAGGCTAAAATATAAACCCTTTTACAGGCCTACCAATAAACATAGTGTGTTATCACATTTGTGTGTAAGTTCAAAACCGGGAACCTGAAGTATGCGTACGCGTATGCGTACTGGCGGTTGTTGGATGTCTGGGCAAGTATGCGTATGGAAGTCTCACGTCTGTGAATGTCTGCTGGAGTTTGGAATGTAAATTGGTATGCACACCCGTAAGCTTACTGGCGTAACCAAACTCGGTCTAGCTACTTAAGTATGCCTACCCGTTTGCATACTTGAGTTGGTTCTAAAATGTTATGTACATGAACTTAAAATTTTATAAAATAAGGAATGCAATCTTTGCAAACCGTGGCTATAATGTTCATGAATTGATTTGAGTGAATCAAACCGATTTTGCTTCATTTGTGTTCTTATATACTTCTATGAGAATATAACAATTGAACGACTCTTTAGATAGGTTCATTTGAGTCATTTGAACTAGTTATGGTTAAGATGAATAAGGTTGATATGAGAGTAATCATATGGCTAACTTCGGTTAACTATTTGTGAGCCAACATGGTGTATACGTTTGGGTACGGTTACATAAACCTAAATGAGGGTACATTTCATTTGTGTGTAACAAGCTAAGTTTGATCTAATGGTTGAAAGATATTAGCTTGGTTGAATCAGGTTTTTCATCTAACGGTGAATATTGAATGCTTTGTTACCAAGGTAACTTGGATTGCAAACCACGATTTGAAAACTATATAAAGGAGAACTCTAGCAATCGGGAAACCCAATCCCCACAACTCATGTGTGTTACCAGTTGCATAAACTAGAGTCGATTTTCCTTTAACCTTAGGTTTTTTCGAGACCCTGTAAGTTAACGACTTCAAAGACTTCATTGGGATTGTGAAGCCATACCCAACTATCTTCTTTGTAGTTGCGTGTTCTGATCTTGCCCGATTCTATCGTTTGAGTACTATCTTCTCTAAGATTTGCTCGAGATTTAATCTCCGATAGGCAAGATAAAAAGTAATCACAAACACATACGTCTCATCGTTTGTGATTCCACAATATCTAGTTTCGCCATCATACGATTTAGATTATTGTGAGGTGATTGATAATACTAGGTTGTCTTCGGGAATATAAGACCAGTTTATCAATTGGTTCTGTTCACCTTGATTTATCAAAAGACAGAACAAAAACTCTTGGGTATTTTTGTGGGAGACAGATTTATTCAATCTATAGACTTTTTCTGTGTGAGACAAATTTGTTTATCAAGTCTTCGACTTTGGGTCGTATCAACTCTTGGTTGTGGGTGAGATCAGCTAAGGGAATCAAGTGCGTAGTATCCTGCTGGGATCAGAGACATAAGGAACGCAACTGTACCTTGAATCGGTGTGAGATTGATTAGGGTTCAACTACAGTCCAGTCCGAAGTTCATTGGTAGTAGGCTAGTGTCTGTAGCGGGTTAATATAATGTGGTGTTCAAACTGGACTAGGTCCATGGTTTTTCTGCATTTGCGGTTTTCCTCGTTAACAAAATTCTGGTGTCTATGTTATTTCTTTTCCGCATTATATTTTGTTATATAATTGAAATATCACAGGTTGTGCGTTAAGATCAATCAATTAGATAATCCAACCTTTGGTTGTTGATATAAATTGAATGACACTTGAACATTGGTCTTTGGTATCGTTCAAGTAGTTTCACATAATAATCAGGCTCGCGAATTTCTATCTGTTTGATTTGGTGATTACATTGTGAAACAGAGATATAAACTCTTTGATATACTTTTCTCTAGATTGAGTCTGACTGTCTAGTTGATTCTCTAGAAAGTACAATGGAGTAAGTCCTCTCAAATTGCCAAACGAATTGTTGGGTGTGGTTTTTGTACTCACGCTTTTTCAATTGGTATCAGAGCAGGCGAACACGTTGAAGACCTTATAAATCTGTATTTGTAGCGATCTGATGATGGACGATATTGTCTCTGAAAACGCTTCACCAGAAATGGATAAACTCAATATCAAGCGTGTTCTAGAAACCATCGATAAGGTTGAGAATCCTGATTTAAAAAAACTCATCAATTTCCTTTGTCTCGAAAAACTTCGTTTGACAAGAAAATCTGATGATCTTCATTGCGAAGTATATATCAAAAAGTCTGTGTTTCGACAACATGTTGAAGAGGTAGTTGACCTCCAGAAGAAGTTAGATGAACAAATCCGGATCAATTCTGATCTTGCTGCAGAAATTGCAAAACTTAAGGATTTGAAGTCTGTAAAGTCTTTTTCAAAGGTTTTAAATAACGCCTCTAATTCTTCTTTGAAGAATTGCCATAAGTCGAGTGATAAGCGATGTCTAGGCTTTTTGAAACCTGACAGTGCTCAGAACTCTTCGAACAAGGCTTATGATGTTGGTACATGTTTGTTTTGTGGTTCTCATAATCACTTTCAGCATGTTTGTTTGTCTTTCAAAAAAAGACTAAAAGTTGCTGGTAATCTTCATAAGAAAGTTGTACAACTTTTGTCGTCTCTTAAAAGAAATTCAACACTAACAAGAAAGCCTAATGTGGTCAATAGTGCTAGTATGGGAGCTTTTGCTCTAAAGTCAACATCACCTTTTCAATGGTTCCTTAATAGTGGGTGCAGCAGGCACATGACTGGAGATCTCTCATGGTTTATCAACACAAGCGATTTTGATGTTGGACCAGTAAAGTTTGAAGATGGAAGCTGCTGCTACATAAGCAAGAAGGGGACGATCAAATTACCCGACGTTCCTGAAATTCATGATGTCGTATACGTTAAAGGTATGACTGCTAATCTTCTTTTTGTTAGTCAAATCTGTGACAAAGGCCATAATGTTGTCTTCAATGATAAAAGATGTGACATTGTCGAAAAATCTGGAAAAGTTATTTTTCAAGGATCACGTGGCAAAAATAACTGTTATCTTCTAGATACT
This sequence comes from Papaver armeniacum, assembly GCA_023531295.1. Taxonomy (NCBI): domain Eukaryota; kingdom Viridiplantae; phylum Streptophyta; class Magnoliopsida; order Ranunculales; family Papaveraceae; genus Papaver; species Papaver armeniacum. The sequence continues at coordinate 191,824 of JAJJWW010006574.1, read as the reverse complement.
CAGTTCAATAATTGTTGCAATTTGACTAAGGTAGAATCTACACACCTTTGGCATGAGCGTTTTGGTCACATCAATTATCGTCTTCTAACTAAGATCATTAACAAAGAGCTTGTTAAGGCGTTCCAAAAATCAATGCTAAGGTTGAAGGTGTATGTGGTGCCTGTCAAAAGGGTAAACAAACAAAAGTTCCACACAAATCATCTCGAGACATTCTCACCAAAGCTCCACTTGATTTAATTCATATGGATCTTTTCGGCCCAATTCAACAATCTACGATGTGGCTGGGAAGAATTATGCTTTAGTTATGGTAGATGATTACACCAGATTCACCGGGTGGCGTTTTTGGCTCACAAGAATGAAACGCTCCGTGAGTTCAAAAACATTGTTAATAGAATCCAGAATGAACAGGGTCGCAAACTAAAGAAAATTAGAAGCGATCGTGGCACTGAATTCAAAGACACCAAAGTATTTGAATACCTGTGACTCTCTGGGAATTATTCAACAATACTCTCCACCTATCACTCCACGAGCAAATGAAGTTGCAGAAAGGAAGAATAGAAACATTCAGGAAATGGCAAGGGTAATGCTCCATAACAAAACTTACCATTAAGGTTTTGGGGTGAGGCTGTTTTTACGGCTTGCTATTTGATCAATTGTGTTTATTTATAGTCAAAGACCTTAAACACTCCCTATGAGTTTTGGTACAGTAAGAAACCCAACTTACAATATCTCAGAGTGTTCGACAGTAAGTGATACATTCTAAAGGATTGTGAACAGATAGGGAAATTTGATTCGAAAAGCGATGAAGGTACTTTTCTTGGCTATTCATCTGACAGTCGTGGTTTCCGATTTTTAATCTCAGAACCCAAGTCATGATGGAATCGACAAATGTTATCTCCGATGATCTAAGTAATTTTCTTCATGATGACTCTCTGCTGAATTACCTCCAATCGAGACAATTGAGAAAATCAAAGAAACTTCGGAATCGGAAGAAGTTGTTCCAACGGTTCTTTGATCCCGATGTCTCTAGTGATGAGAAGAAAAGCCCTAGTCGGACTATTCTGTTGAACAAGAACGTGTCCCTCCACGACACCTTTGGGTTCAAAGGAATCATGATACTAACAATATCGTTGGGGGTAGGTAATCTAGTGCTAAGACGAGAAGTAAACTTAAAAATATTTGCAATTTTGGTTGTTATCTATCGCAAGTAGAGCCAAGGAATATTGATGAATCTCTTAGTGATCCCTATTGGATGAATTCAATGTATGAAGAGTTGAATCAATTCCAAAGACAAGATGTATGGAAACTCGTACCTTGTCCCCCCAATATCAATATTGTTGGTACCAAATGGATATTTAAGAACAAGTCTGATGAATTCGACACCATTGTAAGAAAAAAACTAGACTTGTCACTCAAGGATATTCACAGTTGAAGTAATCGATTTTGACGAAACCTTTGCTCATGTGGCACGCCTTGAGTCCATACGACTGTTATTAGCTCATGCTTGTTTTCTTAAGGTTAAGCTATTTCAAATGGACATTAAATCCTCTTTCCTAAATGGAAACTTGAAGGAAGAAGTCTATGTCGCTCAACCTAGGGGATTTGAAAACCCTGATTTCCATGATCATGTCCTTAAGCTCAACAAGGCGTTATACGGGTTAAAACAAGCAGCTCGTGCCTGGTTTGAGAAACTGACTACTTCCCTTCTTAGGAAAGGTTTTTCAAAAGGTGGAGCTGATAAAACATTGTTTACCAAATGGAATGGGAAAGATGTTGTAATTGCTCAAGTTTATGTAGATGATATCATCTATGGATCAACATCGGAGAAACTTGCAAAAGATTTTCAAGTCTCTCTTGGTAAGGAGTTTGAAATGAGCAACGTTGGTGAATTAAAATTCTTTTTGGTTTACAAATTCAACAACACAAGGAGGGAATTTACTTATCACAAGAAAATATGCAAAAGATCTTGTTTCAAGATTCGGTCTTGATAAGTCAACTCTAAAACTTACTCCCATGCCTACCACGGGTAAACTACATAGAGATGAGAAAGGTGTAAATATGGATATAAAACTTTATCAATCTATCATTGTAAGTCTTTTGTATATCACTGCCACAAGACCTGATATTGCTTTTAGTGTTGGTTGTTGTGCTATGTTTCAGGCAAATCCAAAGGAATCTCATCTTGCAGCCGCAAAGAGGATCATACGTTACATTGATCACACTGTCGGGTATATTCTTTCTTACACTTTTGATGCTAACAATGATCTGACTGCCTATTCAGATGCTGATTGGGCAGGGTGTGTGGAAGATATAAAGAGTACATCAGGGCGATTCTACTATGTAGGGATGAATCTTGTAGCCTGGCATAGCAATAAACAAAATTCACAATCTCTCTCAACATGTGAAACAGAATACATCGCTGCATGTTCATGTTGTACTCAACTTCTATGGATGAAACAAATGCTTACTGATTATGGAATTGACTCTGGAACAATGAAGATCTTTTGTGATAACTCAAGTGCGATTCGTATAACTAAGAATCCTGTTGAGCACTCTAGAACTAAGCACATTGACATCAGGTACCATTTTATTCGAGATCCTTATGAAAGTGGTATCATTACTATGGAATTTGTGCCTTCTGAACAACAATTGGTTGATATTCTCACCAAACCATTAGACACTGCTACATTTCAACACTTACGGCAGTCTATTGGTGTTGTTCTGGTTCATTAGTCTCTCAAAACTCTTTCCCCTATGCTTATCTCGATCTTTTGGGCAATTGAGTTTGATATGTCTAGAGTAGTGTTGATTTCATGCATTTGTTTCTAGTAGATATGATTCTGTTAAGTATCTTATTGTTTCTTAAATCCTTCTTTTCTTATAAAAGCAAGGTCGTTTGTTGTTCTTTCGGGAATGACATTTTATGGGGGAGAGTTCTTTTTGAACTTGTGCTTAATTGAAAAATCTTTGTGGGGAGTGCGGATGTGGAATATTATAGGGGTTATCTTGTATATTTATAAACTCCTTGATGAATGCATTTAGCTTCAGATTTATGATTGCATCTAAATAAGTTGGTATGTTATTCTTTTTTGGTCATGAAGTATCTCTATGAAAATTTCATGAGGATCCCACCAGTTTTCGTACCTTTGCCAATTTATATTGACAAAAAGGGGGAGAATTAATGTGTAGTTTCATACTACAAATACATATGGTTTACGGATCATTATGTAAGGGGGAGTGGTTTTCAAGTCGAGGTGAAGTATTAACTAAGGGGGAGTGATACATATCACCATAGTATTTTTGTCAAACTTGTGATACAATTGAACTTTGATGCTCTGTAATAATACTATGACATTGTATAACAATGATCGAGAGCATTTGTTTTCTCATTGTTATCGCTACGGATCTTCAACAACTATGATGCTGAGTTGAAAATGTTTAGAATCACGGAGTACTTGGAAGTGACGAAGATTTCGAGTCGTGTTGAATATGCCAAGGAGATCAAGCATTTGGATTAGAAGCTACAAAGTTTTATTTATTTTTTAATCCATATGTATTGATAGTTTTGTCACTAAAATTGACAAAGGGGGAGATTGTTAGAGCACTGCTCGGTCAAACTCGCATGCGTTGCTATCTCAAGAATGTTTGTCAATGTTAGTGATCAAAACTATAAGTCTTGATTTCTAGCCTATTTATAGATGTCTCAGACTAGGACATAGATTGTGTAGTTGAGCTTAGACTTCACGACGTTCATCATTTGAAGATGAAGAACTACTAAGGGGAGCTTGTGGAATTTCATCAACAAAAGGTATGTGGAGACTGAAACTCATCTATCACTTGGAAAGTCTATTTCTACTCTATCTCCTATATTGAGATATAAGTCGTATTACGATATAGTTTTCTATATACACATTTGAAATTTCGAAATTTGAGTTTATATCGCTTACATATTTCTTGAAATATGTGTTGGAAAGCTTTCGTTTCGACCAAGTTCATCTTATATCATGTGAAAATTGCCGAGTAACATCTTACATGGTTTGTGTGGTACAATCATTTGGTGTAGTCTTGGAATATTTCGTTATGATTATTTCAATATCTTGAAAATTGCTTTGATGCTAATAGTGTGTGAAAACGGCTATTGTCATCCTTTAAGAAAGTTTCAATGATTGAAATAAAGAGCTTAGAATCATGTAACCATGTTTGGATATAAACATAGTGTGTTATCACATTTGTGTGTAAGTCCAAAACCGGGAACACAAGTATGCGTGCCGTGCAGCGTCTTGTGGTTGTAGGATGTCCGTGCAAGTATGCGTACAGGTACGCATAATGGCGGAAGTCTCACGTCCGTGAATTTTTGCTGGAGTTTGGAATGTAAATTGGTATGCGCACCTGTACGCATGCTGGCATAACCAAACTCGGTCCGGCTACTTAAGTATGCCTACCCGTTTGCATACTTGAGTTGGTTACTTTCTAAAATCGGTTATGTACATGAACTTAAACATTTATAAAATAAGGAATGTAATCTTTGCAAACCGTGGCTATAATGTTCATGAATTGATTCGAGTAAATCAAACCGATTTTGCTTCAATTGTGTTCTTATATACTTCTATGAGAATATAGCAATTGAACGGCTCTTTAACTAGTTTCATTTGAGTCATTTGAACTAGTTATGGTTAAGATGAATAAGGTTGTTGGTGGTTTTTAGTTCATGGCTAAAATTGTAAAACCCTGCATTTAATGCGCCGTCACTTTGCAAAGAAATGGAGCCATGTAAAAGTGATGAGTGTTCAACCTATTCACTGGCGCATTTATTGAGCAACATATATTCACATGAAATTTACCCAGAATGGTGCATGTAGCAACAATCCCAGATATTCTGTATATTTTGGCACCTTGCCTGTATTATTCGATTAATATAAGTTTCTTTGAATGCCTTATGTGCTATGTTCCCCGGCTGAACCCTTAGTGTTGATATGGCATGACAATTTGTGTTCACTCGCAGCAGAGTAGCACGAATTTCCAAGTATCAAGGATAAGGTCTTTGCATAAAGTATTCAATCAGAAAGCATACTGCTCTCTGGCAATGAACTTAAAGAACTCTGTGTCAACACATAGAATTCAACCAATTTTGTGATAATTCACAAGATTCAGATATTACACTGAATAATTTGCAAAATTAGGGTTCTACGCCTTGCGCAGTATATCAGACCTTTCCTGTCAAAATTAAGCCTAGGAAAACTAGGTAATTAATCCACCATGGATTAGTAGGTGCAAAATCTTACCCAGAATCAGAAAACAAGAAATAAAGGAGCCGCGGAATAGGAGCAGCATCAAAGGGAGGCGTGGCCATGCCTTAGGCCAGCCGGCGCCATTTGCCATTGGCCACGCCCAATGTTGCCTAACCGGCCCTATTTCCCTCGACCAATCAGGTCGCCTTAAACCCGCCATATACACGTATGAGTTGTGGCTGGGCCCATACTTGTCGGCCCTATTTCCTATCGACCAATCAGGTCGCTTTAAACTTGCCACACCCACACCAGAAGTGTGGCCACACCCGTGTTTGGATGGCCCTCTCTTTTTCGACCAATCAGGTTGCTCTGAACCTGCTGCAGTATTAAAAAAGAGAGGTAAAATTGCGCCAATACCAAATTAGCTTTCCAAAGTTGCACCAATGCGCTAACTGACATGCCAAACGTGCATGCCCAACGTGCCGGACGTGACACTTTGCCACATAAGCATGCCGAACGTGGCAACATACCATAAATAGTACACTTACGTGCCAACCCATGTTTTGTTCGTGGCCAACGCCATAACATGCTTCAACGTGGTTATCCTAACCAGAAAACACGACCTTGCATGGTTGAAACCTAATTTCCAGTCGTGGCACAAATTATGCCACTTCGGTCCTACAACATGCCACGAGCCGTGCGGAACCCAGGAAACCCTAATAAAGATGCCATATCATAGCCACCCGTGGTAATCCTTACTCCTGTGGCCGATTCCACATGATGGCCTGGCTATAGTTCCTTTGGCGTGGCTATATCACTATTTTCACAAAACATCGTTGCGCCACGGCCACATGCCATATGCCGCATGTCGTATGCACTAATTAGGGTTTTGACACGCCAAACCCTAATTTAGCTAAAGTTGCCATGCCAACTAGGTCAAGTGATTCTCCTAAGGCCTTAAGTTTAACTTACCAACAGGGCCAATGTTGCCGGAGCCATATTTGGGTCTAACACCAATGTGCCAAAACAGCTGCCACGGCTACGCCACTGGCATGTCGCTATGCCATGGCTATGCCAGGCGCCACTATGCCAATGGCGCCACTTTTCTATACAACAGGATGTGTCCATAATAAATGTCCATCCTTTCTCATAAGCTACAATCTCAGTCGTCCAAATTCGCCATGGAATTAAACCAGTCTGTGGCAAGTTTTAGGCGGCCAGCCAAGGAAAGCCTAATAGCATCACATGCTACTTTCCTGTGGCAAGTCTCTTGACTTTGACTTGCCACACGTAGCAATCTGCTACACGTTTTTCATTTAAACACTCGAGACATCAAACATGTCGCAAACTGGGGGATGTTCATCAGGGTATTGGTTTGGCGGTTTACAGCGTGCGGCGTGCAACACGTCCATCATAAGAAAGTGTCAGGAAAACAAGGCAGTTAGTGGAGGCAAGAAGTAGTGGGTGTAAACAAACCCGCTTCCCTCATAGTGGAGGCGTGGTTTCTGACAATTACACATTACTCGACTCTTCCATCACTCAATCACTCCCACTTCCTACGAGACCAGGGTGTATTCAATTATGACTTGTATAAATAGGTTTTACCTATTTTCCATCAAATAACAAGTTTTGGTGAAAACAACAACACAGTATCCAGATTATACCAAAGAACTGATAGCTTTCATTTCGCAAGCCAGTTCCAAATTCTGATACAAGTCATAAAATAGCCACACCTTCAGAATTAACCATTCTGGTCTCAACACCTTCTTCGCTTCCCTCCCTAAGACCAAACCTTCTCCTTCACTTTGTGACCGAAGCAAGACTAGAACGGCCATTTCTTGGTTTAGGCCAGGATTGTATAGATAGATCTCTCGAATCAAAATTACTCCCGTGCAGTGCATTTGTTTTAGGTTTAGACTCGTTTCTCATTCATACACCCAAATTTACCAAAACTAGCAGAAACAGTTTTTACCCATAAATAATTGGCAACCACAGTGGGAGATAAATCTCTCGGTTGCAATTTCTAATTTTCATTCCAATCTTCCCAAACTCAAGATGGTGGATCTTAGGTATAAATTCAGTCATTAACCAGAATTCACTTCAATCACCAATCCCAACTTCCGCTTCATGAGTTACCCCGGCCATCCGAAGCACTTCCAAAGCCACCAATCGAAATCCAATCACCATGGAAGAGTACGGCAAACCGTCTGTGGCAAAAGCCAGCAAACATTCGCTTGGAGAGCGCCAAAGATGACACAAAAATATTGAATCCTTGTCTGATGTCTGTGCCTCCTGATGCGTGTCGTAGGTGCTCAAATTAAATTACTTATTTCCACACAATTAACTGGTAATATAATGGAAGTAAGGATCGTTCCCACGAAGAGCGGGGAGATTTAGTTGTCAAAAGTGTCACAATGGGGGGGTTTGTTTTAGAATGTAAACAAAATAAATAAAGCAATTGAAAATAATTAAGTTGCAAGCAATGGAGAGAAATATGATCAGGGAATCCTTCTTCGTTACTAAACCATCATCAAGTTATTATATTCATCCACTAATACTATTAATCACAAATTATTACCAATCGTGGAATAACAGCTAGCTCAGTGCTATCCCCTAAATTCCTTATATCACTTTGAGTACGGAAGCTCTCCAATACCGGGATTCTATTCTTCTAAACCACCTAGTAGTAGCTCACTCAAGGTGTAATTTGTCCGAATGCTTTATCTTTTGTGAATTATAGATTGATCCTAATAGTTAGACTCTTAGCTCAAGGTCCACTTTCTAGTGTTGTTTATACACACAATCACTACACAAGAATCCCTCTCGCAGCAGGTCTTGTGTTCTCTACTTTTGTAGGAATCATTCGACTATTACTTATCTCCTAACTCAATACTAGCATTTGATTGAATCAACAAATTAATTCAGTTGGCCACCTAAACAATCTATCAATCAATCATAAATATTCTAATTAGTATAAACAATCTATAATCATGTGAAGAACTTCAAAATATATTTATATAATAACTCAAATCATGTCTAGAACTTAGAATTCATCCCAAATCAAATAATAGATTAGCTAGACATAATGGAGTTTTATCATAAACAAATTAGAGAGAAAGTAGAGTTCAAACTACAAACGAAAATAAGCTTGAGCTATGTCTCCCGAAGTCGCCACGAACTCGAGTTATTTGTGCATGAATTAAACTCCTTAAGCTTCGGAAATTCTTTCGGGGCTTTTCTCGAACAGGTTGCGGGCGTGAAAGTGAGGGTGAGGAGATGTCTTTCTCTGGTTATTCGACCCTCTATTTATATATGTTTGCTCCTCCAAATTCGAATCGATAAACACCCAAGGCTAGTAAACCGACCTAAACCCTAATCTCGTATCAATCCACCACCGTTCATCTTAAAATTCAACGGCTAGGGGGTCACTTGGTGGCTGTTTTCAAGCTTTTGAAACTCTATCTTAAGCTGAATTCTAGCTCAAGTTTTTGGTTTCCACCGATAACCCAATCTCCATAAACGCGTACACGATCTATTGTTTATCCAATACGCGTAAATCTTCTCTTAAATCTTCCACAAAGTCCACTCCAATCACGATCGCACAACTAGGTTCTTCCTGTTTTAGTTGAGCTCGGAAACAGCTGCCCGTTGCCACATCAACAACCATTGGCAGCTACACCTTCCCGAGTCCCTTCATCCAGTCTTCATTATCTAAACTCCATCGACTGTTCTCAACATCCCCTAGCTCAACTCGAAAACAAACTCGAACCCGTTGTTATAAGCATCAGTAGCATCGTATTTCTCCATCAGCAATAGCAGCAATGTTCACTGCCAGGCTTGAGGTCTTCTTCTCAAACTCCAGCTCTGAACTCGTGACAGCCACAGCGAACCCAACTCCAACGTACTCTGCCAAAGCACACCTCCTCCAAGGCCAAACCAACTCGAGTTATCGCTGGCAGCCATCTGCATCCGTAATGATCACCGCTGCCAACACCCACTGATGCCCTGAGTTACAATCGTTTACAAGACTCTCTAAACCGAGCTTCTCCTATCTGCTCCATCATCTTCTCTGTTGCTGATCATATCGAGCTGAACTCACAGCTCCAAGTATACCCTATTTTGTGAACCAACTCGAGTTTCCTGTTTTGTTTCCGCTTCAATCATCACCAGCCAACCACCGGCAGTAGCAAAACACACTCCACATCTCTCTGAATCACAGACTCCATCGCTGCAAGCTCTAAACTTTTATGACCATTACTTCTAATATCTCTCGACTCCAACTTACCGTCGGACCATCGTCATTACCCAAAAACCACGAGCACAAAGAAATCGTTCTTTCGTAACTATCGATCTCTCGGTTCCTTGTTCTTCATCAAGCTTTAGTTCTTCCCTGGCCATCCACCATGCATGACTCCATTACAATGGCAGCAAGCCATTTCATTCTTTCCCAAGCTTTCTATCTCAGTTCCTTGCTAATGGCAAAGAAACACGGCTCCCATTGCGGCTTCTTCTCGTCGCCGCCCGAGATCGTTCTCCATTACCGACTTCAAGAGCAACACCACGGACATCCCCGATATCTCCCTCGAGTCTCATCATTCATCTACAAATATCAACTTCCTGCCACGGTCGAACTCGAGTTCTTCTCCGGTCAATGAACACGGCTTCTATTCATCTCGCATACTCCAAGTCGAGTTCATTCAATGACCCATAAGGTAACCATCGACTTTGTGCGAGCTCCAACACTTCCATTAATGGAAACGACAGCTGAACCAGTTTCTGCTTTGTTCATGAAAAGAACCCTGGTTTTTTTTGATCGCTTGTGCATGAAGAAGAAAGGTGGTGCCCCTGATCTGCATGGATGGTGCCTTTAACAGTTTACCCTTTCAACTGTCAGTCTTGCAAGACTGACAGTGCAATTCTTAGTTTATTCTTCTTTTGCTCCTAGCTTCCTCGTATGATGTCGGAATGAGTTCGTTCTTTCGCCGGTTGCTTCGTATTTTCGTTCTCTTCGAGATGATGGCAAGAACTCCTCAATTTGGATAAGTTCCACTTGGTCTTTGGCCCTTCTCCGCTTGCGGCTAATTTCTTTTATTGCACAATTAAGTGCCAATTCACTTCTTTTGGATGATTCACCTAGCAAAACACAAATAAGAGAAAACAAACGTAATATACAATAATTTGCAAGAAAATATAGCAAATACTAGCATGGATTCGACACAAAATATATGCAAAATATGCACTTAACAAATTCCCCCACACTTGTCTTTTGCTCGTCCTCGAGCAAACTATCTAAAATACAACAACTCCATATCGGCGAGGATACGGTTACTCTTAGCATGAATAACAGGCCTTTAAACCCCTAGGTGTCCCTAGTGGACGAGTTATAGTCTCGTGAAGGTTTACAAGAGGTCTACCTACAAAACCTATATTTCCAACTCCGTCTATTTGTGACAAATTCATGAACGAATCCAAAATGACTACAGGAGGAGGTACTTTGCGCAAATTCAGTTCATATTCAAATAAATAAAGCTCTAATTAGATAGTCGAACAAGCCACAATACTCGGAAACTAACAAACCACAATCACAATGAAAAGATTAAGAAGATGAATATAGATGTAGATGTTGGCGAATGTTCACAAGTGATCAATGTTTCCCATATCATGTCAAGGTCACTTCCAAGATGAACCTATGCCTATTGGATTGAGCTACTGGTCAACTCTAGCGTCAACACACTGGCATATACAAGGGAACCAGTGGCCAACAACTTACTTCTACATCAACTCACTGGCATATACAAGGGAACCAGGAGTGACTTTATTCACCAAATATATTACTTTCTTTTCTTTTTCTTTTTCACTTTTTTTTTTCTTTTTTTTTTTAGACGGCATGATTATATCTTTTGGATCCAAGCGCATGCTTCTTGTCAGCAAGTACGTGATAGTTGCCTTGGATCCTGCATTCCACGCTTGTTTAGGCGACGGAGACAAGGACTACGTTTCACACATACTGTTATTCCCAAGTGTCATTCTTATTCCGTTTGGTCTAATTGGTCGGTCTCTTTTTTTTTTTTCTTTTTTAGCAACTCAATCACTCTATTTCATCTTAGCAGTAATAACACGTCGATGTTTAGTGACCCACCAAAGCACTTAGAGAACAATAGATAAATATGGAAAAATAAAAATAGAATGTGATATGGCGATATTCCGAGATATGGTAACAACTATCATGTTATTTGTGATTTCTGAGCTATGTGTTCGTCCCTTTTAGTTAATTGGTTCCTCAACTCCTGCATTCAAAATGGTTCAATCCACTAATGGTGTCATCCTAAAGGCACAAGTTTCTAGATTTCGGAGTTCAAAAAGCACAATTTTTTCTTGTTTTTTTCTATTTTTTTCTGATTTTTTTTTTTTTTTTTTTTTTTTTTTTAAAGGCATAAAACAAACTAAAACAAACTATACAAACATATAAATGCTCCCCCACACTTAAACTTCACATTGTCCTCAATGTGTAAAACCGAAAGTTCTGAATTCTGACGTAACAGCAGATAAAACGCAAAAACTGTGCAAATTGGTAAGGAATTTGGAAAAACTCCATTTCACAAAAGTTGTTCATCTACGTGTTTTCTACACAGTGTCAAAAGGGCACAGTGTTTCGATAAACGGTCTGACAGTTATGGTCTCTGGACTGATCTTCGCGCAGTCTGAAGTTTTCTGACGAAAAGGTATTCGTCTATACTTTCTTCTAAAATAGATTCCGGACTCAATGAAATTAAACATGGGGATGCAAATATGATATGAAAACAATAAAAACAAAAATAGAAGGGTTTAAGATACAAAACCTATGGGTTGCCTCCCATTTAGCGCTTGGTTTAAAGTCGTCAGCCCGACTTGGCATTCAGCTTATACTACTCCTCCAGAGGGAGCAAATCCCGAAAATCTATCTCGTCCACATTCACATAAGCGATGTTTTCATAGTATGGCTTCAATCTATGGCCGTTGACCTTAGAAGTAGTCCCATCTCTAAGACTAGTGATATCAACTGCACCATGAGAATAAACATTAGTAACAACATATGGTCCAATCCATCTGGACCTTAGCTTACCCGGAAATAGCTTAAGACGAGAATGAAATAAAAGAACTTTCTGTCCCACAACAAAATTCTTCCGAGAAATCATCTTGTCATGGAAAAGCTTAGTCTTTTCCTTATATATACGAGAACTCTCGTAAGCATCATTACGTATCTCCTCTAGCTCATTGATTTGTAGTTGCCTATGTTTCCCCGCTTTATCATACTCCATGTTGCACATCTTTACCGCCCATAGAGCCTTATGCTCAAGTTCAACTGGGAGATGACAAGCTTTGCCATAAACCAACCGATATGGAGACATACCAATCGGTGTCTTATATGCTGTTCTATACGCCCAAAGTGCATCGTTGAGTCTATAACTCCAATCCTTCCGTGTAGTATTAACAGTTTTCTCAAGGATGGACTTAATCTCACGATTTGAAATTTCAGCTTGCCCACTAGTTTGTGGGTGATACGGCGTACCAATCTTGTGTGTAATGTTGTACTTCTTGAGGAGAGCATGGAAGGATTTCTTGAAGTGCGAGCCTCCATCACGATAACCACTCTTGGTGTACCATGTCTAGAGAAAATATATTCCTTCACAAACTCACAAACATCTTGAGAATCATTAGTAGGGGTGGCTTTAGCTTCCACCCATTTAGAAACATAATCCACAGCAAGAAGTATATAAAATTTTCCATTCGAATTAACAAAAGGACCTATAAAATCAATGCCCCACACATCAAAAATCTCGACAGTGAGAATAGGATTGAGTGGCATTTGATTTCGAGCACCTAGATTGCCCGTTCGTTGACATCTATCACAAGATTTGCAAAAAGCATATGCATCCTCAAATAGGGTAGGCCAATAAAAGCCACTCTCAAGGACTTTGAGAGCGGTGCGTTTTTGCACCAAAGTGACCACCACAAGCATAAGAATGACAAAAAGATAGAATTGACTTGAAATTCGAGTTTGGTACGCACTGCGGATAATTTGATCAGCACCATATTTCCACAAGTAGGGCTCATCCCACACATACTTTGCTTGGCTATTTTCTTAAGCTTTAGCTTTTGAAAATTAGACATCGTACTAGGTACTTTCCTTGTAACCAAATAGTTCACTATATCGGCATACCAAGGTGTTGATTCTTCAATCGAGAAAAGTTGTTCGTCTGGAAAAACGATCCTGTAAGGGGAGTTCTTCTTCGGAAACAACCAGTCTACTAAGATGATCGGCAACTGTATTCTCAACACCTTTCTTATCTCTTATTTCCATATTGAATTCTTGCAGCAAAAGAATCCAACGTATGAGTCTTGGCTTAGCCTCCTTCTTTTTCAATAGGTACCGTAGTCTTTGCATGATCGAATATACAATCACATTGGCACCCACCAAATAAGCTCTGAATTTTTCTAATGCAAATACTATAGCCAATAACTCTTTCTCAGTAGTAGAATAGTTGATTTGAGCATCGTTTAGGGTCCTTGATGCATAATAAATCACATGTGACCTCTTGTCTACTTTTTGACCCAAAACAGCTCCGACTGCATAATCACTTGCATCACACATTAACTCGAACGGCAAACTCCGGTCGGGTGACTTAATAATTGGTGCAAATAGTCAACAATTCCTTCAATTTATTAAAGGCATCCTTGCACTCCTGGTCGAAGTTAAAGGCAACCTCCTTTTGCAACAATTTGCACATCGGCATTGAGATTTTGGAGAAATCTTTGATAAACCTCCTATAAAACCTGCATGACCAAGAAACGAACAAATTTCCCTCACCGAAGTGGGGTATTGTAAGTTCCTAATCAAATCTATCTTTGCCTTGTCTACCTCGAGCCCTTGAGAGGACACGATGTGGCCAAGTACAATTCCATGGTCTACCATAAAGTGGCATTTCTCCCAGTTTAAAACAAGATTAGTGTCTATGCATCTTTTAAGCACAAGTTCAAGATTATTTAAACAAATATCAAATGAATCACCATAAACACTAAAGTCGTCCATAAATACCTCAATGATGTTTTCTACGTAATCAGAGAATATACTAACCATACATCTCTGAAAAGTGGCAGGCGCATTGCAAAGACCAAATGGCATTCTTCTATATGCGAATGTACCAAAAGGACAAGTGAAAGTAGTCTTCTCTTGATCCTCCGGTGCAATAACAATTTGATTGTAGCCCGAATAACCATCCAAAAAGCAATAATATGAATGTCCCGCTAACCTCTCTAACATCTGATCAATGAAAGGCAAAGGAAAGTGATCCTTGCGGGTAGCCGAATTGAGCTTTCTGTAGTCTATGCACACTCGCCATCCTGTTTGAACTCTTGTAGGAACGAGTTCATCATCTTGATTTCTAACAACAGTGACACCTGATTTCTTAGGCACCACTTGCACCGGACTAACCCATTTCTTTGTCGAAATTGGGTAAATCACCCCCACACTCGTAATTTGAGGATCTCTTTCTTCACGACCTCCATCATTGGGGGGTTAAGCCTACGGCGAGCATCACGTCTTGGCTTGATATCATCTTCCATAAGGATTCTATGCATGCACATGGCTGGACTAATGCCTTTGATGTCGGCAATTGTCCAACCAATAGCCGTTTTGTGCTCTTTCGAGAACCCTAAGGAGGCGTTCTTCTGTATTCTTTGTGAGATTCTTTGCAATAATGACTGGAAGCTCTTCCCATCACCCAAGTAAGCGTACTTTAAGTGATCGGGTAGAGGTTTCGGCTCTAATTTAGGTGCCTCGCACAACAGAAGGTAAAGGAACTTCATCGATTCTGAGGTAAAGAGATATATGAAATATTATCTCTTCTAACTTCTTGTGATGCCGTTAAAGCACCACATGTCTCAACAAACTCCTTGGAAATATCAACGTCCAAGTTAGGTATGCCATGGATGTCCAAATTAATGCTATTTTGTAGCACAGATTCAAGTTCATCTTCGTTGATCAAATCAAACATCTGTTGTGCCAACGAACCAATAACATCAACAGAAAATGCGGAATGGATATCACTTGGATAACGCATGGCTTCAAAAATATTGAAGCGTATAACCTCTTTGTCAAACTCCATAGTGAGTGTCCCAGTATCACAATCAATCTTCGTCTTAGCAGTCTTCATAAATGGTCTCCCTAGAAGTAATGAAGTAGACGAACAATTGTCCCCATCCCATATCCACAACAAAGAAATCAACCGGAAAGATTAGTTCATTTACTTGCACCAACACGTCTTCCACGAGTCCCTTAGGATATATGTTAGACTTATTAGCTAATTGAATGATAATCCCTGTCTCCTTTAAAGGTCCCAGATTCAATGAATCATAAACATCGGCTGACATCACGCTTATGGAAGCTCCCAAATCAAGCAAAGCACGCTCGAACCGTTTTTCACCAATAGTAACTGGCACTGTAAAACCACCAGGATCTTTACACTTTGCAGGCATCTTCTTTAGCAACATCGCTGAAGCACTCTCTCCCACCTGAGTGATCTCGTTGGCAATCAACCTCTCCTTCCTTGTGCACAAATCCTTCAGAACCTTGGCATATCTGGGTACCGTTCTGATAGCCTCAATAAATGGAATGTTGATATGTACTTTACTGAAAATATCCATAATCTCCTTGTCTAGAGCTTGCTTCTTTGACTTGGCAAAACGACTAGGAAAAGGAGGTGGTGTGGTAAAAGTAGGAACTGTGTCCTTAGGTTGGCCAGTTGAGGTTGGCTTTTCCTTTGGAACAGTTTCTACCTCTACTTCCTCTTCCAAGTCGTGACTAACCTTTTCTTGTTGTTTTGGCTCTTCAGTTTGCTTCCCACTTCTTAGAGTTACAGCATTGACGTTCGCTCTTGGATTCACAAAAGGTTGTGATGGCAACTTTCCTGAATTCTGTGCTTTTAGTTCATTCATGTCTGTAGCCAATTGTCCCATTTGAAGTTGCAAGTCCTTTATAGCCATGTCTTGTTTCTGCAGGATTGCATCTTGACGCTGAGCATCTGCATCTTGCTTTTGCATCATCATTTTCATCATCTCCTCTAAACTAGAATTTTGAGTTTGCTGTTGAGGCTGAGGTTGAGGTTGTGGTCGGAACTGTGGTTGTTGAAAACCACTCTGTCGCCCATAAGGATTAGGAGCTGCAGCTTGCTGATTTGCATAACTGAAGTTCGGATGATCTTTCCAACCTGGATTATAAGTATTAGAGTAGGGATCATACTTTGGCCTCTGATTAGGGAACACAGCATTCACTGTTGGACTCTTCTTCATAAGTAGGAATAATCACTTGCGCCATTCGTTGTACTACCTTCTCTATGTTGTTCATCCGTTGCTCGATCGCGACTCTCCCATCTCGCTAACTCTTCTGACATTAGAGTTGTTTCGGTGTAGAATTGTTTAGCATTGGAAGCCATACTCTCAATCAAACTGGTTGCCCGCGAGATTGTCTTCTCAATAAGTGAACCACCGGCAGCCGCATCAATCAAATTCCTCTCTGTTCAGGAAGTAATCCTTCGTAGAAGTATTGAATGATAAGTATTGAGGATATATTATGGTGTGGGCAGCTTGCCAACAACTTCTTATACCTCTCCCAATATTCATATAGAGACTCCCCAGACATCTGTAGAATGCCACTAATCTCCTTACGAACGGATGCCGCTTTGGAAGCAGGAAAATATTTCTCCAGAAATAGCTTTTTCATCTCAGTCCATGTTGTAACACTCCCTGGAGGAAGACAATACAACCATTCTTCTGCTAAGTCTGTCAATGAGAACGGGAAGGCTTGTAGCATCGCCATATCTCTGTCTGCGGTTACATGCCTCAGACTTGTCATTGTGTTCTGGAACTTGTTGAAGGTGTCGATTTGGATTTTCACCGGATGTCCCTTGAACTTTGGTATATGATGAAGTAGATTCGACTTCACTCCACCGGGTTAGTGATTTCAATGCACGGTGGTTGTGAATCTAAGCATGGAGATGTCAACTCTCTTAACTTCCTCTCCTGGAGGTGGAGGATCCATCTCATCGTCTGTATTAACCATCTTTCTCAGAGAAAGTTCTTGTTGTAACTTTGGACGTGCTTTTAGTACCGTTCCCTTTCGAGTTTGAATTCCGCACCTTGGGTAATCCCAATCCTTTGATGCCAGAGATTAATACCTGAAACAAAATTCTCAAAAAAATAAATCAAAAACTAAAAATAAGACTAAAAACAAAAATAAAACAAAAAGAAATAACAATTAAAGCTACCGATCAAGCTCCCAAGAATTCAGCGCCAAAATTTGATACGTGTCGTAGGTGCTCAAATTAAATTACTTATTTCCACACAATTAACTGGTAATATAATGGAAGTAAGGATCGTTCCCACGAAGAGCGAGGGAGATTTAATTGTCAAAAGTGTCACAATGGGGGGTTTGTTTTAGAATGTAAACAAAATAAATAAAGCAATTGAAAATAATTAAGTTGCAAGCAATGGAGAGAAATATGATCAGGGGAATCCTTCTTCGTTACTACACCGTCATCAAGTTATTATATTCATCCACTAATACTATTAATCACAAATTATTACCAATCGTGGAATAACATCTAGCTCGGTGCTATCCCCTAAATTCCTTATATCATTGAGTACTAAGCTCTCCAATACCAGATTCTATTCGTCTAAACCACCTAGTAGTAGCTCACTCAAGGTGTAATTTGTCTGAATGCTTTATCTTTTGTGAATTATAGATTGATCCTAATAGTTAGACTCTTAGCTCAAGGTCCACTTTCTAGTGTTGTTTATACACACAATCACTACACCATGAATCCCTCTGCAAGGTCTTGTGTTCTCTACTTTTGTAGGAATCATTCGACTATTACTTATCTCCTAACTCAATACTAGCATTTGATTGAATCAACAAATTAATTCAGTTGGCCACCTAAACAATCTATCAATCAATCATAAATATTCTAATTAGTATAAACAATCTATAATCATGTGAAGAACTTCAAAATATATTTATATAATAACTCAAATCATGTCTAGAACTTAGAATTCATCCCAAATCAAATAATAGATTAGCTAGACATAATGGAGTTTTATCATAAACAAATTAGAGAGAAAGTAGAGTTCAAACTACAAACGAAAATAAGCTTGAGCTATGTCTCCCGAAGTCGCCACGAACTCGAGTTATTTGTGCATGAATTAAACTCCTTAAGCTTCTGGAAATTCTTTCAGGACTTTTCTCGAACAGGTTGCAGGCGTGAAAGTGAGGGTGAGGAGATGTCTTTCTCTGGTTATTCGACCCTCTATTTATATATGTTTGCTCCTCCAAATTCGAATCTGATAAACACCCAAGGCTAGTAAACCGACCTAAACCCTAATCTCGTATCAATCCACCACCGTTCATCTTAAAATTCAACGGCTAGGGGGTCACTTGGTGGCTGTTTTCAAGCTTTTGAAACTCTATCTTAAGCTGAATTCTAGCTCAAGTTTTTGGTTTCCACCGATAACCCAATCTCCATAAACGCGTACACTGATCTATTGTTTATCCAATACGCGTAAATCTTCTCTTAAATCTTCCACAAAGTCCACTCCAATCACGACTGCACAACTAGGTTCTTCCCTGTTTTAGTTGAGCTCGGAAACAGCTGCCCCGTTGCCACATCAACAACCATTGGCAGCTACACCTTCCCAGAGTCCCTTCATCCAGTCTTCATTATCTAAACTCCATCGACTGTTCTCAACATCCCCTAGCTCAACTCTGAAAACAAACTCGAACCCGTTGTTATAAGCATCAGTAGCATCGTATTTCTCCATCAGCAATAGCAGCAATGTTCACTGCCAGGCTTGAGGTCTTCTTCTCAAACTCCAGCTCTGAACTCGTGACAGCCACAGCGAACCCAACTCCAACGTACTCTGCCAAAGCACACCTCCTCCAAGGCCAAACCAACTCGAGTTATCGCTGGCAGCCATCTGCATCCGTAATGATCACCGCTGCCAACACCCACTGATACCCTGAGTTACAATCGTTTACAAGACTCTCTAAACCGAGCTTCTCCTATCTGCTTCATCATCTTCTCTGTTGCTGATCATATCGAGCTGAACTCACAGCTCCAAGTATACCCTGTTTTGTGAACCAACTCGAGCTGCCTGTTTTGTTTCCGCTTCAATCATCACCAGCCAACCACCGGCAGTAGCAAAACGCACTCCACATCTCTTTGAATCACAGACTCCATCGCTGCAAGCTCTAAACTTCATGACCATTACTTCCAATATCTCTCGACTCCAACTCACTGTCAGACCATCGTCATTACCTGCAAGAACCACGAACAACAAACTGTTCTTTACAGGACTATCGATCTCTCGGTTCCTTGTTCTTCATCAAGCTTTAGTTCTTCCCTGGCCATCCACCATGCATGACTCCATTACAATGGCAGCAAGCCATTTCATTCTTTCCCAAGCTTTCTATCTCAGTTCCTTGCTAATGGCAGCAAACACAGCTCCCATTGCAGCTTCTTCTCGTCGCTGCCAGCATCGTTCTCCATTACCAGCTTCAAGAGCAACACCACAGACATCCCTGATATCTCCCTCGAGTCTCATCATTCATCTACAGCGATCAACTTCCTGCCAGTCGAACTCGAGTTCTTCTCCGTCAATGAACACGGCTTCTATTCATCTCGCATACTCCAAGTCGAGTTCATTCAATGACCCATAAGGTAACCATCGACTTTGTGCGAGCTCCAACACTTCCATTAATGGAAACGACAGCTGAACCAGTTTCTGCTGTTCATGAAAAGAACCCTGGTTTTTTGATCGCTTGTGCATGAAGAAGAAAGGTGGTGCCCCTGATCTGCATGGATGGTGCCTTTAACAGTTTACCCTTTCAACTGTCAGTCTTGCAAGACTGACAGTGCAATTCTTAGTTTATTCTTCTTTTGCTCCTAGCTTCCTCGTATGATGTCGGAATGAGTTCGTTCTTTCGCCGGTTGCTTCGTATTTTCGTTCTCTTCGAGATGATGGCAAGAACTCCTCAATTTGGATAAGTTCCACTTGGTCTTTGGCCCTTCTCCGCTTGCGGCTAATTTCTTTTATTGCACAATTAAGTGCCAATTCACTTCTTTTGGATGATTCACCTAGCAAAACACAAATAAGAGAAAACAAACGTAATATACAATAATTTGCAAGAAAATATAGCAAATACTAGCATGGATTCGACACAAAATATATGCAAAATATGCACTTAACACCTCCACCAACGACGATGCAGACAAAATATGTGGCCGTATCGAACGAGAGAAAAAGGTAATTGACAACACCAATGTATCGTCCGCAAGCGCATTCGACACATCCCATGGCGTTACATTCTTTAGCACCAACATCAGCGGTGTAGGAAACATTCCCTCAGGTGTTACACCTCCAATCTCCAGAGCCAGAGACGCTGCTGCCACCCACAATGTTTCTTCAAGTGTGACGCCCCCGGTTGTCACCAGAGCTGCTGCCACTCCCCCATCAGGACGAGAGACTGGAGGAGCCAGAGGAAGCCAAACCCCTCTTACCACTGTTGATTTGAGTGAAAGACAAAAGTTCTCGTAAGGCTTAGACAGACATGGTTATAACTCAGAAAGTAACACCTATTTTCTCAAGACACTAACGGAGCGGATACCACAAGAGTCACGTCAACCCCAGATGGAGCTGACAAGGAATACTTTTAACACCCGGCGCAAGCACTTCAGCAGGACGCGCCTTTATAGATGAAGAGGCTCGCGTTTCCCCTGAACGCCCAGTAGAAAGGAATCAGCAATCCAATTTCATCACACATGAGGATCACGAACGACTTCTCCAAAATCATGCAAAATAAAATCAGCAATCCTCCTGAGTTCACAGAGACCCTCTTCCCGTCAGCAGCTGCATGGGTTCTGGGGAATCCATCCACAAAATCGTGCAGTCTATGAGGAAACATTTATGTAAGATTCTGTATTTCTCCAAAGCGCAGCATCAAGACATATTTGCAGCCATCAACCGCACTGTATCAGGAAAGCAGCTGTTTCTAGCCAGGGAAGCCGTTCCCAAACCCCAACCTCTCCTGGAAAGCATGATTGATAGATGAAACTGGGGAATCCTAACCACTGCTCGCCTGATGGATGTCGAGTTTGACCACACGCTGATTGACGCCGTCTCCGACTTCAACATTGTAACCGTCAAGGCTCTGAGAGTTGCATGGGAGAATCAAAACAGAAGAAGCGCATTCTTTCCCATAAAAAGAAAACACGAGTTGCTGACCAACACTATTCGTGTTCTGTCTTCCCATTTGCCATATCGTATCAACTCGTTTTTTTCGAAGTCAAGGGTTAATGGCGCCCTTACTGGAGTCCTCTCCAGGAGCCGCTTCAACGTTCGCTCCAGAAGTCGCTCCGCTTCAACGTTCGCTCCAGCAGCCGTTCCGCTTCAGCGTTCTCTCCATAAGCTGCTCCAAGATCCGAAGCCGAAGCCGAAGCTTCAACATACTCTTCAGGATCCGAAGCCGAACCTTCAACGTCCTCTCCCAGATCCGAAGCCTAAGCTTCAGCGTTCTGCTCCATAAGCTTTAACGTCCTCTTCAGGAGCCTGAAGCCGCTTCAAATCCGCTTGAAGCCGCTTTAACGCCTCCTTCCTACCAAGGTTCATAAGCTTCAACGTCCTCTTCAGGAGCTTGAAGCCGCTTCAACTCCTCCTGAAGCCGCTTTAACGCCTCCTTCCTACCAAGGTTCGTGCCTGTAGCCGCCACTCCTTCCTTCCAAGGTTCGTGCCCGTACCCACCACACTCCTCCATGTCAAGGATCGTGATCGCAGCCAGCCAAGGTTCATAGTTGTGGACACCTTTTGTTTCATCTCATCAAAGACCTGGGGAATTTTGTCCGTCTATCAACCCGTCATCATCCTGATGTCATCACTAACGCCTGATGCTGCTCACTCACGGGGGAGCCTAAAATACCCAAAGCCCAATCATGCGTGACGGACATGCCTAGCGGAGACAGAGCTAAGTAACTATCCTTAAACTAAATGTGTAGGATCAGAATATCGCAACATTAATATCCTTGCGAAATCTTTGAACAACACACTGCGAAGATATCGCAGATTGGTAATAAAAATGACGCAACGGGTGACGACAGCTTGAACATGAGAAAAGTGTGAGGACCTAGCGAGATTTAGGAGCATTGCGAGATTTAACATTTGAATACTTGCGAGAATGTCGCAAGCCAGATCCAAAAATAAAGGATAGCTTAGGTGTCATCCATTATGTAATGTCCTATATAAAGGGTCGAGTAGGCCTAAGAGAAGGGAGACATCTTTTTAGAGAGTGGAGGGAAAGTTTTGAGGAGAGAGAAAGTCTAGAGAAATAGTTGTATTCTTGATTTCACTTCCCTTTGTAAAATTCTTTAACTCAATTAATAAAAGTGTGATTGTTGATCTTAAAGATGTGTTGAATATTATGAATTCTTGTGAGGGATGTATTGTAGGATTTCCTGCAATCACATAATGGCGCTAGAAACAGGGACTAAAAATTGATATTGTGATTTGAAAGAATTTGGAGTAATAGGAAAGGAATTTCATATAATTTTCAACAACTTATTAAGATTGAAAAATGGCTAGAAGAAGACATGCATCAAAACAACCAACAACTGTTAGAAGGAGTAGGAGACTTGCTGGAAAAGGGAGAGATGAAATGGAGGAATCTTCAAGAGTGAACACAAGAAATAATGGAGAAAATCAAGTTCAACCACCAATTCAACGTACACCAATACAAAATAGAACTGTGGATTATAACAGAGTGAGTGTACATACTTGGCGATCAGATTCTGTAGATGAAATGGGAGAAGAGCAGCAATTAGGAAGCAATGGAAGAGAGGAGAGAGACCAAGAAGTAATTGGAGGAATAATTCATGAAAATGAAGAGATTGCAGCATTAGAGGCATTGAGGCAAACAATACATGAAGAAAGGCGATTAGAAGCAGAAGAACGTGCAAACCTGACAAGGAAAAATCATGAGTTGAGGATGGAAAACATGAGATTACAAAGTAGAAGGTCAAGAAGCACTACGAGATCAAGTTCAAGATCAGTTAGAGAAGAAATAAGACGAAATTTTCCTGTGGAAAATGCTAATGAAGAAACCCGAGAGGAAGTACAAAATCCAGACGAAGAACGCCGCGAAAGAAGAGAAGTAATGGAAGATTGTTATATCCAACGTGGTGAAACTCTTCAAAATGGGCAAAACGATAGAAATCAGGGAAATAGACAACGTCAGGGGCGAAATAATCAAGATGGTGAAGAAAATCAGGAAGAAGGAATGAGAATATTACATGGGAGAGAAGTACAAAGAAATGAAAGAAACTACATTGAACAAGCACGTCTAGCTTGCGAGAGGGAAAGACTGAGAGCAGAAGTGGAAGAACAAGAGTTACAAGAGGCAATTCGCCAGAACAATCATGATAATCGAGAGAGAAAGCGTGAACAAAATCGCAATAATGGTAATATCAATGAAGAGTATGATAGAGTACAAAGGAGAGCTGAAAGGCGGCAAAGAAGAGAAAATGAAAAATATAACGGTGTGTGAATTCATGAAAGGAATGAAAGAGAAGATCGCAGAGAGAGACGAGAAGAAAATGATGAACAAGAAAATGAAAACAGATATGAACGCAGAAGAAGAGAGGAGGAGTTAAAAAGACCAATGGACCCAAATTAAAGTGTAAATGAACAAATTTTGAGAGAGTTAGCGGAAATGAGAGGAATGTTAAATAACAAAAGAGAAGGATGAAGGAGACAACTGGACGAAGCCATAGAAGAAGCTGCGAAAACCCCATTCACACAAGAAATACAATTAGGAGGAATACCCCCAAAGTGCAATTTACCTGCATTAAATAGCATTTTTGACGGCACAACTTGTGCGGTACAACACATCAAAGCTTATGTGAGATGTATGCTGCAATGGGAAAACCATGATGCTGTATTGTGCAAATATTTTGCATCAAGTTTAACAGGAGAGTCCTTGAAATGGTTTGAAGGTTTGCCAAAGAATAGTATAACATCTTTCAACCATTTGCAAGCTACATTTTTAGGGGCGTATATAAGTAACAATTCCTCGCGACCTGGCATTGAAGAAGTATTTGGGTTAAAGCAAAGGGTTGGCGAAAGTTTGAAACATCTAACCATGAGGTGGAAAACAATGTGTAGTGATATGGCTGGTCGTGTGGATGAGAGATACCTCATTCTATCATTCATCAACGCTATGTTCGCAACCAATCTGTTATACATTCAAATTTTCAGAGTTAAGAATACGATCACAATGACTGAGTTGCGAGAATTATAGGAGGAGTATATTGCTCTTGAGGAAAAGCAAAATGAGATGAAATCATATCCAGTTGAGAACACAAGTTCAAAAGCAGCGAATGCAAGTTTGTTACCTAAGTTGATAAATACAGTGGCGAGCACTTCGCAAGGACAACAAGGGAGGATAATAGAAGATAGTCAGCAGAAGATAGTAGCTATAGGAAGTCGTGATCAAGAAAAATTCGAGAGAGAAAGAAACTTCTATAGCCGTGGTGGAAATAATAAAATTCAAAGACTTGATCAGCCACAAGAAACTTATGGAGGTCAGAGGAAAAACCATCACAGAGGACGGGGAAGTCATAAGATAATATGGGAAGAAATCAAAATGCCACCACTGAATGCTAGTGTGGAGAAAATATGGGAAGCTATAATCTTGATGGAAAACATACCCGCGCCATGGAACATGGGGAATGAACCACCTCCAAGCGACAGAAGTCATGAATTTTGCTCTTATCACCATTTTCATGGACACTCAACAAATTATTGCAGAAATATAAAAAGAATCATTCTCGAATGATAGATCAAGGGAAACTAAATCATTTTCTAAAAAACCAAACTTAGTCTCAGCCATTACCACCACCGCCAGAAATTCGCAGGATAAATACAATAAAAGGAGGAGAAACATTTGTAATAGAAGTCGGAGCAAAGGCAAAGAATTTGTTTTGTCACTCTATTGTACATTCGTACAAAACGATTGAAGACTTTCATGATAACACTCTCAGCAGGGTCTTCGCAAGAGATGCTGATGATAAAGAAATAATGAACATTGCGAAAGCATCGCCACTGAAAGAATGGCAAAAGCAGATTATTTCCTTTACCGCAGAAGATGTACCTGAGGGTGGAAAGATGCATGATAACCCATTAGTGGCAAGATTAGAGATTAACCCAAAGCCTAGTGATGATGAAGATGATGAAGCCGAGAATACATGGGCAATCAACAGAATTTTAATCGATACTAGAAGTTCTGTGGATATCCTTTTTTATCATACTTATAAAACTATGGGTGGAAAAGATGAAGATCTAATACCTTCAACTTACAAGATCTATGGTTTTAATGGTACTGCCAATAAACCTAAAGGAGAAGTCAGCATGCGAATTCCACTGAAAGGATTGTCCTTTGAAATTCTGTTCTGTGTAGTCGATGTGGAATCACCATACAACGCATTGATTGGACGACCTTGGTTACATGGGATTCTAGGTGTAGCATCGACTTTCCATCAATGTATCAAATTCCCTCATCCCAGTGGTATCGGCATAGTAAAAGGAGATTGGATTGAAGGAAAGAAGTGTTATGAAATTGATATAGAATCTTGCGAAGAAAGAGCTGCGAATAAGAAGAATTGGAAACACAACATCAAAGGAAAAAAAAAGTGAAAGATTGATGGTAGATGCAATAGAACAGAGAGAAGAAGAAACGCTGCGAAGCCAATGCATGTTGAAGATAAGAAGCGGCGAAAATTTCGCAACAGATAAGAAAATAACGGAAAAATTCAAAAATGCAGAGGCAGAAAGTAGCAGAAGTAAGAGACTTAAAGAATGAATGTACTTGTTGACTGCCAAAATAAAAATTCGGAGTAGAAAGAAAAATGTATGGTTGATTCGTTGCAAAAAAAAAAAAAAAAAATTATGAATAACAAAGATGAGATTGCGAAAGAGCTGATATGCAGAAGAAAAAATATATTTTATGAAAGATAAAGATGAGATTGCGAAATTATAAAAGAGCTTATATGAAGAAGACAGCGGCGAACCTACTATGGCGTACACCCTAGTTCGCGAAATCAAAATTTCGCAAGAGGCAAATGTAAGACCTAAAGTGCGTCATAGAAGGGGGTACCTATTGCATGGCTCGCGAAAAGGTTACACCTCCCCTG
This sequence comes from Papaver armeniacum, assembly GCA_023531295.1. NCBI lineage: Eukaryota > Viridiplantae > Streptophyta > Magnoliopsida > Ranunculales > Papaveraceae > Papaver > Papaver armeniacum. Next base: position 165,327 of record JAJJWW010006574.1, on the reverse strand, counting down.
GAACCTGAGTCATGGAGATTTGGGGTCAATAAAGCCCATCCAGGAGAGGTACCTTGGATTTCCAACCTAAGCTAATGACTTAGGTTGGACGACTGAGGGTCTCTTCTAAGGAGTGAAGCATATGATCAAGGCGCCGAGGTACACGGTTGAGCCAAGAGTGCCCGGGGCGTCTGTAACTACCCTGGCCATTCTTGGCAAGTCTTGACGTATGCAGCGCTCGGCCCGAAGAAAACCACACTGTTTATGGGTGAAAACTACTCCTGCCGAATTTGGTAATTTGGGGTGTGTGGATGAGGAATGAATATAAACCCCTAAACAAATGCACTGCGCGGTGAGTGCTTGTAGATTCGGAAATCAATCTGTGCAAGTCCGGCCTAAACCAAGAAATGGCCGTTCCCGGACTTGTTTCGGTCACAAAGTGAAGGAGATGGGGTTGATCTTAGGGAGGGAAGCGAAGAAGGTGTTGAGATTGTGAAGGTGTTGGCTTACTTGTGACTTGTAATGAAAAGCTGGAACCGGCTTACGAGATGCAAGCTATCGATTCCGGTGTTTTGTATTAACACTTGGTTTCTGTATTTTTGTCTGGACTTGCTCTTTTTTTCTCCTGTGTTGAAAATAGGGAGGAGAACCTATTTATACAAGTCATTTGAGCCTTATTCACGTCTCTCGTGGGAAGTGGAGGTGTGTGTTGCTGTTACACGACCAGTCTTGCCCACTTCTCCTGTCGTCTCTAACCGTCCATGACTTCCTGACACGTTTTTGTGATGGCGCGTTGCACGCTGCACGCTGTAAACCGTCAGACCAATACCCCAGTATGTATCCCCCCAGTTTGTGACATGATTGATGTCTGGAATATGTGGATCGTGGATCCACGAAAGGTAGCATGTAATGCTAAGTTGAATAACTGCGTTATTCGGGAATGTTGATACCCGTGAAGTATCGTGTGTATTTTATGCGATGCTTGCATCATGGTGTGGTAAAGTGACGGAGATGACGCCTCACCGACCAATTAACTCCTGAAAAGGGTTGTATAACCAAGCCGGTGAAGTTGAACGGACGAGATGATCTTTGAGACACTCATCTGCGACCGGTGGTGGAATTAGGGTTTTTAGAAGAGGTGCACAAGCATCCCTCTTCAGCACGTCGAATCCCGGCTTGGGATATGACTTTGGCCAGGCCGACCGTACATGCGTGTGGACGGCATGACGGTGTAGGCGCCTATACCCATTACCTCACGAAAGTATGATCCGGGCCATTCAATTCGTCCGGTAAACTTGAATGGTCGAGATCAATTTGTGATAGAAAACCAGTGCCGCAATAGCCGCGCGTCATGCCCACTTCGGGCGCATGTTCCAAGATGACCAATCTTGGTCGGTCTTGGCCGATCGGTCTGGTGTGAAGGTGGTAGGCTGGTGTTCATGCCTATACACGAATATCCCATGAAAACGTGATCCGGGCCACTCAATCGCGTGCGGCGAAGTTGAGCGGTTGAGATCGGTTGCGGTTTGGGAGGTGTGACCACGCTAGTTTGGGCGCGCGTCTTGGAACAACCAGGCATGATATGCCTTGGCCGATCGGTAAGGGGATAGATGGGTCCACGGTGGTCATCTTTGGTATGACCGGACACCGCTAATCTAATCTTGGACCCTCCATTCGTGCTTAGGACAAGATGGACGCTCGTGATGCTCAAAACCCTAATTTGGGTTTCACGGCCGTGTAACCATGCTCTGTTTGGGCGTACGAATTGGTCCTGACCGATTGGTCAGGTATGTAGGCGGGCCCATGGTGATTGTGTTGACATGCTCTGGGCCCTTTGAATCTACATCTACAACCTCCATCTATACCTGCGAAGATGGATGGTTGAGACTGTTTTGCGACACATGTAATATGCCGCAAACCCTAATTTAGGATTCCACCCATACTGCTATGGTTTGGACGTTTTGGCAAGCTAGGCCAATTCTAGAGGGAGGCCGACCATGCGGGGTCCGTGTTGGTTCGGCAGTGGATATTCCATACCTGCTTGGGGGTGATGGAATTGATCTGGGTCATCCAATCATGCTTGTGGAGTTGGATGATCGTGATCATATCCGGGCTTCTGATTGGTTAGTCCTGGATGCTCAATCGGGCTAGTATAACACACCGAGTCAGCGTGTACGGGTATTTCGTACATGGTTTCATTATAATGCTTGGAGGTTCGTGTTGCTCTGTAAGAGCAACACTCAGTCGTCATGCCGCACTGATAATGAGTACAGGAAATACAAGGCTGATTGCGCATTAATTAATAATGCTAGAAATTCACAGGGTATATGGGATTGTTGCTACATGCTCCAACCTGGATGAATTTCGTGTATTCACAGAATGGGATTGTTGCCACATGCTCCATTCTAGGTGAATTAAGTGAGGGAGTATCAACACTTATTGATGGCCTTATCTTTTACAAGATGTCAAATATAATTTTCTCGGTTTTACAATTTTAACCTTAAATGAAAATCCACCATCAACATTAAGTCCCCTGCCCTAGCACGTAATGGTTACACCATTGTGTGGTAGGCATGAGATGGTGACAGATTAAAGACAAAGCTTATGAGACAAAGTTAGATGTTACCGGGGAGAGACGGGTTATCTGTCCTTGGAGCATGTCACGTTCAAGAGGCGTCCGGGAGAGTGTTCCCCAGCATGATGTCGGTCTTGCTCGCTTGATGGACTATTACGCCTGTTTCGTTCATGGGGATACTGCACCGCTTGATCGAACGTGAGCTTGATGTTCTGTTTTTGGTTAATCGTGGCTCACATTGCGTCTTGTGTGCTCAAATGTAAATGTGGGTCCTGTAGAAAGCGTTGGCGGCTTACGGAGCAGGCCCGGAGAGCGTTCAAGTGTTGGAGCTGAAAACGCCTTCTTCTGGAGAGAGAGCTTTGATTGGGGACGGCTGTGTCTGCTTCGACCAATCTGGGGCTGGGATCAAGTGAAACCCGCTGCGTGCCTGACTGAACGTCGACCATGTGTTTCTACTGAAAACCGACCCTTCTGCGTGCGCCTGTTTTATTCGAATACCAGCCTTGTGACTTTGATCAATACCAGATTTGAAACTTGAGCAATACCGGACTTGTGACTTGATCAATACTGGACTTGAGACTTGATCAACACCAGACTTGAGACTTGATCAACACCGGACTTGATACTTGAGCAATACCAGACTTGTGACTTGATCAACACTGGACTTGAGACTTGAGTAATACCGGACTTGTAACTTAATCAACACCGGACTTGAAACTTGATCAATACCGGTGTTTGGACCCAATACCAGCCTTGTGTACTCCAGCGTGAATGTGTGTTCTGTCGTGTGTGACTACACATCTCACGTGTTTTTATACAAGTACTGACTCATGTCTTTTATTGTAGAATGAAGAAAAGAACTCCTCTTGAGATGTCTTCTGGGTATAATGCTGGTGCCAAGTCAGGAGATGTTGACAGCTTCAAAGATATGCCGAACATTGATGATGAGTTGTTCACCGCGCCCTTTCAACTATATGAAAATATCCGTTCCACAAGATAACCCTTCTCCTATCGACTTCAAGATTTTTCATGCTCCGCTGGACCCTCATGAAGGATGGATGAGACATATGTTGAGCAACGAGTACATCAAAGATAACTTGACCATAGCGCAGATTATTGATGTAGCTTGAGTGTTGAAATGGCTCGAGAGGATGTTAAAGTGGTTTATGGTGCGAACGTTGAGGTGGATCCTGGAGAGAGTGTTGAAGAAGGATTATGAAGCGAACGTGGGTCCCGGAGAGAGCGTTGAGGCGAATCTTGAATAGACCATTGAAGCAAACTGGCTAGAGGGAGTGTTGAAGTGTTTCCCTCTTTAGTTCGATTTACCCTTGCGAATTCCATGCTTCTTAACTGACCATCTCTCTCATGTTGAAGAATTCCTTGACTGACGGTGAAGGAACTTTATGCTGAGCCTCAGTCCCCAAGCGTGGTTTACATGGTTTGTTCGTAGTGGTTGTTGTCGAGCCAGATATGGAATATCTTTGACATTGTTTCATCATTGTGGGAGTCGTGCATGTGGTACTGGAGTTGGAGTTGACGGACGCGCGGGATGTTGTATCTCGGTGGTTTTCCTCTTGTCGCTTGAGGAACCGCTTACGTAAAGGTGAAGGTTGTATCCCTGTTGGTGAGATATATGCTCCTACAAACATTATGAGGCTCTTCATTACCAGGCAGGCTTTGGTTCTTTCTATCGGGGCATATGTTGTTGTAGATGAGCGTTCAATAGCTCCAGAGGATGACCAAAAGCGCGGATTCTCCAACATAGCATGATCGACATGTACCACTGTCTGATAAAGTGACTCGCCCGGATCTTGCTTGATATGACACGTGGACATCTTTATCTTCTTGAGGCTGCTCCCTTGAGGTATCGGCTCCAGTGGAAGATTGCCGTCATAGAGCGTTGATACGTTGCACCGGCATTCTTTAAACCAAATGGCAGCATGGTATAATAAAAATTTCTGAGAGGAGTTCGAAAAGATATCTTACTTGCATCATGCTCGTACATCCTTATCTGGTTGTAGCCGCTACATCCATCCATGGAGGAGAACATGCCGTGTCCGCTGGTTGCATCTACTAACATGTCGATGTTAGGTAGAGGAGGATCGTTTTTGGAGCAGCACCTGTTCAAGTCTCTGAAGTCTATGCAAGACTCTGATCTATCCATTTTCCTCATGTATGAACTGTTTAACCGACTTGGATACAGGTATGACATGTAGATGATTGGTGACCAATTTTCATCTAAATCCGGCATTTCTTCATATCTCCAAGTGAATATGTCCTGGTACTCTTTGAGAAGTTCCACGAGCTTCGTGCGTTTATCCGTACACAAGGTTGAGCTGATGAAGATAGGCCTAGGAGATTCCTCAATGATTTCAATCTCATCAGTTGTGGAGTTGGTGCCATCTTGCAGCTATTGTGGAGCATCTAGCACTTGTTCTTGTGGTTCGTTGCTGTTGTAGCATTCCATTGGGCGGAGAGACTGGGTAACATTCTCCCCTACTAATTGATAATGGCAGTGTCGGTATACCGTTTTCCCTTTCTGGTCACAACTCGCCACAAAAGTTTGTTCCCTCTTCGTGTGAACGTGGGTCGTGGCTTCACAGGATGGAGAAGAATGCTTTGTCATCAAAGATGCATCGTGGGTTTTAGCCTTCAATGATGCAAGCCAGTCTTCTTCCTGAATTGACGCCCACGTGGGGAGTGGGATGCAACGAACTTGTCTGATTCTTTCGGCGGAACTTCTCCCGTATGTGCTGGTTTGGTTTCCCTCGAAGTCCGTCATTGTGGTAGGCTTCCGTACGACCTTGCCTCGGGAGAACCTTGGATGTCCTGAGAGTCTTGAGAGTAATCACATTCGAAGACGCTCCTGTATCGATAAGGGCCATCTTGAACTCCGAATCCTTGATGCGTGCGGTGACATGTAGGGCACGGTTGTGAAATTCCTCTGGTTGATTGCAGCAAAATGTCTCCGTGCGCTGATTCTTCGAGAGGTGTGAAAGTTCGCATAAACTTTCCAGTAGAGAAAACGCTTCCCGATCCACCGGCCTCTGGTTCATAGTGAAACTATTGACTTGACTTGAGGAGGATCGTTGTGAGGATCGGTCCTCGGTGTAGGAGTCTCCATGACAGACCGCTCATATCTCGATATCGCTTCTATGATCGGGTCCATGGAGGTCCGCGCCGCTGAAGTACCTTCTCCGGTGCGTTGAATGCGTTCCTTTTTTCTCCGGGGGCTGTCACGGCTCTTGTGGAAATCGATCGATTAATGTCTTAAGAAAAGTGAGTACCTCTTTCGAGTTGCGGCCCTATCCGTTTGAGTCTTAGCAAGAACTTCCTGCTTCTCCATCAAGTCTGCAATGGTAATGGGAGATGGTCTTCCTCTCATCCCTCCGGCTCCTCATCCTGATGAAGGAGTGGAAGTTGTTTCCCTGGTGACTACCAGAGGTGTTACACTTGATGAGATACCAGGATTTGCGGCTGCTCTGGCTCTGGTGATGGGAGGTGTTGTAATATCACTCAACTTGAGTGATCGAGTTGAACGTTCCCATCCTCTCGTACTCACGTGTTCCTTGATTGATCTCTCCTTCCTCAAGCATTTCTTCACGGCTTGACAAGGGTCTTGAGATATAAATATTCCAGCGAGGGGATCCGTAAGTGCAGGCTCCATTTCTTTATCCGGTAGACGTTGTGGTACCGGACAAGTCTTTTCCTCTGTGGAGTTGCCTCGAGTCTTCGTTGTCGGCTGGACCATGTTGTTCGTCTCTCCCGAGTCCCCGTGATTACGTGCTCTTCTGCATCTCCACCGGTAAAGGTGTGACTCGACTAAAGATCCAACGTTTCTTGCACTTTGTTTGAGTAGATGCATGCAAGGCCCTTCTTGTAATTGCGCTGTTATATCATTCAAAAGGCGGAATGTCTCGCTCATCTTCTAGCGATCTGGCTTGATTTGCCAAGACATCCTCCATTCTAGCTACACACTTCCCATGATATCTCCCAACCACCCGTGGTCTCCGAGTGAGGATACATCGCGAGATGAAAAATCAGAATTGAGAATTCAATTTTTGTAACAGAGAGATCAACCTCCCACCGTGGTCGCCAATTGTTTATGGGTGAAAACTACTCTGCCGGATTTGGTAATTTGGGGTGTGTGGATGAGGAATGAATCTAAACCCTAAACAAATGCACTCACGCGGTGAGTGCTTGTAGATTCGGAAATCAATGCATGCAAGTCCGGCCTAAACCAAGAAATGGCCGTTCCAGTCTTGTTTCGGTCACAAAGTGAAGGAGATGGGGTTGATCTTAGAGAGGGAAGCGAAGAAGGTGTTGAGATTGTGAAGGTGTTGGCTTGCTTGTGACTTGTAACAGAAAAGGCGAACCGGCTTACGAGATGCAAGCTATCGATTCCTTGTTTTGTATTAACACTTGGTTTCTGTATTTTTGTCTGGACTTGCTCTTTTTTCTCCTGTGTTGAAAATAGGGAGGATAACCTATTTATACAAGTCATTTGAGCCTTATTCACGTCTCTCGTGGGAAGTGGAGGAAGTGGAGTGATGGAGTAGTGGAGGTGTGTGTTGGTGTTACACGACCGGTCTTTCCCACTTCTCCCGTCGTCTCTAACCGTCCATGACTTCGACACGTTCTTGTGATGGCGCGTTGCACGCCGCACGCGTAAACCGCTGCACCAATACCCCGCATATGTATCCCCCGATTTGTGACATGATTGATGTGCGGAATATGTGGATCGTGGATCCACGAAAGGTAGCATGTAATGCTAAGTTGAATAACTGCGTTATTCAGAAAGTTGATACCTGTGAAGTATCGTGTGTATTTTATGCACATGCTGCATCATGGTGTGGTAAAGTGACGGGAGATGACGCCTCCCGACCAATTAACTCGACCGGGGTTGTATAACCAAGCCGGTGAAGTTGGACGGACGAGATGATCTTTGAGACACTCATCTGCGGCCAGTTGGTGGAATTAGGGTTTTAGAAGAGGTGCGCAAGCATCCCTCTTCACCTGGTCGAATCCCGCCTTGGGATATGACTTTGGCCAGGACGACCGTACATGCGTGTAGACGGCATGACGGTGTAGGCGCCTATACCCATTACCTCACGAAAGTATGATCCGGGCCACTTAATTCGTCCGGTGAAGTTGAATGGTCGAGATCAATTTGTGACAGAAAACCAGTACCGCAATAGCCGCGCGTCATGCCCACTTCGGGCGCACGTTCCAAGGTGACCAATCTTGGTCGGTCTTGGCCGATCGGTCTGGCGTGAAGGTGGTAGGCTGGTGTTCAACCCTATACCTGAATATCCCATGAAAACGTGATCTGGGCCACTCAAATCGTACGACGAAGTTGAGAGGTTGAGATCAGTTTGCGGTTTGGGAGGTGTGACCACGCTAGTTTGGGCGTGCGTCTTGGAACAACCAGGCATGAGATGCCTTGGACGATCAGGTGAGCGGATAGATGGGTCCACGGTGGTCATGCTGGTATGACCGGACCTGCTTAATCTAATCTTGGACCCTCCATTCGTGCCGGACAAGATGGACGCTCGTGATGCTCAAAACCCTAATTTGGGTTTCACGGCCGTGTAACCATGCTCTGTTTGGGCGTACGAATTGGGATAACCAACCATGGTTGGTCCTGACTGGTTGGTCCTGACCGATTGGTCAGGTATGTAGGCAGGCCCACGGTGATTGTGTTGACATGCTCTGGGCCCTTTGAATCTACATCTACACCCTCCATCTATACCTGCGAAGATGGGTGGTTGAGACTGTTTTGCGACACATGTAATATGCCAAAAACCCTAATTTAGGGTTTCCACCCATCTTGCTATGGTTTGGACGTTTTGGCAAGCTAGGCCAGTTACGGAGGGAGGCCGACCATGCGGGGTCCGCGTTGGTTGGCAAAGGATTTTCCATACCGCTTGGGGGTGATGGAATTGATCTGGGTCATCCAATCATGCTTGTGGAGTTGGATGATCGTGATCATATCCGGACCGATCTGATCGGTCCGGATGCTCAATCGAGGCTAGTATAACACACCGAGAGGGGCTCAATCGGGCTAGTATAACACAATGATAGTCGCCTGTGGGTATTTCGTACATGGTTTCATTATAATGCTTGGAGGTTCGTGTTGCTCCGTAAGAGCAACACTCGATCATCATGCCGCACCGATAATGAGTACGAAATACAAGGCTGATTAAGCATTAATTAATAATGCTAGAAATTCACAGGGTATATGGGATTGTTGCTACATGCTCCAACCTGGATGAATTTCGTGTATTCACAGAATGGGATTGTTGCCACATGCTCCATTCTAGGTGAATTAAGTGAGGGAGTATCCAACACTTGTTGATGGCCTTATCTTTTACAAGATGTTAGCGTATAATTTTCTCTGGTTTTTACAATTTTAACCTTAAATGAAAATCCACCATCAACACACACTTAGGGTGAAGTCTCATAACCATAAGCCCTATAGGCAAAAGGGATAAGAGGCTGCGAAAACAACTGGTTGTTGTTAAGACCGGATGGGAGGAGCCAACCCTGTATGGTAGAGGTACGCCTCCTTGAAGGGGCAACCAGGGGGAAGATAAGGGCGGCACCCTCCATTAGGGAGCTGATAACACTACACCAAATTCCCGGATTAGTAACAGAAATTCGTAACGGCTTACTGGCCGTTACAAAATCCTGTTACAAATGGCCGTTACGAAAATATTTGTAACAGACAATAGCCGTTACAAAATTTAGAAAATATTGTAACAGAGTTCAGCCGTTACGAATTTTTTTTTAGGCGTGCCATTCACACGCTTCGTCACACTAGATGTTGTCACTTGCATGGCTACTTCCACCCAAGCTCCCTAGTACTACATGATATTTCTTCCCAAAAAATTCTATCTAACCCTAAGTCCCATCTCTCGAATGAATTTCGTTTCTTTTTTTCTTCCGTCAAAAATCTCTCTCTTCCAGAGAGACGAAAAATAGAAACCTCTTTCTCTTCTCAGTTTCTTCCCTCTATCTCTCTTCTCTTTACCTCCTCTTTTTCTTCCAATGATGTTTGTATCCGCTTGTCCTGTACAAAGAGAGACAGAAAGTAGAAATTAGGTTTTCAATATATTGATGGTTTCCAGAGAAATTAGGGTTTCAGTAGGGATTTCGGTGAAAAGGGTATTGGTTCCTCTTGAATTCAAGGTATTGATTTAAGTATTAAATCTAAATAACTTTAATCTTTATTCCAAGGCTAGAAATTCGATTTATAGGTTTTTTTTTCTCTCCATTGATCTTAATCTACTTTTTCTCCTTTGTTTTCTGATGATTGGTGAAGCAGATATAAGTGATGGGTGTTGTGATCGATGATTCTGATGCTGCAAAGAACGTAGGATTTCAGATTTTTGGTGCTGATTCATGGCGAGAAAGAGATAAAGAATTGAAGATTCAATAGGTATTTTTGTTGGTGATTGAGTTACAAAGATGGCTCAATTGATTTTAGGGGTTTGAACTGATTTGAATTCAACAATTGATGATGATTTAGGGTTTGTAGAAGATGGTTCTGTGGTCGACTTAAGAGAAGAAGAATTGGTAGATTAGGTTTAGAATTTTGTCATTCTCAGGCTCAGGATGGAGAAGATATTAATGAAGTCATGGGTTAAGTTGATTTGTAGGTGAACTTGTGTAACTTGTGTGCTAGTTTGGTGTTGGCTTTACAGAAAAATAGTATGTTGTTCATCTAGACAGAGTTCTGTTTAAATTGTATGCTAATGTTTTTGTCGGTTCGATCAACAGGTTCCAATTGGAGGAAACTACAGGCTTATTGATGTCCCAACAATTGCATCAACAATGGTATAAACAAGATATTTGTCTTTACTCAATTAATTATGCTTCCCTCAACCATCACCTCGCTCGCACATATAATTTAGGTCAATTTTCTGCATACTCATCTTATCAGTTATCATAAGTTTTATTTTATTGAATACTTAAGTTGCCTCTTTGCTATTAATTTCTAGGACGGTCCTTGCTTTTTCGAATTGTTTGTATACAGGATGCGAAGAACAAAAACGTCGAGCATGTATTGATCTTGTGCATTTTGCAAAACCTTAAAGATATCAGAGGTAAATCTCCTTTTGCTTAAATTGAAATTAATACACACACATGTTCTATATAATTGTGTAAATCAGAGTAGCACATGAAGCTTTGATATGCTTAAGCACAATGTTTCATCTATACCTTGTCAATGTGGAAAAAATATATTTATTTGTCTTGTTTGGTGATTTATAGCTATAATTTATTATCTCTTCAATTGATTGATTTTCCTTGTTTCTGTATGGGCACACTTAGGGTTCTGGATCCATGCTACATATTTCCAGTGGAGAAGAAATGGTAGGGGATGAGGCATCACGACCAGATGTGATACATGTTCACCGGAAATGCATCGAGTGGTAATTATTAAGAAAGCAATGCAAAGTGACACTTGGTGTTCAATAATTTGTTGGATAGAATTGATTTTGGATGCTTTTATCCTTTTAATGGTACTCTTTGCGTTGGTTCAAAATCTGAGTTTTGCTAGAATTTGTGTTTCATTTATTGAGGAAGTTGAATCTTGTTATTAATTTTCAGTATTACATGCTCTCCTTATGTTGTTTAGTGTAATTAGATTTTAACTCCATTTTTCTCCCTTTGTTTGTCACCTTTTTCAGGAAGTTGCTAATACACCATATCAAACTGGGAAACCTTTGGGTGGTACTCTTGGTTCTGGCTCAGTTGGTGGGTGGTCCCTCTCAAATGGGTTTCATTCCTGTCCATACAATGTCTCACCCCTTGCACCTACACCTGCGCAAAGGCCTTTTATCCCTGCAGGTAATAACACTGCACCAGGATTTTATCAAAGACCTGCAATGAGTGTTTCGATGCAAGCTCCAAGTCGCTACTCAGCCATTGTAGGTAGATGCAGCTTCAACACCTGCAACTCCACCTCCTACAGTTCAGATGGTTGATACGTCAAAAGTTCCTGGTAAATTACAAGTCTTTCCCTTATTAAAATTTCCATATGTTTTCCGGTCTTTGTTTGTGTAAAGGGGAAAGAAAACTTAATTAAGAGCTATAGCTCTTCTTTCCTATATGTTTCATTATCTTTCCGTTTACTTGAACTCTGAGCCAGGGACGGGCCTGTGAGGGGGCTAACTGGGGCTTTAGCCCGCCCCCTCACAGCTGCAATTTTCTTTTTAATATGAGTATTAATTGTTAATTCATTATTAGCCCCATGCAAATTGATATTTTAATATTAGTCCCCTGCTTTTTTTCCTTGCAACAATCGATGAATTATTGGAAAGTCAACAGCTCTTGCTTCCCTTTACTTCCATCACCAAAGAGTTAATGCACGACACACCTTATGATAATCAATTACAACAATTTTTTTTTTCTTGTTTATCCTTCACCATGAGTCACAGTTACAACATCGTATTACTGGTTTGTAACTATAGAGTTCTCATCGTCTATTGTAAAAATGACTTTTCATGTATTAGGATACAAATATATCCAGTGCAACACAGACAATTGCATCCAACAACCAAGGCATGATTGGCTTTATGTCTGACCATGTTACGTTTTGATGTTGATTTATGAATTTTATTACTCATTTTATGTTATTGTATGAACGTTATTTTTCATTTTGCCTGTTTATAATTAGCTAGATCAAAAATTTTCCTTATTCTGGTGTTATAATTCCAATTTGTGTTTACTGGTTTGGTCCTTAAGAGTTTTAATGTCCTTAAGATATATACTCTGTCGATTAATATAAAGCTTCGGAAAAGATTAGGATTTGCTTGTTGGATAAACGACATAGAATTTTTTTTGTAAAAACTTTCGGTGATTCATGTTGCATTGTAACCTTGCAGGTAAGATGATATATAGTCTGTCGATTACAATAAAACTTCGGAACCGATTAGGATTTGCTTGTTGGATAAGTGACATAGAATATTATTTTTTTAAACTTTCGGCATTAGCAGAAATTTTTTTTGGCAATAGGTTTAGCCCCACCCAACACTAATTCTTGGCTCCGTCCCTGCTCTGAGCATTATGAAATAATTACTGGATGTAACTTACGATAGTTGTTTTTCAAATGTCTCAGCTCATCAGAGACCTGTCATCAGCATAATATTTGTTGTGCAAAGAATCTACTTTGCACAAGAGGAGTCAACTACAAGTTTCCAACTAGACGAGGCAAAGTGTGAGATAAAGGTAGAAGGTAACCATTCTAGTAGCTCGTTTTCTGTCCGCATTATCTCCACATTCAGTAGGTCGTGATCTGGGACGTATAATGAACAATGACTGGGATTGTGTTCTTGAAGTTACTTGAAGGTAATATTGAATTAACATTTGTTTCAATCTTATGATTTGGTGTCTACATTATACATGGACATGTGCTTTTGCTAGAAATTTGATCTGATTATATGAACAAGAATCATTACAATTTTCATATTTCTCCCATCTTACTTCATTACTTTGGGTTATAACAGAAAATGATGATGCCTTCGACATACTATACTGCATAACATTATTAGTGGCTTGCTATGAGTGATTCCTACATGGATTTCAATGTATGTAGTCTTCTTCCTATTATATATATTTGGCCTAACCATTTTTCCTTTGAGTAAAAGATGAAACTTTAGTTCCCATGTTATTTTTGTTTGTTTATTGGGTTCATCTGATGTTTGTTTGGCTTTCTGACTTTAGGTTTGTTTTGATTTTGCAGTTGGAAGAAAGAATGTGGGTTACAATGCTAGTACGTCTCCATAATGCTAGAAAAAAAATTGAAGATCCTGTTAGCTTCGTAAGTTTCTAAATAGTATATGCTCATAGTGACTTACAAAAATTTGTGAATTTAGGAACTTAAGAAGTTTTCTATGTATCTATGAACTTAAGAAGTTTTCTATGCAGATAGTTACAAGCATTCTTGTAACTATCTGCAAGTTTGGAGAAGTATCTGAAAGTTTTGAGTAAGTTGTATGTAGTTTTTGAGCTGAACTTATACTGAACTTATACTGACCTGAACTTATGCAGGGAAAACAGGCAGATGCACCTCAAGAAGCTCTTCAGGTTCTTGACATTGTTCTGCGTGAGCTCCCGACTTCTAGGTATGTCTTGTATTATCACATTCTAGCTTTCTGTTTTTTATATCATAGTTCTGAGATTTACATTGATTTCTATCGGTTATAATAGGTATGCTCCTATTGGTCTTTCATTCTATTCCCCCAACCTGGCGAGAAGACAATCACTTGGTGAAGGTTTGGAAAGTTGGAGAGGTTTTTACCAGAGTATTCTCCCAACTCAAATGGGTATTTCATTGAATATTGGTGCGTTCTAATTTTGACTGTTGCTTATTGCTAAAATCTATTCAAATTTGCCAATTTGGGATTTTCAGCATGTATGATCTGGTCATTCTATAAGCATCTTCTTAGTTATCTGTGTCATACACGAGTCATTACTTGATCATCTTATTTGAGCAATTGACTACTGTATAGTTCTGTGCTAAGTGCTAAGTATTCACTATGTTTGCTTTTTGTAGATATGTCTTCCACGGCTTTCATTGAGCCATTACCTGTAATATAATTTGTTACCCAACTCCTGAATAGGGATGCACTTGCTCAACCCTTGTCTGATGCTGATCGAGTCAAGGTAAATAACTTCTCTTGGTAACAACTGTTTTATGTGTCTCAGTGAATTTACAATGTGTTGTGATGATGCATGAAATGATTTTAGGCTCATTGTGTTCTCAGCCATGGTAGTATCTTTCAGTTTAACATAGGTGGTTCCTTGGGGTGAATAAGGTTTATGTTATAAGCTTCGTAATATCAGAACAGTTGTATATACTGAAATTTGATTGGTGGTTTTAGGTGGAAACAACTGAAGAACTTGGGAGGAAGAAAAAGAAAAAAGAAGAGAAGGTTTGTCATTGTTTTCTCAGTTCCATCTAAATTAGTGTTTACCAACTCTTGCTGCATTGAATTGATTATGATGTTTTTCGATAGCCTGAGAGAATTGAAGACGTTGCCGTAATGTCTTTCTTTCTTTCCTGCGAAGGAGCAAGATTGTGCTTAATATCGTCGAGATGGGCACCAGGGATGAGCAGGGGATGAGCAGCTGGACCAATCAGCTTCTATGTAGGAAGTTAGTAAGTTTATGTGTATTGCATTAGAAATTTGGAACTTAGTTTTTAGCTATTCCCTTAGAATTTGATACTTAACAAAAATACTGGTACTTAGAAGAATTTGTGTTCTTTGTTGACATGAATTGGTTGAATGTAATTTAAATTCATTGTTGAATGTGATATGAATTGATTGTTTAATGTGGATGATATGAAAGGTGGATGCAGGTTAACAGAAATCCCGGCTTATTTCCGGCAGAAAATGAACTGCCGGTCAATACTGACCTGGTCAAAATTGGTCAATACTGACCAATTTTGACCAGGTCAATGTTGACCGGCAGTAATTTTTTTGCTGTTACAAAAAAGTTCGTAACGGCTCTAAGCTGTTACGACATCGCTGTTACAAAAGAAATTCATAACGGCCCGAAGTTGTTACCACGTGGAAAATTAGTAACGACTCACAGCTGTTACGAGGGCCGTTACAACCAATATTCGTAACGGCCACAAAGCCGTTACATAAAAAAATGTAACACCCACTTTTGCAACAGGCAGGAGCCGTTACAACCCGTTTTAGTAACGGCTTAGTTCTGTTTCTAATCCCAGAATTTGGTGTAGTGTAAGTGTCTTAAGACGCAAATATCATGAGGCTTTATTTTCGCAAGAAAATTTAGGCTTGTCATATTTGTGCGACAATCCTGAAGAGGCAATAATACAAAAGAGAAAGATAAGACGAGTGTTTATGGGTGAAAACTACTCCTGCAGAATTTGGTAATTTGGGGTGTGGATGAGGAATGAATTTAAACCTTAAACAAATGCACTTGCTGCGGTGAGTGCTTGTAGATTCGAGAGATCAATCAGTGCAAGTCCGGCCTAAACCAAGAAATGGCCGTTCCCGGACTTGTTTCGGTCACAAAGTGAAGGAGATGGGGTTGATCTTAGGGAGGGAAGCGAAGAAGGTGTTGAGATTGTGAAGGTGTTGGCTTGCTTATGACTTGTAACGAAAGGTGAGCAGGCTTGTGATTGATGTAAGCAAGCTCTGGGTGTTGGAATACGTTTTTGTATTAACACTTGGTTTTCTCTGTCTCGTCTGGACTTGTGTTGTTGTTTGAAATAGGGGCGGAGAACCTATTTATACAAGTCATTGAGCCTCATTCACGTCTCTCGTGGGAAGTGGAGGAAGTGGAGTGATGGAGTAGTGGAGTTGTGCGTCGACCGGTCTTGCCCACTTCTCCCGTGTTCATCTCTAACCGTCCATGACTTCGACACGTTCTTGTGATGGCGCGTTGCACGCACGCCGCACCCAATAAACCGCCGAGACCAATACCCCATATGTATCCCTTAGTTTGTGACATGATTGATGTCTGGAATATGTGGATCGTGGATCCACGAAAGATAGCATGTAATGCTGAATTGAATAACTGTGTTATTCAGGAAGTAGATACTTGTGAAGTACCGTGTGTATTTTATGCAGTACTGCATTATGGTGTGGTAAAGTGATGGGTAATGACGCCTCACTAACCAAATAACTCCCGACCGTGGTTGTATAACCAAGTTGGTGAAGTTGGACGGATGAGATGATCTCTGAGACACTCATCTGCGACCGTTAATGAATATTAGGGTTTTTGAAGAGGTGCGCAAGTATCACTCTTCAGCTTGGTCGAAAACAAGCATGGAAAGGGATTTGGAGAGGACCGACCGGGCATGTGTGTAGACAAGACATGCCGGTGTGCACGTACATACCTCACTTTGTCCCATGAAGGCGCGATCTAAGCCACTCAATTTGACCGGTAAAGTTGAGTGGTTGAGATCGGTTTCTTGCAGAAATCCGTTGCCGCAAAGGAGTTGGAAAACCAGTGAGATCCCTAGTTTGGGCACGCGTTTCAAGACGACCCATCTTGGTCGGTCTTGGTCGATCATACCAGCGTGTAGGTGGTATGCTGGTGTTCACACCTATACCGACTATCCCATGAAAACGTGATCTAAGCCACTCAAATCATCCCAAGAAGTTGAGCGGTCGAGATCGATTCGTGGTTTGGGAGGCGCGGCCATGCTAGTTTGGACGCACGTTTTGGATTGACTAGGCATGATATGCCTTGGCCGAACACATGAGGAGGTAGATGGGCCCACGGTGGTCATGCTTTGGTATGACCGCCCTTGTTTAATCTAATCTGTGACCCTCCATTCGTGTAGGAGAAGATGGACGCGCGTGATGACTTGAAACCCTAATTTTGGCTTTCAAGCCGTGCGTCATCTCTTGTTTGGGTGATGATTTTGTCACGGCCAAACATTGTTGGTCTTGACCGATTGGTCAAGTGTGTAGGCGGCCCACGTGATCGTGTTGACATGCTCTGGGCCCTTTGAGTCTACATCTACACCCTCCATCTATACCTGCGAAGATGGATGGTTGAGACTGTTTTGCGACACATGTAATATGCCGCAAACCCTAATTTAGGGTTTTCCATCCATAATGCTTGGTATGAACGGTTTCTTGGCAGGCTAGGCCAATGACCGACCATGCGTCGGCCGTGGTATTCCATACCTGCTTGGGGGTGATGGAATTGATCCGGGGTCATCCAATCATGCTTATGGAGTTGGATGACTGCGATCGAATCATATCCGGACCGATACGGTCGGTCCGGATGCTCAATCGGGCTAGTATAACACACCGAGAGGGGCTCAATCGGGCTAGTATAACACACCGAGAGGGGCTCGGGCTAGTATAACACACCGAGAATCACATGTCTGGGTATTTCGTACATGGTTTCATTATAGTGCTTGGATGTTCGTGTTATTCTCAGTAAGAGTAACACTCGGTCGTCATGCCACACTTTGTTAATGAGTACTTGGAAATACAAAGGCTGATATGAAATTCACGGGAAGGGATTGTTGCCACATGCTCCAACCTTGGAGGAATTTCATGTATTCACGAGAATGGGATTGTTGCTACATACTCCATTCTTGGTGAATTAAGTGAGGGAGTATCCAACACTTATAAATGGCTTTATCTTTTACAAGATGTCAGCGCATGATTTTTTCCGATTTTTTTACAAATTTAACCTTAAACGAAAATCCACCATCAACAACGAGATCAATGGGTCAGTAAATGAAAGTGTAAAGACGTCCTGCGATTTCGTTGCACGACGGCAATGTCATGGGGCTTTATGTTCGGAAGAATATTTAGGCCTGTCATATTATCGCATGAAAAATATCCTGCAGAGGCAACAATACTAGAGAAATGATAAGACAAGATCAATGGGTTTTTGCATGCAAGTGCAAAGACGTCCTGCGATTTTGTCGCAATGACTAGAGGTGGCACAATAAGACCTTTAACTAGGAAGGCAAAAGACCACATAAGAGAAAAAGAAAAAATAAAATCTTGGAAGCAACCAAGAAATACCTACTTGCGAAAATTCAGCAGAAACAACTGCGAGATTGAGGCATGAATACATGTCGTTATTCAAAAGTAACTTGCTTAATCTTTCATTTGAATGCAAATAACAGAGGCAAGTTTGGGAATGTATAGAATAAGAACATGTTATTTGTCTTCATATGATAGATTTACGCACTCATAAAATGAAAGGTTGATAATATATTGATTAATTATATTGAAAAAAATTGTTTTTTTAACGTAATGCGAAAGGAACAACAAAGGTAGAACTTGTGTTTGAAAATTCAAGAAATTCACAGCAAAAGATTACAAGGATAGGAAATTAAAAGAATGAATGTACAAATATTACAAAAAGAGAAAGAAGGAAACATAATTATTTCTTGTTTGATTCTTCTTCTTCATCATCGTCATCAAATCCTTCTTCTTCTTCATCTCCATCAGATTCCTCTTCTTCACTAGCATCACTATTAGAGATATCCAGAGGAGGCACATTCTTGGGGGTTTCTTCTAGGAGGCAAGGATATGCAGAATGAGGGATATTGTTATCATCGCAGACCATCTTAATAGTCTGATTGCGAAAAAGAATAACATCATTCTTAAAATTCGCAACTGTAATCTTTAGTTGGCTTTTCAGTCTAGAATATTTATCATCTCGAGAAGAAAGATTCTTTGCGAGCTGCTCTTTCTCAGACTCAAGTTCTTCAATCCTTTTGAGAAATCTCTCTTCAGCTCCTGCGAACATGTGACAGTGAATCAGCAACTTGATGAAAATTTTATGAAAGACAAACAGTTAAATAAAGAAGAACAATTAACTACCTTCTCTGTCAGAAATCATATCCCTAACCAAGGCCGTATGCTCAGCTTGAAGACTAACGTTAACACCTAAGTTATTTCTGGCGTCATCCAGAATTTTCGCAGCCCAAGCAAATCCATCATCATTATTTATGAGAAGAAGGGGGCGAATTTGAATCTCTCTTTCGCTAAGAACAACATTTTGCGGTTAGATTCATCTCGTTCAATTTGAACCTCAAGAAGAGTCTTTTGGAATTTCGCTAACGCTTGAGCACCTTGTCTAGCGATGCGATCTTTATCATCTATGAGATCGCTGATCTTGGTTCTTAAAACATTAATTTCCTCTTTAGAATTAAGATAGAAACGATTAAATTGGTTGGCTAAACCCAAGCTGGATCTATGGTCAATTTCTAAGAGGCGAAGTTTGGATCTGAGTTCATTTATGGGAAGAGAGTTTATCTTGTCATTTGAAAAACTATTTAAGGAATTATTAAGGTGGTCAAGGAGGGTATTATTATCCATAGAATTGGGGAATGTGTGAAGAAGAATGGCTTCATCAGAAAGATTATAAACGTCTGCGAAAATGATAAGTTAAATGAGGGGGGATAATGATAAAATAAAATAAAGGAAAAATGAAAAAATTCATACCATAAAGTTGCTTATTGGCATCCTGAAGACTAGATATTTTGTCCTTCTGAGAAGAAGAATCAATTTCTAATTGTTTGTTCTTCTCGCGAAGATCCACAGCTTCAGCCTCTAGTCCTTCAATTCTATGGCGAAATTGAAGATTCTTCTTTTCAAGGATCTTACGTCTTTTCTCCAAATCTGAGGCAACAGCGAAAGAAGCCTTCCCAGTCTGCGAAAGAAATTGAAGAAATTGTCAAGATATAATATAATTTTAAATCATAACTATGAAAAGATAGAGAAATGAAGGCATACCAAGATACCAAGTGAATTCAGAAAGCTAGGAGTCACCGATCTGGAGACTCCATGAAGAGAATCATCGCCCTCCAAAAAGGAGCATCATGAGATACTGCAAGAGCTTTGCATGTACTAGAGAGACGATCATCCCCAATCCCTTGCATGGAATCAAAGAAGATGCTAGATAGTTGTGCCATAGAAGATCCAGCTGGAAAATCTTCTCTTGCGAAAGGAGTATCAATGTCATCGTTATCATCATCATTAGAACTTTCGCCAGGTCGAAGATTTGAAGGAGAAGGAGAATGAACTTTTCGCTTCTTTAAAGATGGAGCAGCAGATTTCTCCTTGCGAAGAGAACCTTTACCTTTGCCTTTGGTCTTCGCAACCTTAGAGCTTTCTTCTTCTTCAACAGCTACAACACCAACCTTCGCACACACATGAAGATAAGAAACAGAGGCAACAATATTGTTAAAAATATAAAGATGTTTCTTACTTCATCTGTGATGGAGCGTAGAGCAGATAAAGTGCTAGCTTTCCTGGTTCTCTTATAGCTTGATCTCAGCTTTTTAATCTAAAATTTTCGCAAGAGTTAGAGAACAGGAAAGTAGCAATAAATGAAAGGTTATGAAGTGAACAAGATTTGAAGACATACCTCTTTTGCTTTCTCGGGCCAATTAAATACCCAAGGTTGATAAGTGGCGAGATTCGCAGGAAGCACATTTGAACCTGAAATATAAGGTCCCTTCAAAACTAGTGGAAAGACGCACCATTTGTCGTCTTTAGAGTGACGAGGAATATTATTCTTTCCAGAATGCCAATCAATGTCCTGCATGAGTATTCTATCACTGGCAACATTTTCTTTCCTCTTCAAGCGAGCACCCCAGCGAGTTCTATCATTTTTCATGTTTATTACTTCATAATTCTCAAAGAAACTCTCCACGGTGTATCTTTCAGTGAGAATTTCTAAATCCTCATATTCAGGATCCCTAACTTCTTTTGGGTAAAGAGACCCTTTACCAAAGACTGCGATTAGCGAATTCAAGCATTAAGCGAATACAATCCCCACCCAATTGGTAGATGGCTCGCGAGAATTTCGCATGAGTAAGAATTTCATAAAATAAGGGAAGATCAGGATCATAGAGAGGAATGGGAAGGCCAGCGAGAATCTGACCAAGCGAAACTATGATTTCCTTATCATCACAATAATGATCAGAAAACAATTTGGCAGAGAGAATGGATTTAGATTCTTGATTGGGAATGGTGGTTAATATGAAACCCTTCTCTTCGAAATCTTTTTGAACTCTTTCCGAGAGAAGTTTCATATTTACGACCAACTCAAGCGGCATTTTCGGTATGGGAATGAAGAAAAAACTGAAGATCAAGAGAAGTAGAAAGAAGAAGATTTACAGCAGCAGAAGCGGGAGTTACGGAGAAATGTTGAAGAAAAGTTGCAGAAAAAAATAGGAAGGAAAGTAAAAAGAAGAAGAGAAGAATGAGAAAAATATATATAGAGAGAAGAATTCTCGAAAATGTAAACACATTTAATGCGAAGAGTAGACGTGAATGGTTGAGAAATAGCGGTTGAAAAAGACGTGTCAAAAAATGGATGGAAGAAGAGATACGTGTAATAAATTCTGCGTAAAAGTACAGAATCGTGTCAATACAAAAGAATATGGAAAAATGAACAACTGCGGCATTTTGAAAGTACTAGTTCTCATGACATTCTCTCCTTCCCAGAGAAGACATGAGAAGAGGCAAGATGTAGGATCAGAATATCGCAACATTAATATCCTTGCGAAATCTTTGAACAACACACTGCGAAGATATCGCAGATTGGTAATAAAAATGACGCAACGGATGACGACAGCTTGAACACGAGAAAGGTGTGAGGACCTAGCGAGATTTAGGAGCATTGCGAGATTTAACATTTGAATACTTGCGATAATGTCGCAAGCCAGATCCGAAAATAAAGGATAGCTTAGCTGTCATCCATTATGTAATGTCCTATATAAAGGGTCGAGTAGGCCTAAGAGAAGGGAGAGATCTTTTTAGAGAGTGGAGGAAAAGTTTTGAGGAGAGACAAAGTCTAGAGCAATAGTTGTATTCTTGATTTCACTTCCCCTTTGTAAAATTCTTTAATTCAATTAATAAAAAGTGTGATTGTTGATCTTAAATATGTGTTGAATATTATGAATTCTTGTGAGGGATGTATTGTAGGATTTCCTGCAATCACAAAATGTTTTATATCTATTAGGCATATTCAATAAATTTCAAATATCTTAGTGTTGAGACGTGCAAATTCCTCAACACCACTATCGTGTTGTCAGGCATAATGCCTCAACACGTTTTCCTCTTAGTGTTGAGACGTGTAAATTCCTCAACACTCATCACTGTGTTGCTAGGCATGCTTCCTCAACACATCCTTCCTCTTAGTGTTGAGACGTGCAAAATCCTCAACACTCATCACTATGTTGCTACGCATGCTTCCTCAACACATCCTTCCTCTTAGTGTTGAAACGTGTAAATTCCTCAACACTCATCACTGTGTTGCTAGGCATGCTTCCTCAGCACATCCTTCCTCTTAGTGTTGAGACGTGCAAATTCCTCAATGCTTCCTCAACACATCCTTCCTCTTAGTGTTGAGATGTGCAAAATCCTCAACACTCATCACTGTGTTGCTAGGCATGCTTCCTCAACACATCCTTCCTCTTAGTGTTGAGACGTGCAAATTCCTCAACACTCACCACTGAGTTGCTAGGCATGCTTCCTCAACACATCCTTCCTCTTAGTGTTGAAACGTGCAAAATCCTCAACACTCATCACTGTGTTGCTAGGCAAGCTTCCTGAACACATCCTTCCTCTTAGTGTTGAGACGTGCTAATTCTCAACACTCATCACTGTGTTGCCGGGCATGCTTCCTCAACACATCCTTCCTCTTAGTGTTGAGACGTGCAAATTCCTCAACACTCATCACTGTGTTTTGCTAGGCATGCTTCCTCAACACATCCTTCCTCTTAGTGTTGAGACGTGCAAATTTCTCAACACTCATCACTTTGTTGCTAGGCATTCTTCCTCAACACATCCTTCCTCTTAGTGTTGAGACGTGCAAATTCCTCAATAATCACTACTGTGTTGCCAGGCATGCTGCCTTAACACACCCTCCTTTTAGTGTTGATACGTGCAAATTCCTCAACACTCATTGCTGTGTAGTCAGACATGCTTCCTCGACATATCCTCACTTTAGTGTTGAGATGAAGCAATTACTCAACACTCACTACTGTGTTTTCAGACATTACTGCCTCAACACATATTCATCTTTGTGTTGAGACGCGCAATCTCCTCATCACTCACTCGTGTTGTCAGGCGTCACTGCCTCAACACATTATAGTGCTGATGGCTCCACCACCTCAGCACTCATCTTTGTATTCAAGGATCAACTTCCTTAATACTCATCAGTCGAGGCTCCACTACTTAAATACATCATTTTAGTTTTCTCGACCTCAAAGTGCCAGAAGGATGGTTGCTACTTGCCTCGACGTTTCATTAAACATGTTCTGCTTAAAGGCCAAGCCGACCTCTCTCTACTGGTAACGTCTGTTTACTCTTCTCATGAATTTTATTTCCGTCTGTCACTATCTATTGCTTACCCCGCAACAATGCCACTGTTACGTGCTAAGCAGGGGACTTAATGTTGATGGTGGTTTTTAGTTAAGGGATAAGATAAAATTGTAAAACCCTGCATTTAATGCGCAGTCACTCTGCAAAGAAACGGAGCCATGTAAAAGTGATGAGTGTTCAACCTCTTCACTGGCGCATTTATTGAGCAACATATATTCACATGAAATTTACCCAAAATGGTGCATGTAGCAACAATCCCAGATATTCTGTAAATTTTGGCACCTTGACTGTATTATTTAGTTAATATAAGTTTCTTTGAATGCCCTTTGTGCTATGTTCCCCGGCTGAACCCTTAATGTTGATATGGCATGAAAATTTGTGTTCACTCGCAGCAGAGTAGCACGAATTTCCAAGTATCAAGGATAAGGTCTTTGCATAAAGTATTCAATCGTAAAGCATATCTTGCTCTCGGCAATGAACTTAAAGAACTCTGTGTCAACACATAGAATTCAACCAATTTTGTGATAATTCACAAGATTCAGATTTTACCCTGATTAATTTGTAAAATTAGGGTTTTACGCCTTGCGCAATATATCAGACCTTACCTGTCGAAATTAAGCCTAGGCAAACTAGGTAATTAATCCTCCATGGATTAGTAGGTGCAAAATCTTGCCCAGAATCAGAAAACAAGAAATAAAGGAGCCGCAGAATAGGAGCAGCAAAAAAGGGAGGCGTGGCCATGCCTTAGGCCAGCCGGCGCCATTTGCCATTGGCCACGCCCCATGTTGCCTAACCGGCCCTATTTCCCTCGACCAATCAGGTCGCCTTACCCCCGCCACATACACATATGAGTTGTGGCTGGGGCCATACTTGTCGGCCCTATTTCCCATCTACCAATCAGGTCGCTTTAAACTTGCCACACCCACACCAGAAGTGTGGCCACGCCCGCGTTTGGCCGGCTCTCTCTTTTTCGACCAATCAGGCTGCTCTAAACCTACCGCAGTATTAAAAAAGAGAGGTAAAATTGCGCCAATACCAAATTGGCTTTCCAAAGTTGCACCAATGCGCTAACTGACATGCCAAACGTGCATGCCCAACGTGCCGAACGTGCCACTTTGCCACAGAAGCATGCCGAACGTGGCAACATACTATAAATAGTGCACTTACGTGCCAACCCATCTTCTGTTCGTGGCCAACGCCATAACAGGCTTCAACGTGGTTATCCTAAACAGAAAACACGACCTTGCATGGTCGAAACCCTAATTTCCAGTCGTGGCACAAATGATGCCACTTCGGGCCCACAACATGCCACGAGCCGTGCGGAACCGAGAAACCTAATAAAGACGCCATATCATATCCACCGTGGTAATCTTTACTCCCGTGGTCGTTTCCACACGATGGCACTGGCTATGGTTCATTTGGCATGGCTATAGCACTATTTGCACTAAACATCGATGCGCCACGGCCACATGCCATATGCCGCATGCCGTATGCACTAATTAGGGTTTTGACACGCCAAACCCTAATTTAGCTAAAGTTGCCATGCCAACTAGGTCAAGTGATTATCCTAAGGCCTTAAGTTTAACTTAGCAATAGGGTCAATGTTGCCGGAGCCATATTTGGGTCTAACACCATGTTGATGGTGGTTTTTAGCTTAGGGTTAAAATCGTAAAACCTTGCATCTGATGTGACGTCACCTGTAAGGAAACGGTGCCGTGAGTGCTAACCTCTCTACCGGCATATTTATTGAGCCGTTCAATATACTTACATGAAATTTATCCAGACTGGCGAATGTAGCAACCATCCTAGATGTTCTGTCAATTTCGGCGCCTCGCCTATATTCACTTAATATAAGTTCCTTTGAATGCCTTTTATGCTATGTTCTCCAGCTGAACCCTTAATGTTGATATGGCATGACGATTTGTGTTCGCTCGCAGCAGAGTATCACGAATTTCCAAATATCAAGGATAAGGTCTTTGCATAAGGTATTCAATCAGAAAAGCATGCTGCTCTCTGGCAATTAACTTAAAAGAACTCTGTGTCAACACATAGAGTTCAATCAATTGCCCTGAATAACTTGCAGAAGTTAGGGTTTTGCACCTCGCGCAGTATATCAGACCTTTCTTGTCGAAATTAAGCCTAGGCGAACTAGGTAATCAATCCGCCATGGATTAGCAGGTGCAAAACCTTGCCCAGAATCAGAAAACAGGGAGCCGCAGCAGCAAAGGGAGGTGTGGCCATGCCTTAGGCCAACTGGCGCCACTTGCCATTGGCCACGCCCCTTCCTAAACCGGCCCTATTTCTCTCGACAATTCGTGTCGCCTCAAATTAGCCATGCGCACATAAGTTGTGGCTGGGCCCATACTCATAGACCCCACTTCCCATCGACCAATCAGGTCACTCTAAAGACGCCACACTCTCACCAGAAGTGTAGCCACGCCCATGATTGGCCGGCCCTCTTTTAATCGACCAATCAGGTCGCTCTAAAGCCGCCACACTTTCGCCAGAAGTGTAGCCGCGCCTTATGTTTGGCCGGCCCCTTTCCTCGGCCAATCAAGTCACTCCAAACTTGCCACCATACATTAAAGGCCAAACGCACCCTGTCGTGCCACTATACTAACTGTCAAGCCAAACGCTCCTTACCACAACAACAAATTGATTGGCATGCCAACATGCCACTCTGCCGCGGTAGCATTCCAATTTAGCCTTGGCCACGCCGCCAAGCCCTAATTCTTACCACGACGCCAAAACCTATCCTTGGCCACGCCACCAAGCCCTAATTCTTACCACGGCGACAAAACCTAGCCCTGGCCACTCCGCCAAGCCCTAATTCTTACCACGGTGCCAAAACCTAGCCTTGGCCACGCTACCAAACCCTAATTCTTACCACGGCTCCAGAACCTAGCCTTGGCCATGCCGCCAAGCCCTAATTCTTACCACGGCTCCAAAACCTAGCCTTGGCCATGCCGCCAATCCCTAATTCTTACCACGACGCCAAAACCTAGCCTTGGCCACGCCGCCAAGCCCTAATTCTTACCACGGCGCCAAAACCTAGCCTTGGCCACGCCGCCAAGCCCTAATTCTTACCATGATGCCAAATCCTAGCTTTGGCCACGCCGCCAAGCCCTAATTCTTACCACGGCGCCAAATCCTAGCTTTGGCCATGTTACAACGCCACAGGCGTGGTCATGCCATAACTCCATTGGCATGCCGCCATGCCACGGATACTAGTATGCCACTATGCCACGCCACTGGCATGCCGCTATGTCATGGCTCTACCAGGCGCTACTATGCCAATGGCGCCACTTCGCTATACAACAAGATGCGGCCATAATCGATGGCCACTCTTCCTCATAAGATGCAATCTCAGCCATCCAAGTTCGCCACTGAACTGACGGACTTGCAGCAAGTCCCAGGCAACCCGCTACGCTGGGCGCCACTTTGTTATACAACAAAGATGTGGCCATAATCAACGGCTACCCTTCCTTATGAGATGTAATCTTAGCCATTCAAGTTCGCCACCAAACTGACGGACTTGTGGCAAGTTTTAGGCGGCCGACCAAGGCAAGCCTAATAGCATCACATGCTAATTTCCTATGGCAAAATCTCTTGACTTTGACTTGCCACACATAGCAACCTGCTAAACGTTTTCCACGAAAACACTCGATCCATCAAACATGTCACAAACTGGGGGATACTCATCAGGGTATTGGTCTGGCGGTTTACAAGATGCGGCGTGCAATGCGCCCGTTACAAGAAAGTGTCATGAAGTAGGACAATTAGTGGTGGTGAAAAGTAACGGTGTAAATAATTCATTTCCTTCATCATGGAAGCGTAATGACTGACGGTTACACGGATTCACTTCCCTCATCATGGAAGCATAACGTCAGATGGTTACACGTTACTCTATTCTTCCACCACTCAATTGTTTCCGCTTCCTACGAGACCAGGGTACGTTTCAATATGACTTGTATAAATAGGCATCACCTATTTTCACCAAACAACAAGTTTTGGTCGGCAACAATACAGTATCTAGAAATCACCTGGTAGCTTTCCATTACGCTAACCGGTTTACTTAGATACAAGTCATAAAACAAACCACACCTTCAAAATCAACTATTCTGGTCTCAACACTCTCTTCGCTTCCCTCTCTAATACCAACCCTTCTCCTTCACTTTGTGACCGAAGCAAGCCTGGAACGACCATTTCTTGGTTTAAGCCAGGATTGTATAGATTGATCTCTCGAATCAAAAGTACTCACGTGCAGTACATTGTTTAGGGTTTAGATTCGTTTCTCATCCACACACCCAAAATTACCAAAATCAGCAGAAACGGTTTTCACCCACAAACAATTGGCGACCACAGTGGGAGGTCAAATCTCTCGGTTGCAACTCAATTTCCAGAAGATGGTCGGTCTTGGAACCGAGTCTGTGATCCCAAATTCCACTCCGACTCTGGAGAATGGCGATTTCTCTTTCCCTAGCATGACACCTAATGGCGCAACCGATGGAGGAATTCCAAGTTTGGCTGAATTGGAACGAGTTCAGGAAATCCACACAAGGAACATGGACCTGATGAAGGAGACGATAAACAACATACTTAACTTTCTTATCAGATTTACATCAGATTTGAGCGGTTCACCCGCTCCGGGTATTCCAACACTGGGGACTGACGTCCCGCATGATCATTCTCAAATCAACACCTTCACCACCAATCAGAGACCGGTAAACCAGGATGCAGTCTCGTTGGTGGAAAGTTTATGCGAACTTCTGCACCTTTAAAAGGACCAAATGACGAGAGACATTCAACTGCGATTAATCAAATAGCCCTAGATGCGTGTTTGGTTCCTTTACGCTCGGAGGCTTCAAGAATGTCAGAAATGTCCGTCAATAATGTTACATTTTCTGAAGACGACATGATGGCGAGAATGGGTACATAACCAGGAGCCTGCACGTCCTTTGCTCGCATCAAGGATTCGGAGTTCAAAAGGGCCCTTATCGACACGGGCGTCCTCCAATGTTATTACTCTCGAACACTCGGGACAGCCAAGGTGCGGCCAAGTAAAATTGTACGATAGCCTACCATGATGACAGATTTGAAGGAAACCTAACCAACACGTATGGATACATCAACTTGAATCTGTCGGTAGGACCAATCCAATCGAAGGTAAAATTCGAGGTAATCGAAAAGGAGCCAGACTACCACATGATACTGGGAAGACTGTGGCTCCACGATAACAGGACCATTCCTTCAACATATCACCAGTGCCTAAAGACCATGTTGAATGAAGAAGTTATTCGCATTCCCGCGTCATTATCTCCTTATGCACCAATCTGTGGTATGGAGATGTTCGAACCAAAGGAATATTCGCGGGACTCGTCAAGGCAAATTTCTCTGCACTCCACTCCCGACATGGACATCAATCGAAGAAGAGGACAGGCTCACATCGCTACACCAAGAGACTCAATCTCGCACCATCCCTCCAAAAGAAAAGCACGCCAATTTCCCCTCATCAAACGGAAATATGACTCATGCTCATACGAAGCGGGAGCGGGCTTTTATTGCAAGTCGTGACGAAAAAGGGAAAACCGTATATCGGCGCCGTTGTTAGCAATTAGCAGGGGAGACTACCACCCAGTCTCTCCGCCCAATGGAATGCAATCACAACAACGAGCCACAAGAGGAGGTGCTTGGGATGCACCACGGCAAATCTGCGGGGATGGATCCAACTCAACCACATATGAACTCGAAGTTTTCAACATCGGAAATGAGGAATCTCCACGACCTGTCTCCATCAGCTCAACTCTATGTGCTGACGAACGCGAAAAACTTGTGGACCTTCTTAAGGAATATCAAGATGTATTCGCATGGACGTACGAGGAAATGCCTGGCCTGGATGAGAAACTGGTCACTCACCATCTACATATAATACCCGGATCCAAACCGGTCAAATAATCTCCGAGACAGTTCATACACGATGTGGAAGAACAGATCAAGACCGAAGTTCAAAAATTACTAGCCGCTGGTTTCATCAAACCCATTCACCATCCCACCTGGTTGGCCAATGTGGTTCCAGTAAAGAAGAAGAACGACCAAATCATGTGTTGTGTTGACTTTAGGGATCTGAACAAATGCTGCCCCAAAGACGATTTTCCTCTCCCTAACATTGATATGCTGGTAGACGCCACCAGTGGACACGGTATGTTATCTTTCATGGACGGGTACAACGGCTACAACCAAATAAAGATGTACGAGCACGACGCAAGTAAGACAGCTTTTCGAACTCCTCTCGGAAACTTTTACTATATCGTGATTCCTTTCGGTTTGAAAATGCTGACTCCACCTACCAACGCGCCATGACCGCAATTTTCCATGATATGATGCATAAGCAAGTTGAAGACTACGTGGATGACATAGTGGTTAAATCAAAAACCCGGGCGGCCCATACAGAGGTTCTGTGACAGGTGTTTGAAAGGTATCGTGAATACAAAATAAAGATGAATCATTTGAAGTGTGCCTTTGGCGTCTCTTCGGGAAAATTTCTAGGTTTCCAGGTGATCGCCAAGGGAATCAAAGTCGACCCAGCCAAAACCCAAGCCATCCTCACGATGCCACCTCCACAAACTGTGAAAGAAATTCAGAGCTTTATGGGTAAGGTAAACTACATCCGGCGTTTCATCTGGGTTTAGCTCAGCTTATTGCTCCATTCACCCCTTGCTGAAGAAAGGGGCAAGTTTTGTTTGGATGACACTACAACAAGAGGCTTTTCGGAAGATTCAACAGATACTTTCATCCCCAGCCGTCAAGAAATCTCCTGCACAAGGAAGACCGTTGTGTCTCTACACTGCTTTTAGTAATACTGCTGTCGGAACTCTTTTCTCCCAAGAAGATGATGAAGGAATTGAGCACCCTATATACTACTTCAGTCGTACTTTGAGGGATGCTGAACTCAGATACCCTAAGGCAGAAAAAGCGTTCCTAGCTCTAATTCACTCCATTCAAAAGTTTAGGCATTATCTGCTCTCAAACAAGGTGGTGCTGATATCCAAGTCCGATTATGTGAAGTTTTACTTTCAAAATCGGCCCTGATAGGAAGGCCCACCAAATGGCTCCTCCAAATGTCAGAGTTTGATATAACGTGTGCTTCCCCAAGAGCTATCAAAGGACAAGCGGTCGCAGATTTACTAGCAGCTTTCCCAGGAGGGGGTACCACAGCACTGCACGAAGATCTTCCTGAAGAATTTCCGGAAATCTCTTTTGTCAAAGAAGAAGCGTGGCTACTATTTTTCGATGGCTCCGACACCCATAGCAATAATACCGGAGGAGCAGGTGTGGTTCTAGTATCTCCAACCGGTGAAGTTTTCTCGCATTCCTTCAAGCTAGACTTTCATTGCACCAACAATTCAGCAGAATATGAAGCCTTTCTCATAGGGTTGTCATTAGCCAAGCAAGCTGGAGCCACACGTCTAGAAATAAGGGTGATTCTAAATTACTAGTTAACCAGATGAAAAGAGTATACGCATTGAAAGAGGTGACACTGGACCCGTATAGATCCGAGGCACAAAAGATGCTAAATTACTTCGATGATGCGACCATAACACATGTTGGCCGTAACAACAACAGACATGCTGATTGCCTAGCCGCATTAGCATCAAAGCTGCAGTTCGAAGATTCGAAAGAAACCCTAACGGTCAAGAGACGAACCATGGCATCAACATGGCTTTCGCAATCTAAGGGACCGCCCGACGACTGGAGAACACCGATTATTCAAGAACTTAACAGCTCGCTTTCCCAAGGAAAGGTCGACCTAAAAACCTTGCAAAACTTTTTCATGCTTTATGGGATGTTATACCACCAGAACTCAGATGGTTGCCTGTCAAAATGCCTCGGAGATGAAGAGGCACAACAGCAGCTTAACCGTATTCATAGCGAAATTTGCGGACAAACATTGGTGGTAACACTTTATCGTCGCATACAATGCCTTGGCTACTACTGGACAAAAATGGAGGCTCAATCTCGATTGTTCCAAGGATCTTGCTCCAATTGCCAAGCACCGCATCAATTGGAAGTTTTTACTTGTTGACTACGGCGGGACTTGCAAAAGTCGTACATCGATTATCTTCGCGACGGCGTACTCCCTGCAAGCAAGAAAGACGCAACCAAGGTGAAGCAAAGATCCAAGAGATTCATACTCCATGAAGGAACCCTGTATCGAAAAAGTTTTGGAGGAGATTTATTACGATGCCTGGGCGAGCCAAAAATCCCAATCATGCTGAAAGAAATGCACGAAGGCGAGCACCAAGGGAAAAAGAAGTTATTTCTCCAAATACACGAGCGATACTACTGGCCGACCATGGAGGACGATGCGGCTGATTTTGTTCAAAGATGCCACAAATGTCAAACTCATCGAAATCTTATCCACACACCCACTACTCCCCTGCATTCGGTAAGTAGTCTGTGGCCGTCTTATAGCTGGGGACTCGACATCATTGGGAAGATCAACCCGCCGTCATCAAAACAACATGATTATATAATAACCGTAACAGAGTATTTCACCAAATGGGTCGA
Organism: Papaver armeniacum; assembly: GCA_023531295.1. NCBI lineage: Eukaryota > Viridiplantae > Streptophyta > Magnoliopsida > Ranunculales > Papaveraceae > Papaver > Papaver armeniacum. The sequence goes on along the minus strand of JAJJWW010006574.1, from coordinate 133,347 downwards.
AGCCATCCCTTTACGAGGGACTACTGGAGCCACAATTGCAGTGTTCATTAAGGAATATATCATTTGTCGTTTCGGCGTGCCCAAACACATCATCACCGACAACGGAACTCCTTTTGCCAACAAGCAAGTACGGGAGTTACTTGAAGAATATGGAATTAAACAAGTCTTCTCCACTATTTACTGCCCCCAAGGGAATGGGCAGGCCGAAAGCACCAACAAGACTCTAATTCGAATCCTCAGCCGGACAGTGCACGATAACCCTCGGACATGGCACGAACAACTTCCAACGGCGCTTTGGGCATATCGGACATCACCAAGGAGCTCTACTGGCGCCTCCCCATATTCTCTCGTCTACGGCGCAAACGCCATTCTCCCAGCAGAAATTAAAATCTCATCGGCTAGGATTTCCAAGGCAAGCAGAGTTCAATGGAATGAAGCCGAAACATCAAATGCCAGGGTAGCGGAGCTAGACACTTTGGATTCCAGAAGAGCTAAAGCAGGAGATCACGCGTAAGCATACATAAATAGAATTTCCCGAGCATACGACACAACTGTGAAACCTCGAGTTTTTCAAGTAGGGGATCTGGTGTTGAAGACCGCCAAACACATCCAATAAGACATGTCAGCACCAAAATTCTCCCCAAAATGGGAAGGGCCTTATGTGGTCACCAAAGCGTATAACAGTGGATACTACAAGGTCATCAAGGAAGATGGAGGAAAACTGGAAACAGTCATCAATGAAAAATGGCTCAAAGCATACTACGCCTAACCCTCACCCCACCTCTCGCCGTCTCATAGCACGGCTAGCCAAGCATTTTTCTGTTTCCTTCACATCCCAGTTATCAAATTTCATTTAGTCAAAGCATATTAATGAAAATTATCTTATTTCTCCAAAACCAGTACAAAAAAAGAGTACATATGTTCTAGACCAGAAAGAAAACCAGGCGTCTCACAACTACATAAATCATAAAAGCCCGTCCAATAGATTGTAATTCCTTGAAAGCATTATATTCAACCTATTTTGATATCTTTCAGTCCTACTCTTCAAGTCCTGGATAGCCTTTTTCACTTTTTGGGATTCCACGGCTATAACCTTCTCCTATTCCAAAATGGCTTTTGTGGTAGGAACAACGTTGGCAAGAATACCGGCTCTGTCAACCTTTACAATGTCAAGGCGATGCATGACCAACTTACGTTAAACTCAAGGGATTCACAGGTAGACACCATGTTTTCCCACCTTTCAATAGTTGATTCCGTGACGTCGCGGATGGATGTGCCTTCCATTTCAACAATCATAGGCAGGTGTAGGATCAGAATATCGCGACATCAATACTTCGCGAGATTAATAAACGACATGATTGTGAAGGTGTCGCAGGAAAGTAAAATAAATGACGCAATGGATGACGACATCCAGAACACGAGGAATATGTGAAAATCTGGCGAAGGTTAAGAGTGTCGCGAGGATGAACACTTATACACTTGCGACACTTCGCGAGTTATTCCGAAAATAAAGGGCGACTTAGGCTTGTCATCCACTATGTACTACCCTATATAAAGGGGTGAGTAAGTCTTTGTTGTAGAGAGAGTTCTTTTTGAATTGTTAAGCAAGTCGTTAGGAGAGAAAAATTTAGAGTGATTGTAATTTCTTTAGCTCTGTTCTATCCTCCTTTGTAAACATTTCAAGAAAATAATCAATAAAATCTATAGTTATTCATCTTCAAATAGATTAGTTGAGTAAATTCTAGTGAGGGGGTGTAGTGTGGGATTTCTGCAACTACATATGCGCTAGAAACGAGGGGTTGAGTGAAGATCAACATTGTGGTTTGGACAAATTTGGAGTAGTAAGAAAAGAATTTCATACAATTTACGGCAAGTTGCGAGAAATTAAGAAATGGCTAGAAGAAGGAATACATCGGAACAACCAACAACCTGTTAGAAGAAGCGGGAGATTAGTGGAGTAAGGAGAAATGAAGTAGGTGAACCCTCAAGAGTAAACACAAGAGATAGAGAATAAGGCCAAATTCAACCACCAATTCAACCAGCAACAAATAGAGTAATAGATTATGATAGGGTGAGTGTGCATACATGGAGATCAGATTCTATGGAAGAAAGAGAAGAAATGCAATAATTGATAAATAATGGACAAGAGGAGAGAAATCGAGAAGAGATGGGAGAAAAAATTCAAGGAAATGAAGAAATCGCAGCATTAGAAACATTGAGACGGACAATACACGAAGAAAGGCGGTTAGAAGCAGAAGAATGCGCAAATTTAACAAGGCAAAACCATGAGTTAAGAATGGAAAATATGAGGTTGCAGGATAGAAGGTCGAGAAGTAATACCAGGTCAAGATCAGGATCAGTTAGAGAGGATGTGAGAAGAACATTACCTGTAGAAAATGTTAATGAAGAAAATTTGGAAAGAGAGCTAGATTTTGGTGAAGGAGGTTGCGAAAGAAGAGAAGTGGTAGGAGATCGTCATATTCCACGTCCTGAAATTCTACAGAATGGTCAAAATGACGGAAATCAAGAAAATAGGCAGCGTCAAGGGCAAAATAATCCAATTAATGAAGAAAATCAGGAAGAAGGAAGAAGAATCCACGAAGGAAGAAGAATACTGCATGGGAGAGAAACACGAAGGAAACAAAAGGAAATTGAAGATGACATTGAAAAACATTATATTGAACAAGCGCGACTAGCTTGCGAAAGGAAAGATTAAGAGCGAGAAATGGAAGAACGGGAATTGGAAGAAGCAATACGGCGGAGAACAATCATGACAATAGAGAAAGAAGGCGCGAGCAAAATCGCAACAATGGAAACATCAATGAAGAATATAAAAGAATACAAAGGAGAACTGATAGACAACCAAGAAGAGAAAATGACAGATATAATGGTGTGAGAATTCGTGAAAGAGATGAGGGAGAAAGTCGCAGAGAAAGAAGTAAAGAGAATGATGAACCAGAAAATATAAGTAGACACGAACGCGAAGGAGAGAGCGGAATTAAAAAGACCAATAGGTTCGAATTCGAGGCAAATGAACAAATTTTGAGAGAATTGGCGAGAGATGAGAGGAATATTGAACGACAAAAGAGAAGGAGGAAGAAGACAGTTAGATAAAGCCATCGCAGAGGCTGCGAAAAATCCTTTTACATTAGAGGTGCGAGTTAGGAGGAATACCCCAAAGTGCAATTTACCTGCATTAACCAGCATTTTTGATGGAACAACTTGTGCAATACAACACATCAAAGCTTATGTGAGATGTATGTTACAATGGGAAAATCATGATGCCATATTGTGCAAATACTTTGCATCAAGTTTAACAGGAGAAGCATTGAAATGGTTTGAGGGTTTACCAAGAAACACAATCACGTCATTTAACCATTTACAAGCTATATTCTTAGGGGCATATATAAGTAACAACTCTTCGCGACCAGGTATTGAAGATGTGTTCGGGCTGAAACAAAGAGTTGGCGAAAGTTTGAAACATTTAACGGTGAGATGGAAGACAATGTGCAGCGAAATGGCTGGAAGAGTGGATGAAAGATATCTCATTCTATCGTTCATAAATGCTATGTTCGCAACCAATTTGTTATATATTCAAATTTTTAGAGTCAAGAATACAATCACGATGACTGAGTTGCGAGAACTTCAAGAGGAGTATATTGCTTTAGAGGAAAGGCAAAATGAGATGGAATCATATCCAATTGCGAATACAAATTCAAATGTCAGTGAATGCAAGCTTATTACCCAAACTGATAAACACGGTGGCGAGCACTTCGCAAGGTCAACAAGAAAGGATAATAGATGATGGACAGCCAAAGATAGTAGCCATGGGAAGCCGTGATCAAGAGGAATTTGAGAGAGAAAGGAACTACTACAACCGTGGCGGCAATAACAAAATTCAAAGACTTGATCATCCGCAAGAAACTTATGGAAGTCAAAGGCGAGAATTATCATGGAGGGCGACGACGTCACGAGTAGTATGGGAAGAAATCAAAATGCCACCACTAAATACTAGTGTGGAAAAAATATGGGAAGCTATACTCTTGATGGAAAACATACCCGCACCATGGAACATGGGAATGAACCGCCACCAGTGATAGGAGTCACAATGCTCGCTCTTACCATCGCTTTCATGGACATCTAACAAATGACTCGTAGAAACATAAAAAGAATCATCCTCGGAATGATTGACCAATGAAAAAATTGAATCACTTTCTAAAAAGTGAAGAGAAAGTTCATCCGTTACCACCACCACCAGAGATGCACGGGACAAACTCAGCAAAGGGGAAAGAAACATTCGTAATAGAAGTTGGAACGAAAGCCAAAAAATTGTTTTGCAACTCTATTGTACATTCATACCGAGCAATTGAAGATTTTCATGATGATGTTCTCAGTAGGGTCTTTGCGAGGGATGCTGATGATAGAGAAGTGATGAACATCGCGAAGGCGTCGCAATTAAAAGAATGGCAAATGAAAATTATTTCTTTCACTCTGAAGAGATTCTGAAGCGAGAGAGGCGCATGATAACCCATTGGTCGTAAAATTGGAAATTAATCCAAAACTCGTAGATGGCGAAGATGATGAAGCAGAAAACTCCTGGGCGATCAATAGAATATTAATTGATACGGGGAGCTCAGTAAACATTCTTTTCTACCATACTTACAAGACTATGGGTGGGAAGGATGAAGAATTGATACCTTCGACATACAAAATATACGGTTTCAATGGCACAGCGAATAAGCCTAAAGGAGAAGTTCATATGAGAATACCCTTGCAAGGATTATCAACCTGAAATTTTGTTCTGTAGTCGATGTGGAGTCCCCTTATAATGCATTGATCGGAAGGCCATGGTTGCACGAAATGCAGGTGTAGCGTCGACGTATCATCAATGTATAAAGTTTCCTCATCCTAGCGGTGTTGGAGTTATAAAGGGAGATTGGATGGAAGGACAAAAATGCTATGAGATTGATGTGGAGAGTTGCGAGGAAAGAGCTGCAAAAAGAAAGGGCTGGAAGCAAAATATAAAAGATGAACAAAGAAGAGAAAGGTTGATGGTGGATACCATAGATACAAGAGGTGAAGATACATCGCGAAGCAAATGCGGGAAAAAAAGTGGAAAATCATGATGGAAAGGAATCATTAAAAGATTTGAATGGTGCGAGAGGCGAGAGAGCGAACGGAGCAAAAAGTGTAAGAAATGAATAATCATGAAGAAGAAATACGCGAGAATCTCGCCATCAAGAATGTATGACAATTTGATTGAAGAATTGAAAAACAAAAATGAATAAACAATGTAAGATTGTGCGATAGCTTCAAAACAAAATGAATGATTGAATGAATTAACAAAAATGAAAGAGTGAGTGAATGGGATGAACCTTTATGGCGTACACCCTAGTTCGCGAATGATATTTCGCAAGAGGCAAATGTAAGACCTAAAGTGCGTCATATAAGGGGGTATCTCTTGACATGGCTCAGTGAAAAGGTTACACCGCTCCTGGAACTGAGTCATGGAGATTTGGGGCCCATGAAAGCCTATCCTGGAGAGATACCTTGGATTTCCAACTATATATATAAGGTTATACCAGGTTGGGCCTTGAGGGTCTCTTCCAAGGAGTCGAGTGTATGCTCAAGGCGCCGGTACACGGTTGAGCCAAGAGTGCAGGGGCATTTGAAGTGTCTCGGCCATTCTTGGCAAGTCTTGGTATATCTTGCACTCGGCTTGAAGAAAACTCCACTTAGGGTGCGGTCTCGTAACCATAAACCATATAGGTATAAGGGATAAGAGGCATGCGAAAATAATCGGTTGTTGTTAAGACCGGATGGGAGGAGCTAGTCTTGTATGGCCGATGTACGCCTCCTTGAAGGGGCAACCAGGAAGAAGATAAGGGTAGCACCCTCCATTAGGGAGCTGATAAGTGTCAAAAGACGCAAATGTCATGAGGCTTTATTTTCGCAAGGAAATTTAGGCTTGTTATATTTGTGCGATGATCCTGTAGAGGCAATAATACTAACGCAAGGATAAGACGAGATCAATGGGTTTTTGCATGAAAATGTAAAGACGTCCTGCGATTTCGTCGCGAAGACTTTAGAATGTCATGGGATTTTACATTTGCAAGAGTATTTAAGCCTGTCATATTGTCGCAAATAAAATATCCTGCAGAGGCAAAAATACTTAAGAAATGATAAGACAAGGTCAATGGGTCATTACATGAAAATGTAAAGACGTCCTGCGATCTTGTCGCAATGATGCACTTCAACATAAATAAAGATAAGGAAGCAAGTGAGCTTGCGAAAATGATTATATTTCTTTATATATAATTGCCAAATCTCTATAAATAACAGAGGCAAAGCTCAGAGGTTTCATTACTCAGAGATAATTGATCAAATCTCTCATTTGAAAATAAATAACAGAGGCAAGTATGGGAATGTATGAGATGAAATTTTGTTATTCATTTTCATATGATAGATTTATGCATAAAGGAGACAAGGAAATAAAGATTAAAGAGGAACTGCTTGATTAATATGTGCAAATAAAGGAAATAAAGATTGAATTCATATTTAGCAATCCAAGAAATTTACAATAAGGGGCTACAGAAAAAGAAGGTTAAAAGGGTATATACACAGATATTACAAGAGCCAAGGGCCTTCAACCTTGGTTCAAGGTAAAAACCTACCAATTTTCTTGCGTAGTTAATCCTAATGCAGGGTTTATCCACTGACATCACTCTTGTGTACAGGACCTATGTTTATACCACTGACAGGGGTATTGATGCTTGAACACAAACACATGTACCACTCTTCTCAATCCTTCTCATGATGGACTTCATGTCTTGCATAGTTGCTTCCTTGATGTTTTCAACATCCTCATCGGGACACCACATACAGAACAGGGCTAGCGATAGCATGATCAAGGCCCTGAAAAAGTGGATTGAGATTTAAGACGAAACCCATTTAGAATGTCGTTGTGATATAAGTATAGATCTACCAATGTGCGCCAACCAAATCAAATGGAAAACAGACATTACCTGAGCATTGATATTCACACCATGTGCTGCTTTGAGTTCTTTGTGATGCAGATAAGAGCCCTGAGGCAATAAATCATGCATTAGTGTGGAAAAACATGGATATATTAAAGATTATACAATACAAATATATCTGTAAGATAGTCAGGATTATCTAGTTTTAATGTAAAACAGGACAAGTAAGGTTAGCCTTTGCTAAAGATCCTGGGTAAGTTGCTGACATGGCCATTATTCCAGCACATGCTCCAGCTCCTAGGCTATTAGTGTAGAAAATATTTTTGTAGACAAGATACAACAACAAAAAATAATTTACCTTCTGGATAACTCTAGCTTCAGGGCTAGCGACATCAATGGTTACCTAATAATTGCATAATCAAAGATTCAGGAAACACAGTTTCTGAAATAGAAGCTATTTGAATGATTGGAAATAAATCCTGATATGTACCTTATCGGTTTCAACTTGAGCAATTGGCTCATCGACTTGATGAGAGTATATGTTGCCGCGAGCTGTCATGCCATTTCCAAGCAGTGATCCAGGAAGAATGAGATGCAAAACTACAGGACAAGCGCTAAAGGAACCTGTATGTATCATGAATATTAAGTTTAACAGTCTAGAGAGAGAGGGTGAAATCTTTAATAAAACTGCATGATACACACTTTATGTTTAGCTTTATTCAAATCACCTGATTTTCGAGGATCCCATATTCTTAAAACAAGATCAGAACCACCGGCAGCAATGAGCGCAGAGTTATCACCTCCAACATCAAGGTCGTTGAGAACCTTCCCGCAGAACTATAGAATGCACAACATATGGTTATTATAACACATGTAATAGTCATATTTGCTACATTCCTTTTATTATAACAGATACCCAAACCTCACTAGCAACTAACCGGTAACACTTGGCTTCTCCAAGGAAGCAATGTTGATAAAATTTAAGCACATATAAATTCTTTTTTCTTTTTTGCAAAAAAGGCGATATATAACCGATATCATAAGATTGGGGCTTCCATACCAAGCTCAAGACATCTATGCCTGTTTCAACATCCCAAATTCTGATGGAATGATCCCATGATGCAGAATATATAGTTCATTCTTCTGGCCAGACAACAGAAGAAACACATTGTGTATGGCCAACAAGTGAGCTCACAGATTCCCCCTGAATACCAAGAGGCGGAAATTAGTGTTAAGCTATCCTGTGAGTTTTGATGAAATAAAACGAGGAAATAGGTTATAACAAGAAATAGTTATGACTAAGTGGGACTCTACTTGATAACAAGCTTATTATAGGTAATTGTCAGCCACTTATTTCAGGAGAAGATGAAGACTGCATACCTCAAGATGGGATTCCTCAACCTTAGAGTTCACTTTTCTCTTCTTTACTGAGACCAAGTCACCGTCTGAATCGGACTCATTTGTCCGCCACAAGTTGTATTCATGAAACAATAAATCCTGTGTTCGGCTTGATTAGACGGAGATGAACTTAACTTTAACATGCCCCTAGAAAGTGGAGAAAATAAGCTATACCATTTCTCTAGAGGGTTGTGGTGCAACACTTTGCACAGACGATGAGTGCCCTCGCAGGATTTTAAAAGCTCTAACGTTATTAGTGGTCTCCTCTGCGTCAAGCTCGTATAGGATAGAAGATATTAAATAGGGAAATCAGAATTTGCAGATCAAAGTCTAATATGTAATTCAATTATACCATCCACAGCCTCACTGTCCTTTCTTTAGAAGCAGTAGCAACATCTGTGGTCAAGCTGCTCTTAGCACCTGTAGGAGAAAAGCATTGTTAAATCTTTTGACAAGAAAAGATGAGGATTCTTCAAAACACATATAAGTGAACAAATGTAAATCACAGTAACTCGATAAGCAATTCAGAGCTGCGAAAGAGACACTTGCAAAGAAGGAAAATTACACTGACAATCACCTTTCTGATTGATGATACTAACAGACGTAATAGCATCCCCATGTCCCTCCAGTATATGGGTACGTGATCCACCTTTCCACACCCTAATAAAGTTAGAAACTGGATCGTCATGTCCTGTTTTTGTTGACTTTTTCATGGAAAAAAAAAACAAACCAAATCAACCATATTCAAAAAAAATTTATCATGTACAGATTCTTGACACCCAAACTACATTTTTTGTAGTAATACAGTTGACATGGTAGTAAGTACAAGTATGGTTTTTGTTCTCCTATTCAGAGGGGGCTCAAGGTTCACAACTAATTTCAAGCTGAGGACCTTGGTATCCTTCCACGATTAACTTCAGTAAAACTTAAAAGCTTCTGAACAACAGAGTTTTACAACTCCAAAGTAAAGACAGCACGCTCCTGAAAATGAGAAATATAAACTCATTATAGAGGGAAAAATATACCTTCCAAAACCGTCATAGCACCCTGTCAAAATAAACCTGCCATAAGGAACTAATCAAAGTTAGTATACCAATAATGATCCAAAATGATGCAGCCAAATGTAAAAGACTTATCAGTGCATAATATTGGAGCAACAAATTATTTTTTGTTGTACAAGAGTAAATATCTCAGGTTAATGTTCTAATCAATATGAGAGTACATCTTTCTGGTCTGCTACAAAATGATTGTAAGAAAAAAATTCAGACCACATTATAGAGTAGAGTATGCTTCTGTGCATTAAACATCCACACACTTACCCTGGATTAGAACCACTGACCACACTGACCCAATCGTTATGCAGACATGGATCTTCCTGTTTTCCTGTCATCGATTTGAACACTATCACCAGGTTCTACACTAAATATATATTACATATAAAAGCAATAAATATTTCATTGCCCAAATATATTAATCAAACACATAGAACAGAAAATCTAACAAAGAAAGATGATGATGAGAAATTATGACATACTTTTCAATAAAGCTGCTAGAGTACCATCTGTAATGGATTCTCCCATGAAAGGAACAACAGCATCAACAATGTCACCTTCAAACTAACAGAAGTAGAAGACATCCATATTACACTGCTCGAAAAATGTATGAGTAAAAAATTATATATCAAAAGAATAACTACCAAGAGGAGTATTTAAACATCGCACCATTATCTGAAGAGAATGGCCTAATCCACCCTTGAATCTTTGACTATTTTCGAAGTAAGCAACCAAGCTCCCTGCATCACATCCCATGCAAAATTTCCCTGTTGAGTTAAGGCACATTCCAAAAGAAGAAACTAAGTGGATTAGATTTACAGTATGAAACTTCTCTATGACAGGGTAAGTTCCATTGAGAGCTAACCCCATATACATTGAAGTAACTATAGTACCTGCAAGCACAAGATTTATGATGATGATAAAAAAAAATTAGCATTGAAAAAACAGTATATATGTTTCTTCACAACTAAAGCAACCAAAGGACTATAACATTATTTTATTTCTTACCAGGTAAGGGAGGTATGAAAAGCATATATTAACATGCGCATACCTTGAAAGTGAGATTCTCTCCTCCAACCTTTACCTGCATCACACCAGCACCAGCACCACCACCCATTCTCATAGTAGATCCAGATGTACATCACAAACACTGAGCTAATGAGGCACCACCAGCAACAACAAGCCCAAAAAATCTGCAGATCTAACCATACCACCAACACCAGCTACTACCATCAACAGCAAAACCCACATCACCTTCTCTAAGCAATACACACCACTTTCACCAGCAAAACCATCAATACCACATACAAGCAGCATTTTAGAACACCACATGACCACAAAACTTAAATAAAAAGGAAACCCATACTTTAAAACTCCATCAAGTACAGTGAACAGAAACAAAAATTGCAAAATCTTTACAAAATGATAACTACCAAAATATGTTATTCATAGAATTAGGTCAAAATAAAGATAAAACAATAATAGAAAAAACAAGTAAATATACTAGGTTTATACCTTGCAGAATATATTAATTCACAATTAGAGAAAGAAACTTCAATTTGGTACCAAGCATCTCACATATTTAACTTTACATAAAAAACGATTATAGGGTTTGAGTTATTGAAAGATTAGATTTGATTTCCAAAAGACGATTTTTGATTTGTGAGATTAGGGTTTTGGAGAAATTGGTGTTGATTTCGTAGATTCGATTTGGGATTAGAAGAGCAGAAAAAATGGGAGGAGGAGAAGTCGATGTGAATCCTGTTGAGAGAGATAAGAAAAGAAGAGAAAATAAGGGAAAATGAAAAAAAAAATTAGAAGAGAGATACGATAATAAGGTTGCAAAAGCCATTTAAGCCCTCAACTATATTAATAAAGACTAGCGTGTCCTGGTTTCTTTTTTCCTTTACAATAATTAGGATTTGGTGCAACGGATAATCTGGTGCGCAACGGATATTAACGTTGTTAACTGTGCAACGTGTATATCCGTTGCGCACTTCCTTAAATGAAGCGTTGCTAAAACCAGGATATGGTGTAGTGTATATCAACAACCAAATGTTGGATTATCTAATTGATAGATCTTACGCACAACCTGTGATATTTCTATTATATAACAAAATATAACGCGGAAAATAAATAACACAGACACCAGAATTTTGTTAACGAGGAAAACCGCAAATGCAGAAAAACCCCGGGACCTAGTCTGGCTTTGAACACCACACTGTATTAAGCCGCTACAGACACTAGCCTACTACCAATGAACTTTGGACCGGAATGTAGTTGAGACCTAATCAATCTCACACTGATCAAGGTACAGTTGCGCTCCTTACATCTCTGAACCCCAGCAGGATTCTACGCACTTGATTCCCTTAGGTAATCTAACCCACAACCAAGAGTTGCTACGACCCAAAGTCGAATACTTGATAAACAAATCTGTCTCACACAGAAAAGTCTATTGGAATAGATAAATCTGTCTCCCACAGAAATACCTATGAGTTTTGTTCCATTTTTTAATAAATCAAGGTGCACTGGAACCTATTGATAAAACGGACTTATATTCCCGTATGATCAATCACCTCACAATAATCTTAACCCTATGGTAGCGAAACAAGATATTGTGGAATCACAAACGATGAGACGAAGATGTTTGTGACTACTTTTAATCTTACCTATCGGAGATAAATCTCAAGCAAATCTTAGCAAAGATAATACTCAATCACGATAGTAGAAGTAAGATAAGAACACGCAACTACAGAGAAAATAGTTGGGTGTGGCTTCACAATCCAATGAAGTCTTTAAGTCGTTAACCTACAGGGTTTCGTGAAAAATCTAAGGTTAAAGGAAAATCGACTCTAGTCGCAACTAGTATCACACAGGAGGTATGGGGATTAGGTTTCCCAGTTGCTAGAGTTCTCCTTTATATAGTTTTCAAATCAGGGTTTGCAATCTAAGTTACCTTGGTAACAAAGCATTCAATAATCACCGTTAGATGAAAACCTGATTAGATTCAAGCTAATATCTTTCAACCGTTAGATCGAACTTAGCTTGTTATACACAAATGAAATGTACCTTCATTTAGGTTTGAGTAACCGTACTTAAACGTGTACACTATGTTGGCTCAACAGTAGTTAACCGAAGTTAGCTTAATGAACACTCTCATATCAACCTTATTCATCTCAACCACAACTAGTTCAAATGACTCAAATGAAACTAGTTATAGAGTTGTTCAATTGCACATTCTCATAGAAGTATACAAGAACACAATTGAAGCCAAATCGGTTTGATTCACTTGAATCAATTCATGAACATTATAGCCACGGTTTGCAAAGAATGCATTCCTTATTATATAAATGTATTAGTTCATGTCACAACCGATTCTAAAACTTTAACCATTCAAGTATGAAAACGGGTACGCATACTTAAGTACCCAACAAAAATTCCCGGACATGAACCTTACGCCAGTACGCGTACGGGTACGTGTACTTAGGTTCCCGGACTTCGCAAACCAACAGGTACGCATACGGGTATGCATACTATGGTTCCCGGACATGGATTACATATATGCAAAAGTGCATACCAAGTTTATAATCCAATGTTGGTTAAGTGTTCTAAACTCTATTTCAATCATTGAAACTTTCTTAGAGGATGACAATAGCCGTTTTCACACACTATTAGCATCAAAGCAATTTTCAAGTTATTGAAATAATCATAACGAAACATTCCAAGTCTACACCAAATGATTGTATCACACAAACCATGTAAGATGTTACTCGGCGATTTTCACACGATCATCTTTTGACTTTCGTCAAGAATATAAGATGAACTTGGTTCAAGCGAAAGCTTACCAACACATATTTCGAGAAATATGTAAGCGAGTTAAACTCGGCTCGAAATATCAAATGTGCATAATAGAAAACTATATAGCACTACAACTTATGTCTCAATATAGGAGATAGAGTAGAAATAGACTTTCCAAGTGATAGATGAGTTTTAGTCTCCACATACCTTTTGTTGATGAAGTTCCACAAGCTCTCCTTAGTAGTTCTTCATCTTCAATTGATGAACGCCGTGAAGTCTAATGCTCAACTACGCAATCTATCCTAGTCCGAGACATCTATAAGTAGACTAGAAATCAAGACTTATAGTTTTGATCACTAACATTGACAAACAAGCTTGAGATAGCAACGCTTGCGAGGTCGACCGAGTAGTGCTCTAACAAGGATGCATTAAAAAAATATGGCACACCCGTAAATAAGTAATGAGATGGCAAAATTCAATAGAAAAATGTTTGTAACTTTTTTTTTCTTCCGGAAAAGAGGTTGAAAACCTCAGCCAATTCATTGATGAAACCGATATAGGAAATCGGGAACCTTACAGAATTTTTCAAGATTACAAAAGATTCATTCAAATTGTAGTATCTCCACAAATTCTTGCCTATCAAATCTATCCTTTCAGATCTAAAAACAGTTTCGGAGGACATTCTTCTCTCTCGCAAAGGAGAGGAACATGGCCAAACTAATTTTGAAAGCAAAACAAGTATGTCTCACAACACAAGGCAATGACTGGATCAAATCCAACCACATGTTCAACAGAACATGTAAATTATAACATGAATTGGAGTTTTTAAATTGTAATTGCCTAATAACGCAATCAGGGTAGCAATGACCCAAGTAGCGATGCATGATATGATAACCAAAGTGTCTTGAGTAGCAATAATATCTATAGTGTCTCTTGCAGAGGTAATATGAAGAGATATTTTGTAAAAGGGTCATATGTTTATGATGAAATTAGGGTCTGGGTCGTAGAACATGCCGTTGATGCATAAGGGTCGTAGACTGACTTTGACCGTTTGACTTGTTTACCTAAATACCCTTAAGAAATGATTAAATGACATTAAACCATAACCCAGTTAAAAACATAACTTTTTATACACAGACATTTGAACAAACACCTTCACTCCACATTCATAAACCTTCCTTCTGTCAATTGATCCAAGTGCAGTTTGATTTTAGTTGATTTCTATGTATTAATATTAAGTTTAAAGTAAATGTAGTTGCAGTAGTTGGTGCGGGAGAGCTACAGAAAATGAATGAACTAAAAGCACCACATCCACCACAATCAACAAATGGAATATTTGAATACAAGTTGCAGCAGATTTTTAGCGTACCAATTATCATCCCCGTCTTCATTATCACCAAAATCAAAACATAATCTCTGATTCCTCTCTAATTCTCATATTTTTGTTACTTCCAATTCCCGCCCTTAAATTTTAAGGAAAACAGGACGGAATTTTCGTTTAATGGGTTCTTCTACGTCGTCTTCTATGTCAAATTGTAACCGGTGAATTCTCGTCTTACTTTCTACTTGAAAACAGTGTATTATGGAAGACCTTGATGTTCATATTGTTATCTCGATTGTTGATTGATTGCTTTCTTACTGTGGTTGATATTGATCTTTTTATTGTTAATTAAATCTCTTCAATATTGCAACTTTAGTCGAAAAAATCACCTAGTTTCGAATGAAATTTAGGTTCTTTTGTACTATCGGCCGGCCACAAATTCACGTTTGTTTCTCTGAAAAGGACGGGAAGCTATATGTTTTGAAAAAATTCAAACAGTCAACGCTAGTCATTAGATAGTCAGGGTGCATTGTAAATGATAAAAAGTCCTCTAACAGTTTACTAATAGTCTTTGGTTAGTCTACGACCCTAACGCATCCACCGCATGTTTTACGACCCAGACCCTAATTAGGTAACAAAGTTATGACCCTTGTACAAAATAACTCTAATATGAATGCAATGCAACGTAATCATTTTGTGTTTTCAATTTACACGTTCAATGGAAAAAGAAAATAATTGGCAGGCACAGCTGAAGTAATGTAAAGCGACTTACGACCATGACCCTTCTCTTACAAAGCAAACTCCTTTCTCCCCGTAATGTGCAGTTTTTTTTTTTTTTTACTCGTTGTTTCCTCACCATAACTAAACACTAGATTTATTCATATTTCACTTAATTTGTCAAGGTTGCAGTCTCTCGCTATCCACTTTCCATGCATAAATATAGAACCACTAAATTCAATATTCCACTAAGCACACTCACAATCAGCTTCATAGTGAAGCCTTGGAGACTAAGAAATTAACTTCCCCACAGAACCCTAACAAAAAAACAATAAAAATTATTAAAATAATAAAAAAACAAAAAGATCGGAGAGACAAGAGACAACAAGAACAAAATAAATTTAAAGGTAGCTTATATATTAGCTTATTCCTCTCTTCCTTTATCTTTCCCCTCTCCATCTCTCTTTTCTATCTTTTTCTTTCTTTCTGTAAGCTTCCTTCTTGTTGATGTGATTCTCCATTATCTCAACACAAACCCTTTTACAAAAGAGAAAGATCAAAACAAAACCATGGTTTTTACATCTGTTCCTCTCTATCTGGATCCACCCAACTGGCATCAGGTATTATTATTGTTTTTCTCTCTTCAATTTTCTTTTTTACTCATCTTTGATGCTTAACTTAGCTTGTCCATTAAAAAAGCTAGAATTTTAGCTAGATAAATATTCTTAATTATATGCTCCATCTTTTTGCTTAGCTTATATATACTATCTTGTTAATTTGTGAATATACCAGATATATTGATGGTTTCTAGGGATTTTTGTTTTTCATTTACAGCAAACACACCATCATCAACCAGCTGAAGGAGCCAATAATGGGAATAATCCTCAACTTCTGCCACCACAGCCGCCTGCTTCGAGCAACGCTTGCACCGGTAGCGGTGGCAGTGGTGGGGCGAGCACAATTAAGCCAGGTTCCATGGCTGATCGAGCCAGGATGGCTAAGTTACCACAGCCAGAGATACAACTGAAATGCCCGCGGTGTGATTCAGCCAATACTAAGTTTTGTTACTTCAACAACTACAGTCTAACACAGCCTCGTCACTTTTGTAAGACATGTCGTAGGTACTGGACTAGAGGCGGTGCCTTAAGAAATGTTCCTGTCGGTGGAGGTTGTAGAAGGAACAAGAGAACCAGCAAAAGTAGCTCAAAATCTCAAGCTACAACAAGTGCTGGTTCTACAATTTCAATTCCCTCTAATAGTTGTACTAGTAGTGACATGATAGGCCATATTTCCGCTCATCATCATCATCAGCAGCAGCACCACCACCACCACCAACACCAACAATCTTCATCTCAAATACCTAATTTCATGGCTTCGTTACATAATCTTACTGATCATTATGGGACAGCCGCTGACTTAGGTTTGAATTATGGCACTGGAGCCCAGGCAACCCAAACAGGAGCAGAGGTGGATTTTCAGATGGATAATTCAGGAAGTGTCGGTCATGGTAGTATTAATCTATCATCTAGAGGGGCCGATCAGTGGCGAATTCAGCAACTTCATAACTTCTCTTACATGTCATCTTTGGAGCACCAGTCACCTTTAGGACTTTACCCTTTTATCGATCAAGGTAGTGATCAAGCACAGAGTTACGTCACTGAAGGATCAATTGGTCAGATTAGGGCTAAGCCATCAAGTTCATTGACGATGCATGGACAAATACCTTCAGTGAAGATGGAGGCCGAGAATAATCAAGGATTGAATTTATCAAGGCAGTTTTTGGGTATTCCATTATCATTAGGAAATGACATTCAACAACATCAATACCTGGGTGGCAGCAATGCCTGGACAGATCTGTCGGGTTTCACCTCTTCTTCAACTAATCATATTATGTGATTTCGATCTCTCTTTGTCCTATGTCGAGCCTAGCTAGGTAACCGAACCTTTTTTTTTGTCTTAATATTACATGCAACATACAAATACAAAAAGATATAGACTGTTATGCTGGAGAAGTAAAGATCGGCCAGCCGTCACTACTGATCAACCATCCTCATTTTAACCTGCAAGCGCAACATTTGAAGTTTCTATCTAAGACAACGAACTTCCTCCATAATGAGATATATGGCAATGGATGGAACATGAGCTATCTGTTTTTCTTTTGAAGAAGTTGCTAGAATTGGTAGACGCTTTTTTGTTTTTTGTTTTTTTGAGGGTTTTTATTTATTTATCTTGTTGTTTGTTTTTTATTTACGGGTATGTTTTACAGAAATGGGTGTATGAGTCCATAGAGTTCAATGTTTCATGAGAAGTGAGAACTAAATGATGTAATCAGTTATTTTTAAAGCTGTAGTAATGAAGTGATGGGTGAGGAACGAAACATCATTATGCAATTTTCTATCACAAATAGTTTTGCTTAATTTACATGAGTGATCGTTTCTATAATTTGGTGAGTTTTTGCAATTTGGTAAAGTTTTGCGTAATGTTTCCCGATCAATTTGATATCCGTGCATTATCATCACTTAAGTTCTTAGGTTAGTGAAGGTACGTCACTTCTAAAACTTGTAGCATCAAGAACGATATACAGTTCATGCCGAAGAATAAGTTAGTTTAATTTATAGTCTACTGTCGACCTCTACAGTTCAATTAACGAATCTGTCAGGCTATAATAGCTACTATAATCTAGATTGATTGTTGGTCATAAAGTTAATTAAGAATGTTAGATCACAGAGTTAATTAAGTATCTTTTGATTTTTTGAGGTAGGTAGCTCAACATTCGGCGCATAGAAATTTGTGGAAACACTCTTTAGATTTCTTGGACTGATACAGTAGCTGACACGATTGTATAGATGCTTCTTCTCCCAAAATGATGTTATGCAGCAATTTCAAGAAATTATACATAGGCTGCTAAAGTATAGCACTCTCACAGTAACAGACATGATTTCTGTTACTTTCTCGTAGTTTGAGGAGATTTACTTACTCATCTGGCAAGTTAGTTACTTTCCCTTCTCCGAGAAAGAACTCACAAGTCACAATCCACTTTATCCATTTAGGGTTTTGATGTGTGTATGTATTTATATGAACACAATGCATGGAAATTAAACGGGCTAACTATTGTATAGTTTTTTTTTTTTTTTGATCGGTAAATTTAATGATTTGATTAAAAAAGAAGTGAAAGTACAACAGATTGGAGCACAGGAAGTGATCAAAGAAAACAACAAAAACAAAAACAAAGAAAACTATTGTATAGTTAGGATCTTTGTTTAATTCCTAGCCAAATATGCTCATCATATCCTCATCATGCTTATTTAGCAATAATCTATTCCTGCCATAATCTTCTAAGAAGCACGAATATTAATGATTCCTACCTCTCCCTTGGAGTGAATAGGATGGATTGTTTTAAGTTTCACTTTATGTCTTGTGAAAAGCAATAAATCACATGCATTATGCAAATATACGGCCAGATCATCAGTAAATTATCAACCAAAGTACGTGAAAAAGACAGCCTTATTCCTACAGAGTCAATACTTTCTTTATCCATATGTTTGTTCGCGTGTCTATGTTTGTCCACTAATTCAGGCCATGTTGAGATTGTTGGTCGCTAATTATACATCACTAAAAAATGAGAATAAGTTTCTCAGAGTGACTGTACGAAAAGAGCAAAACGGCCATAGAATAAAGAGAAATGGAAGCAGCATGCAGCTAATGAAGTGAGAAGGTTAGGACTCGGAATTCCAAGCTATATAGCTAGTACAGTATAACATGTGATAATCGATGTACGTGTAAATATACTTGCAAACTTGGAATTGAACTTGGAATTATGGAATAAGTCATTGGGTTAAGTGGCAAAATGCCCCAATTTGGACTACAACGTTGTGAAAATGCCCCGGACGTTAGGCAAAAGATCAAAATGCCCCAGTCCGTTAGTTTTACCTATAATAGTCAGATTGGGGCATTTTGACCACCTTTGACTGGTCAACGACGTTGTGAAATCAATTTTGCCCTTCGACAGAGATAGCCGCCCTACATGATGTCACACATGTGCTAATGACGTCATAACACGTGGGCACTGCAAACAAATGACACGCGTGCAACCTAATCTGTCGACACGTGGAAAGTGTGTGACACCTGTACCACTCGTGTGGTACACACGAGTACATCTATTCTTATCTTCTACCTTGGTCGTGTTTGACCAAGGGAAATCCAAAACAAATAGAAATACAGAGAGACATAGAGCGATAGAGATAGAGATACAGAGAGCGATCGAGAGAAAGAGAGAGATCGAGAGACAGTCGGATTGCGGATCGAGAAGATAGATGAGACGAGGAGGTAAGAGATCGCGTTTCTTAACCCGGTGAAGAACATGTAAATTTTAACCCTAAATTTGTTTTTCGATTTAGGGTTTTCGAAACCAAACCATGTGAAATTGGTATCTGCGATTAGGGTTTTAGAGAGTAGAAATGATATTAAGGTTTCAGAATCTATAGGATGGGTTTCACCATAGTTGTAATTAGGGTTTCAGGAAACAAAATTAGGGTTTCAAAGAGGGTTAATTGTGTTTTTGAATAAACGAAATTAGGGATTATAAATTTGTGTTTTTGAATTGTGTCTCTATCTCTCTTTCTAATTAGGGTTTGAAAGAAACGAAGTTGGGGATTATAATTTGGGGGTTTTAATGAAAGAGTGGATAATTCAATTTAGGGGATATTTCATTTTCTTTTTGTCTATGAATTCCATGTATTTTGGTATGATTACTGTAAAATCACTACAGTGGCATGGCTAATTCTGTGCATTCTGTGAATTCTCTAATTACAACTGTGGTGATTACTGTAAAACAGTGGCTCAACCCTTTTACTGCCTTAGAATGAATGATATACACAAGCAGTGAGGGTATGTTATTATTTCTTTGGCATGTATCTTATTTAACTTGGTGGAAATTCAGATGCATTGGATACAAAATTGCTTCCATGATTGATGAATTAATGGGTATATATGAACTTTGTATATGAATTTTGAACTTGAGGATACTAGATATGCTTTCTATTTGGTCAAATTGATGATATGGTTATACACAAAGTTATCTGTTTATGCTTCTACTTGTTTTGGTTATACTTCTATCTATGCTTGGTGTTGTCTGAGGCATATTTGAAGACTTTTAGTGATGATAGTGCTTACCAATTGCTAAACTCTTCCACATATGTAATCTATTTATGCTTAATTTATATCTCCATGTCTCTGTGTTGTTGAATTTAGTGCTGCTACTTGCAAAATCACTACAGTGGAAATAAATTACTCTTCTATCTCTTCTTATGTGTGTTGATTAACCCTTTTGTGTTGAAACATATGCTGGTGCAAGTTGAAATTCAGCTGCATTTGAAACATAATTGTGTCTGTTTCATTAAAACTGACTATTGTGTCATTTTTGTTAAATGTTTCAGAATGGGTAGTGAGGATAGGAATTTCTGGATTACAGATATAGGGAAGAGGTTTAAGGACCTTTATTGTTTTGGTTGTAAAGCCACCAAAGGAGAAGCTTTCATGGCTATGCTAAAGAGCGGGTTGGTGAATGAACAGGGGTATGAATTCTCGCACTAGAACCTGTTTTTATTTGATGATGATGATGGGAATGCATATGATAAGTGTGAATCAGAGGAGGTGTTTATTTCATTTTGGAATAAAGGGAAACCAGGAAAAGACAATTTGGTAAGACTGTGGTTCACTGTAGTTATTCCTACAATTAAACATTGGGGTTTTACTTGTGATTCTGCTAGTGTTAGTGGGGTAAGTGGTGTGACTGATTTTATGAGTCCAGTGAAGAAGAAAACTGTTAGTAAAAGGGTTGAGGTTAGGAGGAGTCCAAGACTTAATAAGACTGCTAGTGTTAGTGGGGTAAGTGATATGATGCCAACAAGACTTGATTTTGTGCATGAAGACCCAGTTGTTTCTACACAAGCATCTGTTGCAGAAAACCATCTGCATGAAGCACAAGTTAATCATACACAAGCATCTGTTGCAGATAACCAAGAACAGGGGAATGAAGATGATGACCAAGTGAATTTAACTAATCTACAATCAGATGACTGTCATCCTAATGATAAGCCTGAGTTTTTGTTTGAGGAATATAATGAGGAAGGGGTAGGTGAAGATGAAAGTGAAGAAGAAAGTGAAGATGAAGAAACACAAGAAAAATACAATTATGAAGATTGGGTTTCTATGTGTGCTAGAGGTATAGATATTGGTAATGAGCCTGATGATTGTAATGAAGACTTCAATGTAGGTGGTTTTTATGAACAAAGCAGAGTGCACCGGTGAATGCAACTTCGATGAAGAAGTTCCCGGATATGAGGTCACTCAAGAGGAAGAAAAGAAGTGGCAAGAAGATTTTGGTGAGCATTTAAATGATTCACTTGGTCTAGAAATGATAAATGAAGATGTTCCTGAGGTTGTACCTGGTGAAATAAGTAGTGGTATGGCTTTTGGAAACATGCAAGCTTACAAGGATCATTTAAGAGAATATGCAGTGTTGAAACATAGGGATTTTAAGGTGAAGAAGGCAGATAGGACCCGACACTATTCTTATTGTACTTACAAGGATACCCAAAAATGTGCTTGGATGGTGAATCCAAGAAAGGTACCAGAGATGAAGACGATCCAACAAATCACGGTTAGAGAATGCAACACAAAACACACCCGTAAGAATCCGAATGAAGACTACAAACGAAAAATGCAATGCAAAATTTGTATCCAAGTATTTGTTGAAGACGATGGATGTTGCTTCACCAAAGGACAAGGCAGGTGATATAGCTAACAAGATCATTAGACCTCAGTTGCAAACTGACATACCAAAATGGGTTGCTAATAATGCAAGGGTATGATTTTGATGCTTGTTTTGGTTCCCTTCTGTTTGTTTATCTGATAACTATAAAGTATGTGTGAAATGCTAATTTTTTATTTTTGTGTACACAGATATTGGTGCTAGCGGAGAGGAATGGAACATTTGAGAGTTCTTACACAAAAGCACCACAACTGGTCACATCTGCTACTTCATTGAACCCAAACAGCATTGGTCATTTCAGTTGGTCCAAAGAGGGTCCAGATAACAGATTTGAGAGTATCATTGTGGCCTATGATGCACAGATAAAAGGTTTCCTTCATGGTTGTAGATTGGTTATTGGATTATATGGAGCTCACCTAAATGGTAAGCTAGGTGGTGTGATGCTTTCAGCAGTTGGTATAGATGGTCATAATGGGGTATTTCATATATGTGTGATGATTGGTATGAGTGAAACTGAAGAAAATTGGTTTATGATGTTAAAAGAATTGAGAAAAAGGATACCTGATATGCCTGGACTAACCTTTATTTCTGATAGAATGAAGGGCATTCTTGAATCAGTAAAAAGATTGTTTCCTTTGGCAAATCATAGATACTTCCTAAGGTAGATTTTGTTTTGACTGCAAGTTTTGTTTTAATAGATTTTTGAATCAGTAACAGATTTTTAGAATTGATTAATGTTTGCCCTTTTTTTTTTCCAGGCATCTATACAAGAATTTCTTGACCAAAGGATTCAGAAATCCAAGACTGACACACCTTCTTTGGCAGGCTGCAAAGTGATACAAGCACCATCACTGGGAGGTAAGAAATGTTTGGTTATAATGAATGTTCATTTTTTTCAGTCAAGCCTTATTGCATCAAACGAATTAACTTAGACACCTATTTTCTAGGAGGCCATGCAAGAAATTGCAGAGATAAGTTCAGCTGCATATATATCAATACCTGATTGATGCAGAGCCTAAGTCTTGGGCAAGGTCATGGTTTCCTCATGATGTTGCTTGTGAGCACATCTACTCTAACTTTTCAGAAAGTTTTAATAACATGGCCCTGAAATTCAGAGACAAGCCTCTCACTCATCAATTGGTTGATATGTACACACATTTGTTGATGGTGCTCTTTTCAAATAGAAGAAAGCTTGCTGCAACTTGGCAATATGGTGACCTTGTTCCTGTTGGGAAAGATCTCATTCAGGTGATGTGCGATCTTAGAGGTAACTATGAATGTGATCCTTCTATAGAGCGCAAAGTGTATGAGGTCACTAACAAAGCTACTAGCAAAGTGTTTGTTGTTCGGGTGGAAGAACAATCTTGTACATGTCGACAATGGCAATTGAGGCAGTTCCCATGTATACATGGTGTAGTTGCATTGTTTAAATTGAATCCTGATTGGTCCAAGTGAGTAAATTTACTACACCTAAATAGTTGAATGTGGTTATGCAATAAATGTATGATGAGTGATTGGATCAATTATGTGTGCAGGTTCTGCAGTAAATACTACACAGTAGACTACTATAGGACCACGTACTCATGGTCAATAACACCATTGGGAGACATTGATGAGTATCCCAATAAGGTTTGATAACCATAACATTCTTTCAAATGCTTTAACTTTTTGCTTTGTCTGTTTTCAAGTATTTTTGTTTTGAGAATCTTTTCAATGAATAATATTATCTACTTTTGTCCTTTTACTTTATTGTATTATTATTTTTTTATTATTCTCTAGATCTGTGCATTTAAAGTATACTAACCCTAACCTTATTTCTTTTGCAGACTGGTATCAAGATTATACATCCACACAGATTGAGAGATAAGGGAATACCTTGTGTCAAAAGAAAGAAGTCCTGGTATGAGAAGAACAAGATGCGCAAAAGAGTAACAAAGTGCAGTGTATGTAAAGGTATTGATCATAACATCGTAACCTTGTCAAGGTCCTCCAGTTGGATCCAACCCCAAGAAGAAAGGAGTGAGAATGGAGTGTTCTGTTAATGGGGATGATTTTTGTATTACTGCTGCACCAACAAAGAAGATGATGAAGGCCTTGTCTGCACCAAATACTGCATCAACATCTGCATCAAAGAAAACAACATCATCTGCATCAAAGAAATCAGCTGAGGTACCACCATTGTCAAAGGGCAAAGCAGCTGCTAGTACAACATCTACTTCTTCAGCTGGTTCCCAGAAAAAGGGCAAGACAACTGCACCATCCTCCTCTACTGCACCCAAAAGGAAGGTAACACATCCATGTACTTATTCTACACCTTCATCTCACTGTTTTAACCGGACTTATCATGGTACTGTTAATATTTCTAGCCAGACAATCAACATTTCTGAGCCACCATCAAAAAGGGTTAGAAAGCCTAACTCTAAATATCAGAAATGTTGGGTTCCTGTGTGCATTCTTATTTCTTTTAGCATGTTTATCTTATGAACTTGTATTGACAGAGATAGTAGTACTCAGTTCTGTTTTATGAATGTTGACAATATTTTGCTTATGGATCTATGGTTTTTAAAGTATGCTTTTTAAAGTACTCAGTTATGCAAACTAACATTACATTTGATAAATCCTTCCAATCTGTTACATTGCTTTTGTTTACATGAGTTAACTTCTAATTCTGCACTTTACCTTCACTTTGTCTTTAAAGCGTGCACAAATTTGATCTTGAATTATAAAATTGCTTTTGTTTTTCCACAAAGATAGCATCAGAAACCCATTGGAAATCTTCACATTTTTGGCATTTTAGGTAGCCAATACCATAATTCCAAGATGTTTGAGCTATGTTTAACATCCTCACCTTAGTTGAATTGCATTTGGGGTTGATACAACGAGTATGTGACCAAGGACAATCAACAAATTTGTGATCACCAACACAAGCTTTACAACCTCCTTTGTACTGAGGTGCCATGGTTTTAATAGCATCATCAAACCATTCGAAGTATGAACACATAGGATTAGAGCAAGAGAAGAATTTCTTCCCTGAATTAGCACCTTCTTTGACCTTTAAAAGTTTTCGAATACCATTACAAGGAACTAATTTACACCTAGTGTAGATCCAAGGACAATCAATTGATTGATGATTATTTTCGTTGCACATCTCACATTCCTGCAAATTAAGTAAAAATTAAAGTGAGATGGATAAGATACTAACCCCTAACTATGTTCTTCTTTGAAAAATTCTTGAAATTGAACTTACCATTTTCATTTTCTCACTTGAGCTAGCAGCCATTATGAAGAAAAAAAGCCAATATACTAATTTAAGGTTGTGAAAATTCCCCATTTATATGAGTCAGGCGAGACCAGAAATTGACCGTTGTTACAACGGTCGGATTAAAAACGGTCGAAATCAGAGTCATTGATTTGAAATTATGTTACACGTGTCGCAATCTTAGTTTATAGGACACGGTGGTCATTCTCTTAAAAAAAACCCATTTCGGTAAATATAAACAACCAAATCTCCAGCCGTCCAATTAATAGAATAGCCACGTGTCGCAATCCCAGTTAATAGGACATGCTGGTCATTTTAGAAAAAGAAATGCCCATCTCAGTAAATAGAAGCACTTCATCTCTGGCCGTCCAATTTTAGACTAGCCACGTGTCGCAATCTAACTAAATGTGGCACATGGTTAAGTAGTCACGTGCATGTGAGCTATTTTGACGAAGGGGTATAAATGACATTTTTTTGCACGTGCGGGGCTACATGCTTACTGTTTTGACCACTTAACCATGTCAGACGGAATACATAACAGTTTGGGGCATTTTGATTCCGTTTTGGGGCATTTTGATCTTTTGCCTAACGTCCGGGGCATTTTCACAACGTTATAGTCCAAATTGGGGCATTTTGCCACTTAACCCTAAGTCATTTATTCTGCTTCCACTGGCGTTAGATACGATTTTCTATTTGTAATTTCCAATCAAAACCGCTTTAGCTTTTGCATCAGAAGACGTCCTTGTTACTATCACTCTCTCTTCTAGGAGGCGGAGCCCCATGATTCCAAAAATTGCACTGTGTTGGACCTAGTTAGTTCTATCAAGTCATTCAACATGTGCTCGATTAGTTATGTACATGTTGATTGTGGAGTAGTACACTCGAATCACTTCTGACTAGCTACTTCCAACTAACTGACGAGGTACCGAAAACTAAGAACTGGTCGGACTGAGAGCAACTGCAATGGTGCGACCATACCCAAAGACCAAAAACCAAAAAAAATTCAAAAATTTGGGTTTAGTCCGTGGTGTTACGCTATGGTTATAGAGTAAAATTTAGTCAGGCGCAATTTAAAGTTACGCCCCGCTCCAAGCGCATTTTAAAGTTACGTCCCACTCCAGGAGAAATTTAAAGTTACGCCCCAATTTTAATTAGGCGAATTAACGTTACGCCCAACTCCAGGCGCAATTTAAAGTTACGCCCCACTCCAGGCAAAACTTAAAGTTACGCCCCAATTCAATTCAAACGTATTATCAAGTTACGCCCCATTCAAACGTAACTTCAAGTTGCGCCCCACTCCAAACGCAACTAATATTTGCGTCTCACGTCGGGCGTAGTTTTAAATTACGCTCGACCAAAACCAAACTAAAGACCAAATATAGTTTGGTTTTTGGTCTTTGGTCTAGTTTTTAATCTTTACTCCTTCCACTGCGTCTGGTTTTTCGACCAAAATTTTGGTTATAGTCGTCGATTGTGGAGGCTCTGAGTGACCAGCCGTTGAGAACAAGGCCCACTGGCCCTAATCACTTTAGAATGTTTGAGTACTCCCACGGTAGAGGCTAATACACTTTACTGTCCTACTATGGGGCTGAACTGAAGATGCTTATCACTTAACTGGCTTACCATAGGGATGATTAAGGCCAGCTAAGATGTATGATTATGAAGTGCACTTAATTAGCTGAGGCTTCTTCCCGATTTTAAAGTTCAAAAATGAATTCCACCGATTATTATTTTTTAGATATTTTTTTTACCTACACAAACAGAATAAATGTAATGATCTGCATCAATTTTTATTTTTTGTTGCTTTTCCGTTGTCCTACCCAACTAAAAATGGACATATGACCTTAGCTTTCTCAACAAGTACAGAATCGCTTATGAAATTCACTTGGGAGGTTTTTAACACGTGCTATATCTAGGTTTGATTAAATGATAATCCACTTTCTTTATTGTCGCGGCCAAATCAGATAGAGAAAGTATTTGGTGACTAAGCCTGCCTGACATCTGCAATTTTGTCTTTTATATGTTCTTTTTTGTTTCGGAAGCCGGAATAAGGTTTGGTCATCAATCTATCTTGGACCAGTCAAAGATACAAAGTTGCATTTCATCCATTCCAATATCAGTGCCGTTATACACTAGAGAATCAGAAGATTATTATTTCATCATATACACTTAGCGGTGAGTATTTTAAACCTAATCCGCGGATTTAACTGGGACCAACCGTATTTTTGCGGATGAATGTCCGGACCGTTCACTAATGGTTTGGATGTTTTTGAAATCCAACAGATTATGGATTGGGCCCGGATGCAACCTTGAAAATTTGTTGGACATCCATATCCGTTAAATTAAGTGTATTTATATAGTTTCTAGAAAATATATAGATAGTTTTGGAATTTTTAAGGTGTTTGCCATGAGTGTTGTCCATGTCACTTCTATATTTATATACATATATAAGATGTGTAGGTTCTATAAGAAGTCATCTATATTGGCTTTATTTTTCATTATAAATTTTAACTAACACAAATCCATTGGATTATCCGCAATCAATCCGTTTATCCGTGCATCCATTGGATGCAAATCCGTTGGGTATTGGATTGGATGCGGATGCCAAATTTAAAATCAGTAGTGAATTGAATTGGAGGCGGATGAGGTAGAAACCGGTCCATACCGGCCCACGCTCACCCCTAGAATACACTAGAGAATCAGAAGATTATTATTTCATCGTAATTATGATCCTGATAGTAGGCCCAGTCAAATTGTCACTTTTTCTTGTTGATTCAAATAGTTAGCCAACTTCCCGTATCCAGTACATTTTGTCCGATAAAATACGCGTTCCCACTTCAAACTTGCTACACTTCTTTTGATGGTTAGAACTAAAATTTGAACTACAACTTTAACAGAACATTCTGCAGAATCTGCACACATACATATATCAGACAGAATGATGTGGCGAAAAGCTACGTGAAATAGGGTGATCTGATCAGTACAGTTCCGTTGCTACACACATCGTAAGAAGCTATGGGTAGTGTCACTCCTTTAAAATGAAGGAGGGTCCATAAATTAGATCAAAGTAGACCTTACTTCGGGTCTTTCAACCCACTTTCACCCTAAAGTTTGTCGTTCATTCCTGCAGCTAGCTGAACGAGCGGTTGATGGTGGACAGTACACAATATGAAGTTTGTCGCGTGTTGATGGTGGATTTTTGACAAGACTAAAATCGTAAAATTATAATTTTGCATATTTCCGACACGGCTTCAGACACGTATGTGAAATTCACGAACAACCTCTGACTGAGCGTCCACCCTCTCAGAGATCACAATTTTGCATATTTCTGACACGACTTCAGACATGTATGTGAAATTCACGAACAATCTCTGAACGCGTACACCCTCTCAGAGCTCTGTATGAATATGTTATTCGTAAAGCCTCTCAAAGAACTTTTCGACACTTTGCATATTTCATCAACACTTCTACATAGAATCGAAATGATTGGACAGTTCCTAGACATATTGCATGCTAGTATAAAACGTTAACGTCTTCAGGATGCCACATTGTACCCGGACTATGTAGAATGCATATGTATAGAATCTCTTAATGATTAGACGGCTCCTAGACATATTGCATGCAGTATAGAGCCCTAACATCTTCAGGATGCCACACTGTTCCCTGACTATGCAAAATCAATATTCAGAATGAGTATGATACTTCCATCATCTCATACCTCACTCTCGAATAAACATAATACTCCTCGACATATTGCATACTAGTATAGATCCATTCACAGATCAATTCTAGCGCAACATTCACCAATTGAATTCCTAGAAAAATAATCTATTCTATCTCAATTTCATGGCTTATTCCCGGCTGAATTCCATGAATTAATAATTGATAATTAATCTATTTTATTACTCCGTTTCATGGCTTATTCCCGGCTGAATTCCTTGAATTAGTAATAAATATTCACTGTTCGGGCATCTGGGCCACCACCGAGTAACCCCCGAGAAAATGGTGTGATTGTACATAACAATAATGCATTTAACGAGCACCCAAACGCATAAACGAGCATTCAAAAATATGGACGAACGAGGAAACCTATGTGAAAATGAGGGAAGAAAATAATAAAAGAGAGGCGCACACGAAACCGGGCCACCGGCCACTGCCGGTCATGCCGTCGTGGACGGTCCACTCCTCCGCTTTTATTTTTTATCTTATTTTATTATTTTCCTTATCTCATGAAAACTCCCTCGTTTGAGCAAAATTCCTAGTGTTTTCCATATTTCCTCACACAACGAAAAATAATAATTAAAATAGGGAAGAGTGTCACGAGACCGGGCTTACTAGTCGGCCGACCATGCCCTAGTCATGGCCGGTCCCACACTTTCCTATATCCTTATTTTATTATTATTTTTCCTCGTTTCATGAAATAATGGTTATCCTCTCTCTGATTTCTGAAAAACTTTATGCATAGTTTAGTAAATTATTAATGGAAGCTTTCTTTCTTATTAATAAATAAATAAATAAGATGTTCTGATTATTGGTTTCGTTTGGCCTCTCGAGTTTTTCGTGAATTAGGAGCAACACACCGTGTATATTACCGGAACTTACACAACTAACACACGTTCAAATCAGTTAGTTGATTTAGGTCGATAGATTTGCATGGTGAAACCCTAAGCTTGAGTTTTTGTTAATTTAAAATGCTTTATTATATCATACCTAACATATATAGTAAACAATCGCATCTTCTTTATATGATTGAAATAAAATGGACTGATTAATTCAGCAAGTCCAGACAGAGAGACAATGATATATTCTTACCGATAATAATCTTGAGACAACAAGATGTCGTGCCTTTATGTAAAGCATATAAGATGTTTTCCTAATTTAGAATAGTTTTAGATTATCGAACCCTCTACTCAAGAACCAAGTCTGCTCCACGTTTAGAATAATATAAGAGAACATTATTTTTATTTATTAATTACTCTTTTTCTAGTAATATTTTTTTATTAAACAAAGCAATTATTTTTCCATATGCCCATAATCCCTTTAAACTTGGGGCCATATTAAATCCTACTTATTAGGTAGGGTGAGCGTAGATGAGATCTATTGTGTGGTCTCATTCGCATCAAATCAACCAAGTAGAAAAAATTGTTTAGTCCAAAATTATCGGGATTTAGACTCTGTGGTCTCATTCGCATCAAATCAACCAAGTAGAAAAAATTGTTTAGTCCAAAAATTATCGGGATTTAGACTCTCTAGTCCTATTCCCTGAAGCCTAGTCTAAGAGGTCCAAATTTACGCAATCTCGAACGAGTTGGTCCAAAATAATTTTTTTTGTTGACAAAAAAGCCTATCAGATATGATTTCTTCTTAGTTTTTATTTCTTCATCTTTAACAACAAGAAAGCTTTCCAGTGTGTTAGAGCCTTTGCTCGGTCAAACTCGCAGATTGCTATCTCAAGCTTGTTTGTCAAGTTTAGGTGATCAAAACTATAAGTCTTGATTTCTAGTCTACTTATAGCTATGTCTCGGATTAGGATAAAATATGTAGTTGAGCTTTATACTTCACGACGTTCATCGATTGAATACGAATATCTACTAAGGAGATCTTGGAGGAAATTCATCAACAAAAGGTATGTGGAGACTAAAACTTATCTATCAGAAATATATTCTATTCTATTTCCTATTAAGACTAAGTCATATAGCTATATAGACTTTTACATTATATACATTTGATATTTCGAGCTGAGTTTATCTCGCTTATTTATTTCTCGAAATATGTGTTGGAATTTTTTTTGCTTTAACTACATTCATCATTATTCTTGACGAGTTTAGTCAAAAGATGATCATGTGAAAAATTCCTTGAAACATCTTACATGATTTGTGTGAGACAGTCATTTGATGTAGACTCGGAATATTTCATATTGATCATTCGATCACTTGAAAATTATTTATAAAGCTAATAGTTTGTGTGAGACAGCTATTGTCGTCTTTAAGGATGTTTCAATGATTGAAATGGGAGTTTAGAACAATTACCAATTGTCTGGATATGGCACAATGATGGATACCAAAGATGCAACCGTTGTAATATGATTTAGGTCCGGGAACCAAGTTTGCGTACCCGGATGCGAACGGTTTTAATCATTAAATTCGGGAACCAAGTTTGCATACACTTTTGCGAACGGTTTCACTTGAGTTCGATGCGGGAACGACAATATGCGTACCCGTTTGCGAACTGTCGTACATGACCAAAGTCTGGAACTTAAGTTTGCGTACCCGTTTGCAAACTTAGGTGGTTAAGTTCTAAAATCGGTTAAGTATGATTTCATACTCATGAACATATACATTTATATATTAAGGAATGCAATCTTTGCAAACCGTGGCTAAATGTTCATGAATTGATTCTCTTGAATCAAATCCGATTTTGCTTCAATTGTGTCTTGTATACTTCAATGAGAATATAAACAATTGAACAACTCTATGAGTACCACAATTAGATCCATTTGATTATCATTTGATCTGTAAGTGTTGGATGAATGTGGTTAATACAAAAGTGTTCATATGGCTAACTTCGTTTAAGTGTTATTGAGATAAATCAATATACAAAAGTGAGATATTTCTTTAGTTTTAAGCAAACTTAGCTTGAATCTTAAGTCAGTTTTTCATCTAACGGTTAATATTGATTGCTTTGTTTTAAAGCTATCAAACCCTGATTTGAAAGACTATATAAGGGAGAACTCTAGCAACTGGGAAACCTAATCCCCACACCTCCTGTGTGATATTAGTGCGACTAGATTCGATTCTCCTTTAACCTAGGTTTTTCCTAAAACAATTATAGGTTAACGACTTCAAGATTTCATTGGGATTCTGAATCCAGACCCAACTATTTTCTCTGTAGTTGCGTGTTCTGATCTTACTTGTTATATCGTATTGAGTATTATCTTCTCTAAGATTGGCTCGAAATTTATCTCCGATAGGTAAGATATAAAAGGTAATCACAAATCTCTACGTCTCATTCTTTGTGATTCCACAATAACTTGTTCTACTACCATATAGTTAAGTTATTGTGAGGTGATTGATATTTATAGACTGTTCTTCAGGAATATAAGACTGTATTATTAATTGGTTCATGTTCCACTTGATTTATCAAAAGACGGAACAAGAACTTCGTAGGTATTTCTGTGGGAGACAAATTTATCTATCAGAATAGACTTTTCTGTGGAAGACAGATTTGTTTATAAAGTCTTCAACTTTGGGTCGTAGCAACTCTTAGTTGTGGGTGACATCAGATAAGGGAATCAAGTGGGCAGAGTCCTGATGAGATTCAGAGGCGTAAGGAACGCGACTGTACCTTAATCGGTGTGAGACTTGGTTAGGGATCAACTACATTCCAGTCCGAAGTTAACTTGTAGTAGGAAAGTGTCTGTAGCGGCTTAATACAGTGTGGTGTTGAAATATGGACTAGGTCCCGGGGGTTTTCTGCATTTACGGTTTCCTCGTTAAAATAACTTCCGGTGTCTGTGTTATTTCTTTTCCGCATTATATTTGTTTATGTAATTGAAATATCACAGGTTGTGCGTGGTTCGATCAATTGGTAAATCCTACCTTTGGTTGTTGATTTACACTTGAACATTGGTCTTTGGTACCGTTCAAGTTGTTTCTTATAATAATCAGGCTCACAGATTCATATCTGTTTGATTTGCTGATTACATTGAGAAACAAATCTATAACTCTTAGATATGTTTTTCTTGATTGAGTTTGACTGTCTAGTTGATTCTCTTGGAATTATATTAGAGTTAGTCCATACAGATTGTCGAACGAAATATTGGGTGTGGTTGTTAGACCCCCGCCTTTTTCAATTGGTATCAGAGCAGGAAAACACATTAAAGACCTCATAAGTCTGTGTTTGTAGAAATCTGATTTTGTGGATAGAAATTTATCTCAAACTAACGCACATAAAAATGCATTCAAAAGATTTTAATTTTGCCAAATATCTTGGGCCTACCTCAAAGGATATCTCATAAGTAGATCCTTCTGAATCCTGAGGTAGAAAGTTTGTGCTATCATACTCTGATAACATCCCTTGTAATGTGACCGTTGACACTATGTCAGAATTTGAGATGAAGTCACCTAAAACTTAAAAAAGGTTGCTAAGATGTTTGATGTTCAAGTGTCTAAGGTTAGTTCTCTTGAAAATAAAGTTGCTCAACTCACTAATGAACTTGAGAAGGCTTTTGATAGACAACGGGAACTCTGTAGTATTGTTGAGTCTTTTTCTACAGTTTTCAAGAAACTGCTCTACAGTGTGAAAAGACTAGTATGCTTGAAGATGCTGTCAAAGAAGATTCAATTAGAGAAAAACGTTTGATCGAGACTCATTCATCAAAATTGAGCAGTTGTCGTGTTAAAAGAGAGAAACTTGATGAATCTCTTCTTCTATCCCAGGAACATTGCAAATCCTTGAAAAGGGAAAACTCAGTTTTAATGAGTATGTCTTCTTCTATGCATATCTCTAATACTCATGTGGTATTACCTAGCATGAAGAAAACTACTCTAAAGGAAATGTCTGCTAAGAAATGCTTGCATAACTTGCAGTTTTCTGAAAATGGTATGAGTCGAAAACAGGTTCCATCCGATGTCTCTTTTCCAAGATCTATTCCCTCTGCAGGAAAATGAATCATAATGTTATACATTGTTTTACTAGAAAGAAACAGATTCATGAGCTTCAAAATCTACTTCTTTTTACCGTCAATAGAGTAAATCGTCTGACAACATCTATAATGGATTTCGTTCCTGCAGAAAACCATTACTCTTATGCACGAGGTTTCCAAGGTCACTCTTCTAGAAATCTCTACAGGAATTGTGTTCCTCTTAATGGTGCAAATTTATACGCCACAAATGTACACATTCCCAATGCTTATGAGAATAAGTATAGTAGACCTAAGTCTGGGAGATGGAATCCTTACAACTCCGACCCTCTGGAACCCATCTGTAGAGGTCCTAGATTTAATCCTCAAAAAAATCCTTCTGATGGA
Organism: Papaver armeniacum; assembly: GCA_023531295.1. Taxonomy (NCBI): domain Eukaryota; kingdom Viridiplantae; phylum Streptophyta; class Magnoliopsida; order Ranunculales; family Papaveraceae; genus Papaver; species Papaver armeniacum. The sequence goes on along the minus strand of JAJJWW010006574.1, from coordinate 99,025 downwards.
TTTTCAAAAAGGTTAAGACATAACCGAAGAAAGGTAACTGATGTATTTAATCCTCTGGAACCAAATTCTTCTGGAATAAGACATAACCGAAGAAAGGTAAGGAATACACTACACAAACACTCAGAAGATAGTTACAACTCCTCCCTCAATTCTCAGAGTGGGATTTATTGTCACGCCCCAACTCTTAAACCTTCTTAACTAATAGGATTATAATCTAATTGAAGAATCAATTCCAGATTAACGATTTTAAAACTCATAATCACATAATGTGAACTAAAATCAACTTGAACCCAACACTCTGATGTTTATAAGTGAATAACTCTCAAATGATATTAATATATTAGTATGTTGTTTTACAATAAATAAAGAGTACACATATACAAAAGATACATAGATGTAACACAGTTCGGTAATGCTTTTAACTACGAAAGCAGATATCTTCATGTGCACCATTTCTTATGGTAACTGAAACTGAAGTGGGAATGAGTGAGCACATCATCCCTAAAAGGGGGCTCAATGGAAATATATAACTCTCAAGTTATCACTTACATGCTTTACAGTTCTAAAAGAATATAAATTAGAAGAAACAAGAAGAAACTAATCATTCAGCTATTTATGCACCATGAAGCAAGTGTCACTCTAACCTCACCTAACTCATTGGAGAAGACGACATGACAGAGACCCTAATCAATAATAATAACATCGTACACACAGAGCGCCCATACAAACCATATATGATTCAGAATATTATCATCAAGATCATAAAGTTAGACAAACAATTATAACATGCACACGAGTGATTTCCCTCAAATAAAATAGTATATATAATATTAAAACGGAAGGGCATCCGCCATACTAAGTAATATTAAAATGTAAGGGCATCCGCCATACTATCTTAAGACAATAAATTTAAAAGATATAATACTCAAACGGAAGAGCATCCGCCCTACTAAGTAATATTTAAACGGAAGAGCATTTGCCTTACTAAATTAAGACAATAAAAGTAAAAGGGGTAATATTTAAACGGAAGAGCATCTGCCCTACTAAATAATATTGCCGACGGAAGACCATCCGCCTTACTTAACTTAGAAAGGAGCCGTGGGGAAACACAAACACTCCTCGCAGAGAAATCTCACAATGCATATCTTTGTTTTTTTGATGCAAATGAATAATTCATTAATCAACTGGATTGAAAACACTGTGTTTATCTTCCTCCAAACTTCTTGTGATGAAATTTGGAGGAGCATTCACTGACACTGGAAAACTTGAATAATCTAGCATGCACAGCTAATGTATCTGCGAGGCTTATTTAACTTTCTTCTAACAAATTGTAAAGACCACGAAGGAAAACTAAGAAACACTTCTTTAATGTCTGACAATATCACAATGCATATCACACACAAACACATCGTAGAAAACATCGTACATACAGATACAACATAAATACCGTACTCAAAGATACAGGAATAGAACATCACAGTATATGCAATCATGCACTCCGATAGTAAAGTCTCATCATGCTCGCAGATAAAAGAAAGCTTAATGATTACAAGAAGGTTACGAGTTCCCACACGGTTTGATGACAAGCCACGCCTACCTTGTATTCCTCAATCCATTGATTCATTCTTTGAGCGATCGTTGTTAATAAAGACTAACTGTTAATCACACAAGCACTTAAGAGATTAGCCAAAGGCTCACTCAAGGCTCATAACATAATCTCATACAATTATCTAGTTATAGGCTAAGTGAACTATCTAATGATTCTAAGCCCATTTATTGTTTCTACACCTTTTCATTATCTATCTTTAGCATATCTAAAGTTTACTAATTCAACTAGATTGGTTCTACAGTCCATTTGATAAATCTTATGGATATCTACAACTTTGTAGAGGGAACCAAAGGCTAATTCAGACCATAAGGGTCCAAAATATCAAAGTAGGAAAACTAGGCCCAAACCCAATGTCCCATATCCATTAACACAAGGCCCAGTCTACTAGATCAACTAACAGTCTCTAATAGTCAAAGGGGTCAACTAACAGTCAACATAGACAAGCCATGGTCAAAGTCCAGTCAGAGGTCAAGTCAATGGTCAAGATGGTCAAAGTCAGGTCAGGTCTTGTCAAAGTCCAATGTCAAATGAGTGAACTGGTTATTGACTCAGGTTTAGTGACTCAATGAGTCAAACTGATTCGACTCAGTCAGATTGACTAAGTCATTTAGAGTCAGCTACCTAACTCAACTGAATGGCACAAGGCCAAAACCCTTGCACATGCCAGGGCCATTGCTCAGGCCAAAGAACTCTAATGCACAATCACGGTGCAACACACAACCTGCCAAGACTAAATGATGCAATCAATCCAAATATCACTTCAAAAACAAATTGACATTAGGAACACCTGCTAACTAAGTTTCACATCCCTAAGAACAATTCAGTCACTCAAAACAACTTCACTAACACTAATTCCATTGTCCAGGTAACACTAATTCAGTCACTCAAAACAACTCAGTACAACTTTCTGTAGCTATCAAAACCAATTTACAATCTACACAAAATGTAGCTCTAGGTAACATTTTCTTCATATTCATTCATCTATTTTTTAACTTAGACAACCTTGCATAGTCAACTTGAATCTCTTCCAGTTCAACTGCACCAACACTAATAAGGACTTGCTCTCAACTGAAAACAGAACTCCAACTCATTATCCAGACATACTTCAATTTTGCATCTGCATCTCAACACCACTAGTTTACCATCCTTTTTAGCAAGTTCTATAACGGCAATCTCCAGAACTGCCATCCCTTTACTCAATTCATCTCTCACAGTATTGACACCAATCTCATACCCTGTAATTCTCATCTGTAGCTTCAGATCTTCCACATCAGCATTACTTTAACTCACTTTAGTTCAAAACTATCCTGCATAAATCAACTTCAATCCACAACACCACAAGTTCAATCCAAACCTAATTACAAAGACTAATTTACACAAACTCCTTCACCTGAATCCAAACCATTCACCACATACCCAATTTCATATCAACATAACAACTTTATCAATTGTATTCACCAATACCATGATCCGTTTCTACACCAAGAACATCAACAACAATCCTAATTCACCAATTCATCTTCCTCCCAAAGCAATCCAGCTAATTCTTAATTACAACTTCAAACCCTAGTTTCCATTTCCCCTATGCAGAACCTTAAATCATCAACCCAATTTCAATCACGTCTAATCAATTCATCTTCTTCATCTAAATTTTTCCCAACTCAAGAACCCTAATCTTCATCTTCACTGAATCCCTAACCCGAAACTCAAATTCCTAAATTTAAACTCTACACAATCATCTCCAGCACTATTAAGATCAAACCCACCTATAATCTATCAAATCATAACATTTTCATAAAGAAATTTCAACCAAAAACGAAACCCTAACTTAGCTTACCAAAATTCTTTTTTTTTTTTTTTTCAGAACTCAATTAACAAAGAGACATCACCTTCTTCCTCAGGTCAACATGCTACTAAGTTCTTATGAATTGTTCATACAAACTCACCTCAATTCTTTGAAATTGAAATCGACAGAGAGAAGGAGAGGAAGAACAGAGAAGAAGAAAGAAGAAGGAAAGAAAAAGAAGAATAAAAAATGGTTTTCTATTACGCATGGTTTTTGGATAAAACCATTGGGAATGACCTTCATGTCATCTTTTTGATTATTATTTTTAAATAAATTTTTCTAAACCAATAGAAAAAAAAGAATCACTTTTATCTTTATCAAAAAAACAAATCCTAAAACTAGGACCCACACTACTGGAGATGGTTCATGAGAAAAACATTGCTCTTTTTGTTACATATATATAACCCCACAAATAAGGATCTAAATAAAAATTCCACATAGGATTCGTAGCACCCACTGTTGGAGATGCTCTTATGGAGGTCTAATGCTTTATTATGGAAACCATATTAAGATAAATACAAATCTCAAAATAAATAAATATAGATCTTTTGGGATAGATATACGTAAATCTTCAGAAGATAGACATGTGTCTTTCAAGATATATACATGTCTATGAAGATAGCCATAGATCTTCGAACATAAATACTAAACTTGACAAGATAAACATGGATCTTTAAATATGTGCACAAATATTGTGAAGATAAACCTGAATCTTCCAGGATATATATAAATATTTGGGAGATAAATACAAATTCAGGTGTTTATTAAAGATAACTACAAATCTTATGAGAAATCTAGGTGGTTATTTGAGATAACTACAAATCATAATAACGTAGCGGAAGCGTAATAATTTGGATCAAGGATCCAAAAGATAATGAAAACTAGTGTGAAATCAATAGATTCACAAAAGCTATAAGAAAACTAGAGAACAATAACTAAATAAAATATCTTTGATAAATCAAATAAGATAATAATGTGAATGTGTAGGAATTCTACAAGGCTAGGCCTTCTTATATAGGCTTCACTATTTCCTAAAAGTAATAAAACTAGAAAAGGAAATCATACCAAACTAGGAAACTAATATGTTCTAGAATAGTTCTAGAATAGGAAATCATAAATTAGGAAATAATACTAGAAATAGAATACGGCTTGACACTAATGTCAAACAGGGGTGACTTTGTCTAGATGTTCTACATCAGGCCCCCCTTCTTGAAAAGAACTCGACCCCGAGTTTGGTGTTGGAAGAGAAACATCATCGCCGGAAAGTAAGGAAAGATATCCTTAACATTGAATGTGGACGAAATGTTCATATTAGGCAAGGTCGACAACATATGCATTGTTGCTGATCTTCTTGAGAATGCGGATAGGACCAATCTTCTTATACTTCGTCTTGTTGTATGTACCCGTCGGAAAACGATCCTTGCTTAAGTACACCATAACCAGATCACCAACTTCATAGGATTGAAAACGACGTCGACGATCAGCATCTATCTTGTACTTGGCATTAGCAGCTTCCAAGTTTTTCTTTACCTTATCATGTAGCACTTGTAGGGACTCTATCATGTGATCTTCTTGAGCATTGGAACTAGGAATTGATGGTAAAGAGACGAGATCCAATGTATGGTTAGCAACCTTGGAATAAACAATCGAAAAGGTGCATAACCTGTAGACCGATTAGGGACTGAATTATAGGCGAACTCAGCTTGAGCGAGAGATAGATCCCATTGTCTAGGCTTGTCTCCGGATAAACAACGAATAAGATTCCCTAATGATCGGTTTACTACTTGGTTTGCCCATCGGTTTGTGGGTGAGTGTGCTACTAAACTGCAGTTTGGTTTGGAGACGAGTCCAAAGTGTCTTCCAAAACCAACTTAAGAACTTAGTGTCTCGATCAGAAGTAATGGTCTTTGGAATACCATGTAAACGGACTATCTCACGGAAGAAAAGATTTGTCGTAGTCACAGCATCCATAGTCTTCTTGCAAGGAATAAAATGTGCCATTTTTGAGAAGCGATCAACAACCACAAAAACTGAATCATGAGCTCTTTGGGTTCTTGGTAAACCTAGAACAAAATCCATTGATATATCTTCCCAAGGAGCATCCGGAACTGGGAGAGGAATGTATAACCCAGTATTTTGTGCATGACCTTTACTTCGTTGACAAACAATACAACGTCGTACAAAATCATGGACATCCTTTTTGAGAGAATTCCAAAAGTAACGAGTTTCCACAAGAGAAATAGTCTTATCTCGCCCGAAATGACCAGAAAGACCACTACTATGTAACTCCTTAATAAGGTGTTCACGAATGGAACCATCGGGAATGCATAAACGACTACCCTTAAAAAGAAACCCATTATGTAGAGCAAAATCACCCGTACCTTGTTGTGCGGAGGAACATTTCTGCCAAAGTAAGGAAAAGTCTGGATCGTTAGGATATAACTCTTTAAGGAAGTCAAAAGCAACCACTTCAGCACGGATAGTAATAAGGAGTAAGTCACGAGCACTATGATTTGTGAAACGGCTTAGTGCATCCGCAACCTTGTTGTTCAAACCAGATTTGTGCTGAATAGAGAACGTATATTCTTGTAAAGTAGAGATCCAACTTGCATGCATTCTATTGGATGGTGATTGATTAATATATTTTGAGGGCTTGGTGATCGGTATACAAGACAAAATCCTTGTGTATTAAGTAATGTCTCCATTTTCGTAGTGCACGAATCACCGCATAGAATTCTAACTCATAAGTAGACCACTTTTGTCGAGCTTCTGTAAGCTTTTCACTAAGAAATTCAATAGGTTTACCTTCTTGTGATAAAACAACACCAACTCCTAATATAGAAGCATCGAATGTACCTCAAAAAGCTTGTTGAAATCGGGTAGTGCAAGGATAGGAGCGGAAGTAAGCCTTTCTTTGAGTAATTGAAAACTCGATTCACTTCATTTGTCCATACAAACCTTTTATCCTTCCAACCGTCGGTAATAGGGGCTGCAATAGATCCGAAATCTCTTATAAATCGACGGTAAAAGGAAGCTAAACCATGAAAACTTCGAGCTTCGGAGAGGCTGTTTTAGGAGTAGGCCAATCACGAATAGGCTGCGATCTTTGAATTATCTACTTGAATACCATCGGCGAAACAACGTAACCCAAAAACAGAACCTTTGAAGTGAAAAATTGACACTTCTTGATTGATAAATAACTCATTCTCCTTGAGAGCATTGAAAACAGCCCTTAAGTGAGAGCGATGTTCCTCTTCAGATTTAGAATAGATAAGGATGTCATCGAAATAAACCACAACAAACTTACCAATGAAGGACTTTAAGACTTGATTCATAAGTCTCATGAATGTACTTGGAGCATTAGACAAACCAAATGGCATAACAAGCCACTCGAAGAGACCATCCTTTGTCTTAAATGCCGTCTTCCATTCATCCCCAAGTCGAATTCGGATCTGATGATATCCACTTTTAAGATCAATCTTAGAAAATATTATGGAACCGGAGAGCATATCAAGCATATCGTCTAATCTTGGGATTGGGAAGCGATAGCGGATTGTGATCTTATTAACAGCTCTACTATCAATACACATATGCCAAGTTCCATCTTTTTTAGGCACAAGAAGGGCGGGAACAGCACAAGGGCTCAAACTAGGTTGTATGAAACCTTTAGAAAGCAATTCATCAACCTGTCCTCGAAGTATATCATGTTCCTTAGGGCTCATACGGTAGTGGGGAAGATTAGGTAGACTTGCACCAGGCGTGAGATCTATTTGGTGTTGAATATTTCTCATAGGAGGCAAAGACTCGGGCATATCATATGGTAAAACACATGCAAACTCATCTAATAAGGACTGCACTTGAGTAGGAATAGTTGTCGGAAGGTCCGGGGTAGAAGGTTGTACAACTAAAGCATATATCATACCTGATTCTTGTGCATCTGCTAAGATATCCGGGGAAACCAGCATTGTAGTCTCTTCTTGTTGTAGACTTGGCTTAGGTTTCGCATACGATGGTTGCAATATGATTCTGTTTCCATTGTACATGAATGAATACGTATTAGCTTTACCTCTATAAGTCACATCTACATCATATAGCCATGGGCGTCCAAGTAATATGTGGCAAGCAGTAATATCCACAACATCACAAACCACTGTCTCGTTATATGCTCCAATTTTAAATGACACGACACACTGAGAATCTACATTCTTCTTGTTGTTATCATCAATCCAACCAATGGAGTATGGTTTAGGATGTGGATGAGTAGATAATTGCAGTTTTTCCACCAATCTAGATGAAACAATATTTTGACAACTTCCACTGTCAATGATCATATCACATATCTTGTCTTGTACACGATATTGAGTGCGGAATAGACGATTACGGGTTGGATAGTCAACACGAGGAATGGACAATAGATTTCGAATAACATAAGAGACATAATCACTTTCATCTCCTTCCTCCACATATGCTTGTATATCTTCGATATTTCTATGAACATCTTCACTTTCTTCCTCATACACAACAGACTCTTCTTCGGTCATCAATGTACGCCCACTTCTACATTGGTTTGATGTATGACCTGGTTGCTTACACTTATAACACTTGTTTTCAGTTGGGTATGCATAAGGGTTTTGAGGTTATGGTAGAATGAGTGGAGCATTACTAGGCTGGGGTGGACGTGGTGGAGTCTTAGTGGTAGTGATAGGGTGTAGAATACATCCTATTTACTATCTATTGTTTATGCTTTCTTTGCTATTTTTTCTTGTAAATTATGTATTTTACGCTTGTTTTGAGTTTTATAGCTACTATGGAGTCGCACGAGAGGAAAAGAAGAAGAAATTACTCTATTTGAGCCAAAAGGGCAAAATTGTCATTTCATGGGTGAACACTATCCGGAGCCCGGTTAATGTTAAGGGGCAACTCTTTTGGGAGAATCACTAAAGACAGGCCAGTCAAGGTTAAGGGGGCTGGAAACTTGGCTAGCCCTTATCAAAGCGACCACCTGATATAAGCACTCATCAGGGGTGGTTCTTACATTGGGCGTCTCAATCCCAAACCCAACCTAACCCTAGAATAGAGAAGGTTATCTTCTCTTAATCGTTATCACCTAAAATTCGAGAGAAAGAAGCTAGCAGCAGCCATGGAATCGAGCGAGCAAAATTTATACAATCCCATGGAAATTAGGGTTGTATGGAACCGGAGGATAGATTGAAAAGGGGTTCGAATGCGGGAAGAAGAAGAAGAAATAGACTATTTGAATCAAACCAAGAGATGAGCTGAAAAGAGGCGAGAAATTGAGAGATTCAGGTTTCGTAGCTATAATTGGAGGCTTTGGAGAGTTGTTGTTGGTGGCGTTGTCGATCTAAGAAATCGAGAAGATGCAGTTGAGACTCGAGAGCAAAATTGAGAGAGTTGAGCGATGAGAAGAATCAAAGCTCAGAGAAGATGAATCAGAGATGAGAGTATTGTTATCATTCGAAGATTTCAGGGACAGAGGAGATGTTAATGGAAATGAAGAAGATTTGGTCTGTGAGATCGATAAGAGTTGAGAAATCGAAGATGGGTTCGATCTGTGAAGAGATCTTTATTCTTGATTCTTGAGAGATTCGAAATGGGTTATGAACTAGTGGTTGATTGAGCTGAAATTGAGGAGCAAATTTGTGATAAATTAACACGGGAGAAGGAATTGGTGATGGTTGGTCTATGAGAACAGCGGGGGTTGGTGACGAAACCCGATAAGCAAGTCCTGGTTTTGGTCATTGCGACTAGAATTGGAGTTGGGTTACGGTGCTATTGGAAGCTAATGAACGGTTGTCGGCAATGAAGAACATAAGAAGGAATGGATGCTCAACCGAGAAATTGAATGGGTTACTGAGCTCTTGAACCGAGAATAAACACGCAAAGAATGAAGTGAAGTCGCTAAACTAGATGTATGCTAGGAATTCTTAACAGGTGAAGAAAATAACGGCCTGAATTTGGCCTGTGCAAGCCCTGTAAACAGCCGAGACTCGGCCGGTTTTCTGCACCGGTGAGTCAACTCGGCGATGTCCGATCCAGCCGATCCAGCTCAGCGAGTAAGACGAGTCAGACCTGACTTAGACGAACTGATTCAGCTGACTCTTTCTCCCTTTGACTCTTTGACTGACGGTTTGACCATTTTGACTGTTAGTCCTAACGGTGGACTGACGGAATATTCCGTCGAATATACCGTTGACGGTGAAGAACTCAGGTGACCGGTGGCGACTATTCCGGCCGGATTCCGACCATAATACCAGTTTTCCGACGACCAAAATTCCAGAATTTTCTATGGACTTCTCTCATGGGTGTGAAGACTTGGGCTTGGAATTGGATGGAGAATTTGGCTCAAATTTGGAAAGAGAAGATGGAAGATGAGGAAGACTTGAATTTGGAAATTCAATTGCTAAAGGAAAAGGGTTCTATTCCTTGGAAGATTTGGAGAATATTGAAGCCTATAAATAGAGAAGTTCTCTACATCTTTTACACATCTCTCTACACACACAACACTTGTGTTTTTGCTTTTGAAAATTCTTCTTAATTATTTGTGTGAACTCTTGAAAATTCTCCTTTTAATTATTATTTTGTGTGAATTTCAAAAACATGAGTAGCTAATTTTCTTATTGATTGAGGATGAATTCCTAGTTCTTAATACATGATTTGAGTTTTGTTTCAATTCTATCTTGAGGTTTTTCACATGATTATCGTTTGTTTTTACTAATAGGAATGTTTATTCATTCATGATTGATTGATAGATTGTTTAGAGTGCACGCTAAATTGATTTGTTAATTTGATCTAAAGCTAGTGAAAGTTAGGGGATAAGTAATCGTTTCTTGACTATTTACATAAGTAGCAAACACGAGACCTTGCGGAGGGATTCCGTGGAGCAATTGTGTGTGAAAACAACGTTAGAAAGTAGACCTTGATCTAAGAGTCCAACTACTAATATTGACCTAATAAGTTCATAAATCTTAATGCGTTTATTTAAATTACATCTAGAGTGATCTACTACTAGGTGGTTTGGTAAATAGAATCTGGTAGTCGAGAACTTCCGTGTCCGGTGATATAAGGGATTTAGGGGTTTAGCACTGATCTAGCTGCTTTACCTACGGTTGGTGATAATCTGTGACTTATAACAAGTAGAAAAGAACATAACTTTGAATCATTGTTTTGCAACGAAGAAGGATTCCTTGATCTTGTCTCTCTTATTGCTTTCAACTTTATCTTTTAATTGCTTTGTTTATTTTCTTTTGCTTTTTACACCCCCCTTTTTGTGACAATTTTTACAACTAGAATCTCTTGCTCCTCGTGGGAACGAACTTGACTTCCATTATATTATTTTTAATTGAGTGGAAATAAGATATTAATTTGATTGCACCTACGACACGCATCAAATTTTGGCGCCCTTGCTTAGGGGAGCAATGGACGATTTTAGTTGTTTTTATTTTTCTTATTGCTATATTCTTGCTTTGTTAGATTCTATACTGTATCTAACTTAGTTTTTGAGAATCTTGTTTCAGGTGTTATACCTTTGGTGAATGCTTAAAAAGGGCAGACCGAGTCCAATTCGTCTTCGATCCGGCACTCAACTAAAGGATTTCATTCGAGCGGTTAACACTCCACTTCCTCCTTATTCATCAAGTGATTCGGACAAAGAGGAAGAAACGATGGCTGATCGTACACTCAAGGACCTAGCTTCTCACAGGCTTGATACACAATAATGGTGTATCCAAACTAACTCAACCTTCGAGATGAAGCCGGGGTTGATTAGAGAGTTACCAAAGTTCCATGGCATGGTAAATGAGGACCCAAACAAACATCTTATGGACTTCTATACCATAGTTATGGCTATGCTTCCACCGGAGACTAATGTGGATGGAGCAATGTTGAAAGCTTTCTCATTTTCTTTAGCGGGCAATGCTAAGGAATGGTTATATTATTTGCCTTCCGGAAGTATCACAACATGGAATGGGATGAAGAAACTTTTCCTCGAGAGATATTTTCCCGCATCCAAAGCTACTCAAATTCGCAAGGAGATTTGTGGATTGAAACAACAAGTGGGAGAGTCGTTGTATGAATGTTGGGAGCAATACAAGAGGTTGGTGGCAAGCTGTCCACACCATCAATTTAGTGATGTTATGATACTCCAATACTTCTACGAAGCTCTCCACCCAAGTGATCGATCTCTTCTTGACGCCGCGGGTGGTGGTGCACTAATGAACAAGACGGTGACCCAAGCTACCGAGTTGATTGAAAGTATGGCGGCAAACTCGCAACAATTCTACACAAGGGATGAACCCATGGTTAGGCGAGTGCATGAAGTTAGTGATTCATCGTCACATCTTGATCAAAGGATGAGTAACATGGAGAAAATGATTCAAAGGATGGCCGCGGTTATTATACCGGATGATGAGACCGAACAAGTCAATGCTTTACATCCAAATCAAAGGCCAAGGTACGATCCATACTCGAATACTTACAATCCCGGTTGGAAGGATCATCCCAACTTTAGTTATGCAAATAAGCAAGCAGCGGTTCCCAATCCGTATGAGCAACAAGGTGGTTTCCAACAATCACGTTTCCAACCTCAACAACAATTTCAACCACAACAAGTCAAGGAACGTGATTCTTCAATTGATGACAAGCTCAATGCATTGATGCAAGGTATCACCACTTTGGTTCAACAACAACAACAAAAGACCGATTCGGCAATCAAGGATTTACAAATTCAAGTGGGCCAATTGGCGACCGATGTGAACCTATTGAAAGCTCAAGCGTCCACAAAGCTTCCTTCACAACCATTTGTTAATCCAAGAGAGAGCGTTAATGCGATTACTTTGAGGAGTGGGAAACAAGTGGAGCAACCAAATCAACAAGATGAGGTAAATGATGAGAAAGAGGAAATTGAAACCGCACCAAAGGAGAATACATCCCCAACCAACCAACCCGAGGAGACGGTTCCTACTTTCACAACTCCACCCCCGTTTCCTAGCCGATTTGCTAAATCAAAGAAAGACTTGGAATACAATGATATGTGGGACATCCTTAAGAAAGTACAAGTCAATATTCCACTCATTGAAGCTATTCGTCAAATTCCTCGTTGTGCAAAGTTCTTAAAGGAGTTGTGCATGAAGAAGAAAAGGTTAAAAGGGAATGAAGTCATGAGTGTGGGGGAGAATGCTTCGGCGTTCATTCTCAAGAAACTCCCACCAAAATTAAAGGACCCGGTAGTTTCAATATACCTTGCACAATTGGTAAAACAAGGTTCACTCGAGCTTTACTAGATTTGGGAGCATCGGTTAACGTTATGCTTTCCTCGATTTATGATTCTTTGAATCTTGGTCCTCTTAAGGAGACCGGGGTAGTTCTTGAACTTGCTAACCGATCTAATGTTTACCCGAAAGGGATTATTGAGAATGTTTTGGTGCAGGTTAATGAGCTTGTATTTCCGGCCGATTTCTATGTCTTGGACATGAATGATGAGAATTCTTCCAAGTCTACACCTTTGCTATTGGGTAGACCATTCTTAAGCACCGCTAACAAAGATTGATGTCCAAAATGGCACCTTGACTATGGAGTTTGATGGTACACTCATCCACTTCAATATCTTTGAGACAACGCGATACCCTAGTGATGTGAAATCATGTTTTCCCGTGAAAGAGATTGATCCGGGCTAATGAATCTTGCAAGAGCTAAGTCGGACCGTCGACTTTAAAACAAGCGCTTAATGGGAGGCAACCCATCGGTTTTGTATTTCTTATACTTTTGCTTTTTGTTATTTCTTTTTCTTGTTCCATATCATGTTAAAATTTCCCACCTTGACTTTACTAGGAGGATTCAATTACATTGAGGACAATGTAAGGTTTAAGTGTGGGGGAGTGGTTAAGCATGTTTTTAAAACAAAAAATTACAAAAAAAATTAAAAATTTAAAAAAAAAAAGTTTTACATAAAAACTCCAACTTTTAAAGATTTTAGAGTCACTAGCATACTTCTAGGTATGTTTACATAGAGACTTTGACCGACATAATTGAACTTGGAAATGTTAGAGAACTACATTCGGATTTCTTGTTTGTTAGAGTGTTAAATAATGGATTTAATCATGCCGGTGATGCGAAATTTGGTGCAGGGAGAAATGCGTTATTAGAGTTGCTGATCAATCATTAGTGGAGACTACCCGTATTCATATCATGTGAGGCACCGACCAGAAATTTTTCCATCTACTAAAGAGCTTTGAGTGTGTGTCACCGTACGTAAATTCCGGGTAGAATGATGAGCTACCCAACCTCCCACCAATAGAAGCACTACTCTTTGATCTCTTGAGTGCTAATTTTGTCAATCATGAGGGTGACGTCTATAGATGAAAGCTTCCTTCTTGTAGTTCGATTTGCAGTTAGCACCATTCTCTCTCGACAACAACGGATCCATAGAAACACCATCATCATCAACAAGGAGCGACACCAAAATCTACAAGGAAAGTTGGTAAAGTTTAAGGTTTACAAGCAACGGAACGAGAAAAAGAGCAAATTTCATATTCAAGTAAAGCAACATATAAATGAGCGGATTTTACATATATGTTGAGGACTTACAATACAATGAGGTAATTTTATATTCAAGTATGAAGACTTATTCACAAGAGCGAAGAAAATTAAAAGGTGAGAATTTTTGAAGTTTATGATTTCAAGACGATACAAGTTGTGAAGAATCAAGCGGTAAAATACTTCTCCCACGGCCATGGTTTATTTTTTGTTTTGTATTTTATTTCTCTTGTTTCAAAAAAAAAAAAAAAAAAAAAAAAATAAAAAAAAAAGAGAAAAAAAAAGAGAAATATTTGTATTATTCTTAATAAGCCGTGGGGAAGGAAAATTTATAAGAAAGTTTCAAGCGACAAGGATTTAAGGTAAAAAGAGTTATAAATTGTTAAGGATTTATGAAATTCGAGAGTTTATCACCAATAGTTGAAACCGAAGACGAAGACCAAGGAGATCAAGACGAGGAGCGGAAGACGTTTCTATTGGATTCCGTGAGAGTGGTGTTATCATAATTGGCGATCGGATGTGAAGGTGAGTAAGTAATCTCATCCTTGATAAAATGGTTGATTTCCTTTCTTAGAGATCGTCAGAAAAATGGTTTTTCAAAATGTTAAAAGATGTGGGTTTTTAAAAATATTTCGGAAGTTGTCCTTCCCACCATTCAACGTGTTGCAGGAATTCTCTCTTCATTCCTACCTGCACACATGTGAGAACCATAAAAAAGCCGTCTTTTTGAGTGCAATTATCATAAAATCCTTTTGGTGAGGCGAAGTCGAGGCGAAATGCTTATTGATCGTTTCTCAAACACGCGTTCTCTCATTATGGGGTGGTTATTTCTCACTCAACATTTAAGAATGAGAATATGTTCTTTAGTATTTCTAACTTCTTATTACTAGAATGCAGAAACTCTATGTCCTCATAGCTCTTTGGATGCTTGGGACGCTTGAACGCTTTGAAGTTGTGAGTTTTTAGTTTGATTTGCTCGAGGACTAGCAAAGTCTAAGTGTGGGGGAATTTGATAGGGTGTAGAATACATCCTATTTACTATCTATTGTTTATGCTTTCTTTGCTATTTTTTCTTGTAAATTATGTATTTTACGCTTGTTTTGAGTTTTATAGCTACTATGGAGTCGCACAGAGGAAAAGAAGAAGAAATTACTCTATTTGAGCCAAAAGAGCAAAATTTTCATTTCATGGGTGAACACTATCCGGAGCCCGGTTAATGTTAAGGGGCAACTCTTTTGGGAGAATCACTAAAGACAGGCCAGTCAAGGTTAAGGGGGCTGGAAACTTGGCTAGCCCTTATCAAAGCGACCACCTGATATAGACACTCATCAGGGGTGGTTCTTACATTGGGTGTCTCAATCACAAACCCAACCTAACCCTAGAATAGAGAAGGTTATCTTCTCTTAATCGTTATCACCTGAAATTCAGAGAAAGAAGCTAGCAGCAGCCATGGAATCGAGCAGAGCAAAATTTATACAATCCCATGGAAATTAGGGTTGTATGGAACTGGAGGATAGATTGAAAAGGGGTTCGAATCTGGGAAGAAGAAGAACAGCGACTGCTGCTGAATCAAACCAAGAGATGAGCTGAAAAGAGGCGAGAAATTGAGAGATTCAGGTTTCGTAGCTATAATTGGAGGCTTTGGAGAGTTGTTGTTGGTGGAGTTGTCAATCTAAGAAATCGAGAAGATGCAGTTGAGACTCGAGAGCAAAATTGAGAGAGTTGAGCGATGAGAAGAATCAAAGCTCAGAGAAGATGAATCAGAGATGAGAGTATTGTTATCATTCGAAGATTTCAGGGACAGGGGAGATGTTAATGGAAATGAAGAAGATTTGGTCTGTGAGATCGATAAGAGTTGAGAAATCGAAGATGGGTTCGATCTGTGAAGAGATCTTTGTTCTTGATTCTTGAGAGATTCGAAATGGGTTATGAACTTGTGGTTGATTGAGCTGAAATTGAGGAGCAAAATTGTGATAAATTAACACAGGGGAGAAGGAATTGGTGATGGTTGGTCTATGAGAACAGGCGGGGGTTGGTGACGAAACCGATAAGCAAGTCCTGGTTTTGGTCATTGCGACTAGAATTGGAGTTGGGTTCGGTGCTATTGGAAGCTAATGAACGGTTGTCGACAAATGAAGAACATAAGAAGGAATGGATGCTCAACCAGAAATTGAATGGGTTCTGAGCTGCTGGAACTGAGAATAAACACTGCAAAGAATGAAGTGAAGCTGCTAAACTAGATGTATGCTAGGAATTCTTAACAGGTGAAGAAAATAACGGCCTGAATTTGGCCTGTGCAAGCCCTGTAAACAGCCGAGACTCGGCCAGTTTTCTGCACCGGCGAGTCAACTCGGCGATGTCCGATCCAGGCTTTCAGTATGAGTCGGACGACTTAGACGAACCGATTCAGTGACTCTTTCTCCCTTTGACTCTTTGACTGACGGTTTGACCATTTTGACTGTTAGTCCTAACGGTGGACTGACAGAATATTCCGTCGAATATACCGTTGACGGTGAAGAACTCAGGTGACCGGCGGCGACTATTCCTACGGATTCCGCCATAATACCATTTTCCTAAGCGACCAAAATTCCAGAATTTTCTATGGACTTCTCTCATGGGTGTGAAGACTTGGGCTTGGAATTGGATGGAGAATTTGGCTCAAATTTGGAAAGAGAAGATGAAAGATGAGGAAGACTTGAATTTGGAAATTGAATTGCTAAAGGAAAAGGGTTCTATTCCTTGGAAGATTTGTAGAATATTGAAGCCTATAAATAGAGAAGTTATCTACATCTTTTACACATCTCTCTACACACACAACACTTGTGTTTTTGCTTTTGAAAATTCTTCTTAATTATTTGTGTGAACTCTTGAAAATTCTCCTTTTAATTATTATTTTGTGTGAATTTCAAAAACATGAGTAGCTAATTTTCTTATTGATTGAGGATGAATTCCTAGTTCTTAATACATGATTTGAGTTTTGTTTCAATTCTATCTTGAGGTTTTTCACATGATTATCGTTTGTTTTTACTAATAGGAATGTTTATTCATTCATGATTGATTGATAGATTGTTTAGAGTGCACGCTAAATTGATTTGTTAATTTGATCTAAAGCTAGTGAAAGTTAGGGGATAAGTAATCGTTTCTTGACTATTTACATAAGTAGCAAACACGAGACCTTGCGGAGGGATTCCGTGGAGCAATTGTGTGTGAAAACAACGTTAGCAAGTAGACCTTGATCTAAGAGTCCAACTACTAATATTGACCTAATAAGTTCATAAATCTTAATGCGTTTATTTAAATTACATCTAGAGTGATCTACTGATGCGTGTCGTAGGTGCAATCAAATTAATTCAATATTTCCACTCAATTAAAAATAATATAATGGAAGTCAAGTTCGTTCCCACGAGGAGCAAGTGATCTTAGTTGTAAAAGTTGTCACGAAAGGGGGGTGTAAAAAGCAAAATAAAAATAAACAAAGCAATTAAAATCGAAAGTTGAAAGATGAAAACAATAAGAGAGAGAAGATCAAGGAATCCTTCTTCGTTACTGAAACAATGATTAAAGTTATGTTCTTTTCTACTTGTTATTAGTCACAGATTATCACCAACCGTAGGATAGCGAGGTCCGCTTAGCTAGCCCCAAAATCCCTAATTTCACTGAGTAACAGGTCCGCTTAGTTATCAGATTATATTCAAAAGAACCACCTTGAGGTCCGCTTACAAGATGTAATTCCCAGAATGCATTAAGATTTATGAATTTAGGTTTAGTACTAGTAGTTAAACTCGGTTCGCTTGGTTCACTTTCTAGCGTTGTTTCTACACACAATTGCTCCACGGAATCCCTCCGCAAGGTCTCGTGTTTTCTACTTGTGTAAAGTGTCGAGAACGATTACGTATTCCCTAACTTATACTAGATATAGATCAATTAACAAATTAATTTAGCGTGCACTCCAAACAATCTATCAATCAATCATGAATGTCTTTAAGATCACTCCTATTAGTAAAAACAATCGATAATCATGTGAAAAACTTCAAGATAGAATTTGAAAACAAAAACTCAAATCATGTTAAGAACTAGGAATTCATCCTCAATCAATAGGAAAATTAGCTACTCATGTTTTTGAAATTCACACAAATAATAATAATTAAAAGAAGAATTTTCAAATTCACACAAATAACTAAAAAGAAAAATCTTAGAAAACAAGCAAAAACACAAGTGATGTGTGTGTAGAGAGGTGTGTAGAAGTTGTAGAAAACTTCTCTATTTATAGGCTTCAATATTCTCCAATTCTTCCAAGGAATAGAATCCTTATTCTTTTGCAATTCAATTTCCAAATCCAAGCTTTTCTCAACTCTTCCACCTTCTCTTTCCAAATTTGAGTCCAATTCTCCATCCAATTCCTAGCCCAAGTCTTCACACCCATGAGAGGAGTCCATAGAAAATTCTGGAATTTTTGGCTCACCGGAAAACTGGGATTATGGCCGGAATC
Source organism: Papaver armeniacum (assembly GCA_023531295.1). NCBI lineage: Eukaryota > Viridiplantae > Streptophyta > Magnoliopsida > Ranunculales > Papaveraceae > Papaver > Papaver armeniacum. The sequence goes on along the minus strand of JAJJWW010006574.1, from coordinate 80,530 downwards.
CTGCCGGAAAAGTCGCCGGAAAACTAGCTCAGGTGACCGGCAAAGTCAAACCGGTCACCGGTCAACGGGTCAACTCTAAGTCGGATCGGGTCAAAGCGAATCGATCGAGTCAACTCAAGTCAGACCGATTTGTGTGAGTCAGGGCTGAGTCACTGTCTGATTAAACCCAAGTCAGCTAAGAACTCAATCCAATTTGTTGTCGATGTAGTCGATTATAGGCGGTCCGATTGAACTCGACATGGCCCAGCTATTGCACCGGCTGACCGTGTGTAGCACAATCCTTGTGCATTACTACCAGCCACGATGGCTACACCTTCCTTTGTATAGCAAACTCAAACCCATTCCAAATTTCGAATGCATTGTGACCATGGCGGCATCACAAAACATTCCCATTTCCATCTCAACTTGCACTTTCTCCATTTGCGAAAACATCAAGCTATGGCAATCAACTCCAATACACCGTAGTTGCATCATTGCACAAAGACTCCACTTTGTGATCACAAGCCCAAGGCAAACTGCAACCTAATCCATCACCGAGTCCTAACCACAAGTCCTGTCAATACAAGCACTCACTCAATTCCGATTCGACTCATAACATCCTTCAAAACCACCCGAGTTGCAACTCCAATCCACAAACTCAAGCCAATCCAGCCTTGCAGTCTCTCTCGCTTCCACTGTCATCACTAGCACTTCCTGTTTCAGTTCAACTTCACATTGAGCCCAAACCTGTCCTAAACATACATCTAAGTCAATTAGCTCAATTGGCTCAGGCCAAACATTCAATCTCTGGTGTTTGTTCTCAAATTATCAGCGGCACTCAAACCCACTCTGTAATCTCTAGCAATTCCTTCAATCCTCTACCAGCAAACCCAGCTCTGAATCACAGTAACAGTACTCTTCAGCCCTTCCCTGTAACTCATATCAGTTGTCCATTTCCTCAACCAGACTGCAAATACTTGCACCTGCAACTTAAATCAACTTCTACCCAGCCAAAATGGCCCTGCACTCATTCTTCGACTCCACCAGAACCACCACCATCACACTGTGTACAAGCCTCAATACCAGTAATCACCATCACCACAGCCATCTCACTGGCATAACTCTAAAACCAGCTGCTACTGCCATCTCCCAGCTGATCTGCATCTTCTCATCCTTATACTTCATTTCCATTGCTGCACAACACCAGGCAACAACCACCAGCTCTGGCACCCTGCAATCCTTCAATCCCAGCAGCAACACAATTCTTCACCTGCCATTTGAAACTCCATTGCACCGTGAAACCCTAACTCCATCGACACGGACATCTTGCTCAATCGACAACACAGAGACAACCCATCTTCTCTCCGAGTCCTCAAACCCATAGAATCAAACCCATTTAAACATCACGAAACCCCAATTTCTGTTTCTTGTGAATTTCCCTTTTTTCCTTGTCTCACTGCATCTGTGCTCGAGCTCATCCCCATAAATCGAACCTGCAAATCGTCTCCACTATCAAACCCTATCATCTTCATCACAAATTAACCAACAGCAATCCCATTTCAAATCTCACTGAGACCGATCTGTGGTTCTCTTCAATACCCCTCTCACCAAACTCAACAGCGGCAGAATTATCTTCGATTCACCATCCCCTTCAATCTGCTTCTTCAATCTCTAATTTCTTCGAACTTCATCACCATCTCAAGATTCAAACACAAACCCCCAGATCCATCACCCGATTCGATTACAACCCATACTCATATCGAATTCGTCTTCTTCTTTCGGTTCACTCAGCGGCAGCGTCTCAATCTCGATTCAATCTCTGGCTCTTCGTCGTTTATCTCTCTCGACTTCATTAACAGCAGCAGCCATGGTCGCTTTCTTTCTTACTTTCGAGACAAAGGTAATGAAACCGAATGATTGAGAGATGGTCTCGATTTCGAGTTTAGGTTTAAATGACACGGATCCGGGTCGGGTTTGGATCCGGGTGCGGTTAGGGCCGACCCAATTGGATGCTACCCAAAGATGACCATCCTCGGATAAGGGCTACCCGGTGTTAATAACACCCACTGCGATTGATAAGGGGTACCCTGGATGAGAGCCCTTAACCACTACCTGGGCTCCGTATAGTGTTCGCCCGTAAAATGACCTTTTGCCCTTTTTACTTAAATTGGGTGATTTCTTCTTCTTTTCCTCCGTGCGACTCCAAAGTAGCTACAAAACTCAAAACAAGCGTAAAATACATAATTTACAAGAAAAATAGCAAAGAAAGCATAAACTACTAGATAGTAAATACGGTGTATTCTACACCTATCATCTACTACTAGGTGGTTTGGTAAATAGAATCCGGTAGTCGAGAACTTCCGTGTCCGGTGATATAAGGGATTTAGGGGTTTAGCACTGATCTAGCTGCTTTACCTAAGGTTGGTGATAATCTGTGACTTATAACAAGTAGAAAAGAACATAACTTTGAATCATTGTTTTGCAACGAAGAAGGATTCCTTGATCTTGTCTCTCTTATTGCTTTCAACTTTATCTTTTAATTGCTTTGTTTATTTTCTTTTGCTTTTTACACCCCCCATTTTGTGACAATTTTTACAACTAGAATCTCTTTCTCCTCGTGGGAACGAACTTGACTTCCATTATATTATTTTTAATTGAGTGGAAATAAGATATTAATTTGATTGCACCTACGACACGCATCAGTGGGGTTTGGGAAGAAGATGGTTGGGTGGTAGTGGTGATGGGAGTAGGAGAAGTACGGGACTGAAATGGAGAAGGTTGTTGCCTATTAGGAAAATTTTGAAACGAAGGTTTTCTAGGGTAAGAGAATGAGGATTTTTGGTATGGTTGTGGAGAAAGCATGAAAGATTCTATCTTTAGAGCATTATTAATGACAGCATGAAGAGAAGTATATTGTTGAGTAGCTAACCTTTCTTGTATATTCCAATCAAGTCCATTGATGAACCGCCCAATTGTTTGATCAACCGTCTCATTCAGCTGGTTCCGAGATAACAAACGGGAAAATTCAGTTACATACTCTTGTACCGTGCGGTTGCCTTGGCGACAGTTTTGCAAATTGATGAACAAGGTTTGTATGTAATCCGGAGGAAGAAATCTTCTCTTCAACAGTTGTTTCATGACTGTCCAGGATTGAACTTGTCGCAATCCTTGATTGGCTCGTTCTATTTGAAGATGATCCCACCATGAAGAAGCTGGTCCAGTAAACTTGAAAGCAACAAGCTCTACTTGTTGATCTTCCGGTATGCGCATATAAGCAAGGAAACGATCAACTGTACACAGCCAATCTAAGAAATCTTCAATGTGTAAGAGTCCATCAAACGGGGTTATATCAGCTTTGGGGCGATAGTTTTGTGGATTTCCCATGTTCCTTTGCTGGCGCGGTAGTGGAGGATAATAATATGGCTCATAATCTTCAACATCAATTGCTTGTTGTTTTGTAGAAGATTTGAGCAAGTTTTGGGGAGTAGACTAAGAGCTGAAATCTTCAAAGAATTCAAATTGTGGGGTTGTGTAAGGTGGACAAGAAGAGTATGCTGGAGTGGATTGTAATGGATGATAATATGATTTATTTAGGGAGGCGTAATTGCTCCTTGTTGATGATGAATGTGTTTCTATGGATCCGTTGTTGTCGCGAGAGAGAATGGTGCTATCTGCAAATCAAACTACAAGAAGGAAGCTTTCATCCATGGACGTCACCCTCATGATTGACAAAATTAGCACTCAAGAGATCAAAGAGTAGTGCTTCTATTGGTGGGAGGTTGGGTAGCTCACCATTCTACCCGGAATTAACTTACGGTGACACACACTCAAAAGAAGCTCTTTAGTAGATGGAAGATTTCTGGTAGGTGCCTCTCATGATATGAATACGGGTAGTCTCCACTAATGATTGATCAGCAACTCTAATAACGCACTTCTCCCTGCACCAAATTCGCATCACCGGCATGATTAAATCCATTATTTAACACTCAAACAAACAAGAAATCCGAATGTAGTTCTCTAACATTTCCAAGTTCAATTATGTCGGTCAAAATCTCTATGTAAACATACCTAGAAGCATGCTAGGGACTCTAAAATCTTTAAAAGTTGGAATTTTTAAGTAAAACTTTTTTTTTTTTTTCAAAATTTTTTCATTTTTTTGTAATTTTTGTTTTAAAAACATGCTTAACCACTCCCCCACACTTAAACTTTACATTGTCCTCAATGTAATTGAATCCTCCTAGTAAAGTCAAGGTGGGAAATTTTAACATGATAAGAAACAAGAAAAAGAAATAAGAAAAAGCAAAAAGATAAGAAATACAAAACCGATGGGTTGCCTCCCATTAAGCGCTTGTTTTAAAGTCGACGGCCCGACTTAGCTCTTGCGGCACATTACTCCTCCAGAGGGAGTGCATCTCGAAGTCCAATTACGTCCACATGCTCCGTTGGAAAGTTTTCATAATATGGCTTTAACCTATGGCCGTTGACTTTCAATTGTTGTCCTGTTTTTCGCTAACAATATCAACTCGCACCATGAGTATAAACATTAGTAACAACAAATGGTCCCACCCAACGGGACTTAAGCTTTCCCGGAAATAAATGTAAACGAGTATTAAATAAAAGAACTTTTTGCCCCACAACAAAACTTTTCCGCGAAATCATCTTGTCATGAAAAAGCTTAGTCTTTTCCTTGTAAATCCGGGCACTCTCGTAAGCATCATTACGTATCTCCTCTAGCTCATGTAGTTGTAACTTCCTTTGTTTCCCCGCTTCATCATACTCCATGTTGAATTTCTTTATCGCCCAATAAGCCTTATGTTCAAGTTCAACCGGAAGATGACAAGCCTTCCCATAAACCATCCTATATGGAGACATACCAATCGGTGTCTTATACGCCGTTCTATACGCCCAAAGTGCATCATTGAGTTTAAAGCTCCAATCTTTCCTTGTGGTATTCACCGTTTTCTCAAGAATGGATTTGATCTCACGATTTGAAATTTCCGCTTGTCCACTAGTTTGTGGATGATAAGGCGTACCAATTTTGTGTGTTATGTTGTACTTCTTGAGGAGAGCGTGGAAAGCCTTCTTGAAATGTGAGCCTCCATCGCTTATCACTACTCTTGGTGTACCATGCCTATTGAAAATATTTTCCCTTACAAAATCACAAACAACTTGAGAGTCATTAGTCTTGGTGGCTCTAGCTTCCACCCATTTCGAAACATAATCAACGGCAAGAAGTATATAAAAATTCCCATTCGAATTGACAAAAGGGCCCATAAAATCAATACCCCACACATCAAAAATCTCAACGGCGAGAATTGGTGTGAGTGGCATTTGATTTCGAGCACCTAGATTGCCCGTTCGTTGACATCTATCACACGATTTACAAAAACATATGAATCTTCAAACAAGGTGGGCCAATAAAATCCACTCTCGAGAACTTTGAGAGCGACGTTTCGAACCAAAGTGGCCACCACATGCAAAAGTGTGGCAAAAGGAGAGAATGGATTGAAATTCGAATTAGGCACGCACCTTCGCATTATTTGATCAACGCCATATTTCCATAAGTATGGTTCATCCCACACATATTGCTTAGCTACCTTCTTAAGTTTCATCTTTTGGAAATTAGACATTGTACTAGGTACTTTCCTTGTCACCAAGTAATTCACTATATCCGCATACCAAGGTGTTGATTCTTCCATGGAGAAAAGTTGTTCGTCCGGAAAGCGGTCATGTAATGGAAGTTCCTCTTGAGACATAACAAGCCTACTAAGATGATCCGCAACGGTATTCTCCACACCCCTCTTATCACGAATTTCTATGTCGAACTCTTGTAACAATAGGATCCACCGAATTAATCTTGGCTTAGCTTCTTTCTTCTTTATTAAGTGTCTTAGTGCGGCATGATCGGAATACACAATAACCTTTGTGCCCACCAAGTATGAACGAAATTTTTCCAACGCAAAAACTATAGCCAATAACTCCTTTTCCGTGGTAGAATAATTGATTTGTGCATCATTAAGGGTCCTAGATGCGTAATAGATAACATGAGACAACTTGTCCACCCTTTGACCCAAAACGGCTCCAACCGCATAATCACTAGCATCACACATTAATTCAAATGGAAGATTCCAATCCGGTGATTTGATAATTGGCGCACTTGTCAACATCTCCTTTAATTTGTCAAAAGCATCCTTGCATTCCTTGTTGAAGTCGAAAGGTACCTCCTTTTGTAATAATCTGCACATCGGCATGGAGATTTTGGAGAAATCCTTGATAAACCGCCTATAGAAACCTGCATGACCAAGAAAAGAACGGATCTCCCTCACCGAAGTGGGATATTGTAAGTTCCTTATTAAATCTATCTTTGACTTGTCCACTTCGAGCCCTCGAGAGGACACAATGTGACCAAGTACTATGCCGTGGTTTACCATAAAGTGACATTTCTCCCAATTAAGGACAAGGTTTGTGTCTATACATCGTTTAAGAATTAGTTCAAGGTTATTTAAACAACCATCAAAAGAATTACCATAAACACTAAAGTCATCCATAAATACCTCGATGATGCGCTCCACATAATCCGAGAATATACTCACCATGCATCTTTGAAAAGTAGCCGGCGCATTGCAAAGGCCAAACGGCATCCGTCTATATGCAAACGTTCCAAACGGACAAGTGAAAGTGGTCTTTTCTTGGTCCTCCGGTGCAATAACAATTTGATTGTATCCCGAATAACCATCCAAAAAGCAATAATAAGAATGCCCCGCTAACCGCTCCAACATTTGATCAATGAAAGGTAAAGGAAAGTGATCCTTGCGGGTTGCGGAATTAAGCTTTCTATAATCAATGCACACTCTCCAACCGGTTTGAACTCTTGTAGGAACAAGTTCATCGTCTTGATTTCGAACAACCGTGACTCGGTTTCTTTGGTACCACTTGAACCGGACTTACCCACTTGCTATCGGAAATTGGGTAGATTACCCCCACACTTAGCAATTTGAGTATCTCTTTTTTCACAACCTCCATCATGGGAGGATTTAGCCGACGTTGAGCATCACGTACCGGCTTCACGTTCTCTTCCATTAGAATCCTATGCATGCACATGGATGGACTAATACCTTTGATGTCCGCAATTGTCCACCCAATAGCCGTTTTGTGCTCTTTCAAGACTCTAAGCAAACGGTCTTCTTGCACCGGTGTGAGGTTCTTAGAAATAATCACCGGAAGCTCATCTCCATCTCCCAAGAAAGCATACTTCAAATGGTCCGGAAGTGGCTTCAATTCTAGCTTGGGCGCCTTCACAATAGATGGTACAAGTACTTCATCATTCACGGGTAAAGAAATATATGAAACATCACCCTTTTTAGCTTCTTGCAATGTCGCCAAAGCACCACACATCTCCACCAATTCCTTGGAGATTTCAACATCCAAGTTAGACAAGCCATGGATGTCCAATTCAATGCTCTTTTGCAACACCACATCAAGTTCATCTTCTTGGTTCAATTCCACCATTTGTTGCGCTAATGAATCAACCACATCAATGGAGTAAACGGAATGCACATCACTTGGGTAGCGCATGGCTTCAAATATGTTAAAGTGTATTATCTCCTTGTCGAATTCCATAGTGAGTGTACCCTTATCAACATCAATCTTCGTCTTTGCGGTCTTCATGAATGGTCTCCCAAGAAGTAAAGAAGTAGATGATCGGTTCTCATTGTTGTCCATATCCACCACAAAGAAGTCCACCGGAAAAATAAGCTCATTTACTTGCACTAACACGTCTTCTACAAGCCCCTTTGGATATATGTTAGACTTGTTTGCCAATTGGATAATAACTCTCGTCTCTTTCAAAGGTCCAAGATTCAAGGAGTCATATATTTCGGCCGACATCACACTAATGGAAGCACCCAAGTCAAGTAAAGCATGTTCAAACCTTTGTTTACCAATAGTAATTGGCACCGTGAAACCACCGGGATCCGTGCACTTTGTAGGCATCTTCTTCAATAGCATAGCCGACGCACTCTCGCCAACTTTAGTAATTTCATTATCAAGCAACCTATCCTTCTTGATGCATAATTCCTTCATGAACTTGGCATACCTTGGAATTGTCTTAATGGCCTCAATGAATGGGCTGTTGATTTCAATCTTCTTGAAGATATCCATAAGTGCCTTGTCTTGAGCTTCTTTCTTGGATTTAGCAAAACGACTAGGAAAAGGAGGTGGAGTAGTGAAAGTAGAAACCGGTTCCTTAGATTGGTCGTTTGGTGTGGAATTCTCCTTTGGTGCGGTTTCCTCCTTGTTATGGACTACCTCTTCACTAACTTCCTCATGATGACTTGGACCCTCCACTTGCCTTCCACTTCTTAAAGTAACCGCATTAACATTCTCTCTTGGATTCACAAATGGTTGTGAAGGAAGTGTTGTGGATGCTTGAGATTTCAATAAATTCACATCGGTCGCCAATTGTCCCATTTGAGTTTGTAAATCCTTGATAGCCGAATCGGTCTTTTGTTGATTTTGTTGAAACAATGACGTAATACATTGCATCATGACATTAATCTTATCATCAATTGAAGATCCTTGTTCTTTCACTTGAGGTTGGAATTGTTGATAACCACCTTGTTGTTGAGGTTGGAATCGTGATTGTTGAAAACCACCTTGTTGTGCATATGGATTAGGAGCCGCCGCTTGCTTGTTCGCATAACTAAAGTTGGGATGATCCTTCCAACCGGGATTATAGGTATTGGAGTATGGATCGTACCTTGGCCTTTGATTCGGATATAAAGCATTCACTTGTTCGGTCTCACCATCCGGAATAATTACCGCGGCCATCCATTGCATCATAATCTCCATGTTACTTATTCTTTGATCAAGATGTGATGAAGAATCACTAACTTCATGCACTCGCCTAACCGTTGGTTCATCCCTTGTGTAGAATTGTTGCGAGTTCGCCGCCATGCTTTCAATCAACTCTCTAGCTTCGGTCAAAGTCTTGTTCATTAGTGCACCACCACCCGCGGCGTCAAGAAGAGACCTATCACTTGGGTGAAGAGATTCATAGAAGTATTGGAGTATCATAACATCACTAAATTGATGGTGTGGACAGCTTGCCACCAACCTCTTGTATCGCTCCCAACATTCATACAATGATTCTCCCACTTGTTGTTTCAATCCACAAATCTCCTTGCGAATTTGAGTAGCTTTGGATGCGGGAAAATATCTCTCGAGAAAAATTTTCTTCATCCCATTCCTAGCCCAAGTCTTCACACCCATGAGAGGAGTCCATAGAAAATTCTGGAATTTTTGGCTCACCGGAAAACTGGGATTGTGGCCGGAATTTGGCCGGAAAAGTCGCCGGAAAACTAGCTCAGGTGACCGGCAAAGTCAAACCGGTCACCGGTCAACGGGTCAACTCTGAGTCGGATCGGGTCAAAGCGAATCGATCGAGTCAACTCAAGTCAGACCGATTTGTGTGAGTCAGGGCTGAGTCACTGTCTGATTAAACCCAAGTCAGCTAAGAACTCAGTCAGCTGTTGTCAGATGTAGTCAGTTATAGCTGGTCTGACTGAACCTGACATGGCCCAGGCTATTGCACTTGGCTCGACCGTGTGTAGCACAATCCTTGTGCATTACTACAGCCCGATGGCTACACCTTCCTTTGTATAGCAAACTCAAACCCATTCCACTCGGCCATTGTGACCATGGCAAGATCACAAAACATTCCCATTTCCATCTCAACTTGCACTTTCTCCATTTGCGAAACATCAAGCTATGGCAATCAACTCCAATACCTCCGTAGTTGCATCATTGCACAAAGACTCCACTTTGTGATCACAAGCCCAAGGCAACCGCAACCTAATCCATCACCGGTCCTAACCACAAGTCCTGTCAATACAAGCACTCACTCAATTCCGTTCACTCATAACATCCTTCAAAACCACCTCGAGTTGCAACTCCAATCCACACTCAAGCCAATCCAGCCTTGCAGTCTCTCTCGCTTCCACTTGTCATCACTAGCACTTCCTGTTTGATTCAACTTCACATTGAGCCCAAACCTGTCCTAAACATACATCTAAGTCAATTAGCTCAATTGGCTCGGGCCAAACATTCAATCTCTCGGTGTTTGTTCTCAAATTATCACGACACTCAAACCCACTCTGAATCTCTAGCAATTCCTTCAATCCTCTACCCAGAAACCCAATCTAATCACAAGAATAAGACTCTTGACCCTTCCACGTAACTCATATCGCTTGTCCATTTCCTCAACCCGACCGCAAATACTTGCACCCGCAACTTAAATCAACTTCTACCCAGCCAAAATGGCCCCACTCATTCTTCGACTCCACCGTAACCACCACCATCACACTGTGTACAAGCCTCAATACCGGTAATCACCATCACCACAGCCATCTCACCGACATAACTCTAAAACCAAATAGCTATCGCCATCTCCCAAAATGCTGATCTCGCATCTTCTCATCCTTATACTTCATTTCCATTGCTTCTGCACAACACCAGCAACAACCACCGGCTCGGCACCCCCAATCCTTCAATCCCAGCAGCAACACAATTCTTCACCTGCCATTTGAAACTCCATTGCCTGTGAAACCCTAACTCCATCAGCACCAGACATCTTGCTCAATCGACAACACAGAGACAACCCATCTTCTCTGAGTCCTCAAACCCATAGAATCAAACCCATTTAAACATCACAGAAACCCCAATTTCTGTTTCTTGTGAATTTCCCTTTTTGCCTTGTCTCACTGCATCTGTGCTCGAGCTCATCCCCATAAATCGAACCCAGAAATCGTCTCCACTATCAAACCCTATCATCTTCATCACAAATTAACCAACAGCAATCCCATTTCAAATCTCACAGACCGATCTGTGGTTCTCTTCAATACCCCTCTCACCAAACTCAACAGCGGCAGAATTATCTTCGATTCACCATCCCCTTCAATCTGCTTCTTCAATCTCTAATTTCTTCGAACTTCATCACCATCTCAAGATTCAAACACAAACCCCCAGATCCATCACCCGATTCGATTACAACCCATACTCATATCGAATTCGTCTTCTTCTTTCGGTTCACTCAGCGGCAGCGTCTCAATCTCGATTCAATCTCTGGCTCTTCGTCGTTTATCTCTCTCGACTTCATTAACAGCAGCAGCCATGGCTGCTTTCTTTCTTACTTTCAGACAAAGGTAATGAAACTGAATGATTGAGAGATGGTCTCGATTTCAGGTTTAGGTTTAAATGACACGGATCCGGGTCGGGTTTGGATCCGGGTACGGTTAGGACCGACCCAATTGGATGCTACCCAGCATGACCATCCTCTGGGTAAGGGCTACCCAGTGTTAATAACACCCACTGCTGATTGATAAGGGGTACCCTGGATGAGAGCCCCTTAACCACTACTGGGCTCCGTATAGTGTTCGCCCGTAAAATGACCTTTTTGCCCTTTTTACTTAAATTGGGTGATTTCTTCTTCTTTTCCTCCGTGCGACTCCAAAGTAGCTACAAAACTCAAAACAAGCGTAAAATACATAATTTACAAGAAAAATAGCAAAGAAAGCATAAACTACTAGATAGTAAATACGGTGTATTCTACACCTATCATCTACTACTAGGTGGTTTGGTAAATAGAATCCGGTAGTCGAGAACTTACGTGTCCTAGGTGATATAAGGGATTTAGGGGTTTAGCATCGATCTAGTCGCTTTACCTACGGTTGGTGATAATCATGTGACTTATAACAAGTAGAAAAGAACATAACTTTGAATCATTGTTTTGCAACGAAGAAGGATTCCTTGATCTTGTCTCTCTTATTGCTTTCAACTTTATCTTTTAATTGCTTTGTTTATTTTCTTTTGCTTTTTACACCCCCCATTTTGTGACAATTTTTACAACTAGAATCTCTTTCTCCTCGTGGGAACGAACTTGACTTCCATTATATTATTTTTAATTGAGTGGAAATAAGATATTAATTTGATTGCACCTACGACACGCATCAGTGGGGTTTGGGAAGAAGATGGTTGGGTGGTAGTGGTGATGGGAGTAGGAGAAGTACGGGACTGAAATGGAGAAGGTTGTTGCCTATTAGGAAAATTTTGAAACGAAGGTTTTCTAGGGTAAGAGAATGAGGATTTTTGGTATGGTTGTGGAGAAAGCATGAAAGATTCTATCTTTAGAGCATTATTAATGACAAAGATGAAGAGAAGTATATTGTTGAGTAGCTAACCTTTCTTGTATATTCCAATCAAGTCCATTGATGAACCGCCCAATTGTTTGATCAACCGTCTCATTCAAATTGGTTCCGAGATAACAAACGGGAAAATTCAGTTACATACTCTTGTACCGTGCGGTTGCCTTGGCGACAGTTTGCAAATTGATGAACAAGGTTTGTATGTAATCCTGAGGAAGAAATCTTCTCTTCAACAGTTGTTTCATGACTGTCCAGATTGAACTTGTCGCAATCCTTGATTGGCTCGTTCTATTTGAAGATGATCCCACCATGAAGAAGCTGGGCCAAAGAAACTTGAAAGCAACAAGCTCTACTTGTTGATCTTCCGGTATGCGCATATAAGCAAGGAAACGATCAACTGTACACAGCCAATCTAAGAAATCTTCAATGTGTAAGAGTCCATCAAACGGGGTTATATCAGCTTTGGGGCGATAGTTTTGTGGATTTCCCATGTTCCTTTGCTGGCGCGGTAGTGGAGGATAATAATATGGCTCATAATCTTCAACATCAATTGCTTGTTGTTTTGTAGAAGATTTGAGCAAGTTTTGGGGAGTAGACTAAGAGCTGAAATCTTCAAAGAATTCAAATTGTGGGGTTGTGTACGGTGGACAAGAAGAGTATCTTTGGAGTGGATTGTAATGGATGATAATATGATTTATTTAGGGAGGCGTAATTGCTGGAAGAAGGTTGGGAAGAGGCTGGGGGGGTTTGAAGATTAGTAGTAGAGTTGGGAGGGGTGGAAGTATGGGGATGGATAATTTCATCTTGGGTCTTAGATTTTTCTCCAAGTACCTTCTTTCCTTCTTCTTTCTTTCCTTCTTCTCCCATGAACTTAATAAACATACTTTCGATTTTTTTTTTGTGATATCATCGAAACGTTCATCCATTACTGTGGTTAGCTTCTTTTCAATATTGATTCCCATTGCTTTCACATCAGCTTCTAGGTCTTTCCTCAAACTAGTTCTTAACTCTTCAATCTTCTTATCACCCATGTTAGTGGAGGCTCTCAATCGAGGCTCTGGTACCACTTAACGTAGCGGAAGCGTAATAATTTGGATCAAGGATCCAAAAGATAATGAAAACTAGTGTGAAATCAATAGATTCACAAAAGCTATAAGAAAACTAGAGAACAATAACTAAATAAAATATCTTTGATAAATCAAATAAGATAATAATGTGAATGTGTAGGAATTCTACAAGGCTAGGCCTTCTTATATAGGCTTCACTATTTCCTAAAAGTAATAAAACTAGAAAAGGAAATCATACCAAACTAGGAAACTAATATGTTCTAGAATAGTTCTAGAATAGGAAATCATAAATTAGGAAATAATACTAGAAATAGAATACGGTTTGACACTAATGTCAAACAGGGGTGACTTTGTCTAGATGTTCTACATCACATAACATGTAGATTTGTTTTCTTCCTACAAATAGAGGCTAAAATGCAACTCAAATGGTACACAATCACAATTATTTTTCTCTTCTAAATATCTGTCTAGAGCTCTCTCTGACTTAAGCATCGGAGTTTCATTGCAGGTACCTCCTCAATTTTCATCTACAATTTCCGGAGAAATAAAGAAATGTTGGAGATTTCATCATCTTATATAAAGAAAAAAATAACAATTAATCTCAACTTTGTTGTCTGATGTTGGATTCATTGATGGCAGTGAACCAAGGCGTAAAAATTCAGTTAGTACCTTCGAGAGAGGCTCAATTAGAAGCCAACAATAAGCTAGGAGAGTGATAGGGTGTAGAATACATCCTATTTACTATCTATTGTTTATGCTTTCTTTACTATTTTTTCTTGTAAATTACATATTTTATGTGTGTTTTGAGTTTTATACTTTGGAGTCGCACGGAGGAAAAGAAGAAGAAATCACACAATTTGAGGAAAAGGGCAAAAATTGTCATTTCATGGGCGAACACTATCGGGAGCCGAGCCAAAGTTAAGGGGTGACTCTCTTTTGGAGGAGTGTTAAATACAGACCATCTAAGGTTAAGGGAATGCCATTGGGTGGTCTGATCTAGGCACAGTGGGTGAAAATAGATGTCCCACTTTTAAAGCCCTGATTAGGTCGAATCAAGAAGAGATATTATTCTTTTCTCTTTTCCTTTGTTCCTTTACTGAAGCCGCTGGAGATATTCATGGGAGATTCTGATGGGAGATTGCTCACGGTTTTGGGAAGAATTGAACGAGAAATAAGAAGGCATCGTTGAAGAATTAAAAGAGAAGAAGATCAGAACTGCAACAAAAGCTAGGGTTCGATGTAACCTGAGATTGAATGGGTTTTTGAGATTCAGATGTGGAAAATGAATTGGGTTCGATCTGTGAAATATGCAGATGGTGGTGGCAGCTGTAACTGAGTAAGGGAATTAAGAGAAGATGAAGAACAAGACCTCACTGCTGTTGTTGAGGTTGAGGAGATGGATTTGTGTGAGATCGAGAACTCGGTGAGAAGAAGGAAGTGAATCAGAGATGGGCTCTAACAGAGAACAGAAGTTCTAAAGACTTTGGTGACATCCGAGACTCGAATTGAAAGATGGGATTGAATCTGTTTGATGAATTTATTGTTGATTGCAAACATGAAGATGATAAATCTGTTGCTGCTATGAAGAATGGAGTTCCGTTGCTGTTACACGGAGAAAGAATGAAGATGGGTTTTTAGATATGATGATACCGGTGGTTGAGAAGGAACTGATATAAGGGTTTCAGGCTGATGTTGCTTGAGTTACAGATCGGGAGCATGAATTTGGTGGTGACTTTGGTATAAAGAGCGAATGGGTTTTGTGGCCGGAAAAGCAAGACAGGGAATGATTGAAATGGTGCTGGTAATGGAATTAATGGATCGAGAAGATTTCATAGGATTCATGGAGTTCACCCTAATTGATGTTTCTAACAGCTAAAAATTGAGTTATTGCTTCTAAGTGATTAAATGGGTTTTGAGCGGAATTCAGATGGGGTTCGAATTGATTCCACAGAGAAGAGATTGTGGACAAGACTGTCGTTGAGTTACAGGGAAGAATGAGCTGAGATTGTGTGGTAGTCTTGAGCTGTAACAGATGGAGATAGGAAGGAGAAGACGATGCTGCAAAGTGTTTAGCTCAGCCTAAGAAGCAACAGAGGAATGGGTTATGAAGTGAAGCTGTTGAACACGTTAGATGTATGTTAGGATATGAATTTGTGCAGGAATGAAGCTGAGAGAGGCCGGAATTTGGCATGGGAATGTCGTATAAACAGCCGAAACTCGGCCGATTTTATATTCCGACGAGTCGACTCGGTGTCGGCGATGATCGATCCAGACGAGTCCGATGACCGATCCAACTCAGCTGAGTAAGACCATTCAACTAACTAGGAAGCTGACTCGTTGCTGACTCAGTGTCTGACTTCTCTTCTTTGACCCGGTTGACTAACGTAGAGCGTCAGTTTGACCGTTACTTATGACGGCACCTGAACGGAATATTCTATTGACTGGACAGAATCTCAGGTGACCGGCGGTGCTGTTTCAGGCCGGATTCCGGTGAAATCCATGGACTTTTTAGGCGACCAAAATTGCAGATTTTTGTGTGGATTCTTCTCATGGGTGTGAATACTTAGATTTGGAAGTTGGGTGGAAACTTGGAAGATTTGGAGATTTGGGATTGAAAATTGGAATTAGGCTCAAATTGGGAAAGTGGTGTTATTATGGAAAGAGGATTCTATTCCTTGGAATATTTGGAGAGTATTGAAGCCTATAAATAGAGAAGTTCTCTACAACTTATGACATACTTTTTGCACACACAACACTTCTCTTTTCTTTATTCTTTGTGTGAACTCCTTAACATGAGTAGCTAATTTTATTATTGATTGAGGATGAATTCCTAGTTCTTAACATATGATTTGAGTTTTGTTTTCAATTCTATCTTGAAGTTTTTCACATGATTATCGTTTGTTTTTACTAATAGGAATGTTTATACATTCATGGTTGATTGATAGATTGTTTAGAGTGCACGCTAAATTGATTTGTTAATTTGATCTAAAGCTAGTGAAAGTTAGGGGATAAGTAATCGTTTGTTGACTCTTTACACAAGTAGCAAACACGAGACCTTGCGGAGGGATTCCATGGAGCAATTGTGTGTGAAAACAACGTTAGCAAGTAGACCTTGATCTAAGAGTCTAACTACTAATATCAACATAATAAGTTCATAAATCTTAATGCGTTTATTTAAATTACATCTTGAGTGATCTACTACTAGGTGGTTTGGTAAATAGAATCTGGTAGTCGAGAACTTCCGTATCCGGTGATACAAGGGATTTAGGGGTTTAGCACTGATCTAGCTGCTTTACCTATGGTTGGTGATAATCTGTGACTAATAAAAAGTGGAAAAGAACATAACTTGAATCATTGTTTTGCAACGAAGAAGGATTCCTTGATCTTGTCTCTCTTATTGATTTCAACTTTATCTTTGAATTTCTTTGTTTATTTTCTTTTGTTTTACTAAACAAAACCCCCCCCTTTGTGACAATTTTAAAACTAAAAATCTCTTGCTCCTCGTGGGAACGAACTTGACTACACTATATTACTTGTTAATTAGGTGAAAAAATATTAATTAATTTGTTGTGGTTACGACACGCATCAAATTTTGGCGCCGTTGCTCTGAGCAGCGGACGATTTTAGTTGTTTTTATTTTTCTTTTGCTTTATTCTTGCTTTGTTAGATTCTATATTGTATCTAACTTAGTTTTCGAGAATCTTGTTTCAGGTGCTATACCTTTGGTGAATGCTTAAAGAGGGCAAACCGAGTCCAATACGTCTTCGATCCGGCACTCAACTAAAGGATTTCATTCGAGCGGTTAACACTCCACTTCCTCCTTCTTCATCAAGTGAGTTCGCAGATTCGGACATAGAAGAAGAAGCAATGGCTGATCGTACACTCAAGGACCTAGCTTCTCACAAGCTCGATACACAACAATGGTGTATCTAAACTAACTCAACCTTCGAGATCAAGCCGGGGTTGATTAGAGAGTTACCAAAGTTTCATGGCATGGTGAATGAAGATCCAAACAAACATCTTATGGACTTCTATACCACGGTCATGGCCATGCTTCCACCGGAGACTAATGAGGATAGAGCAATGTTGAAAGCTTTCCCGTTCTCTTTGGCGGGCAATGCTAAGGAATGGTTGTATTATTTGCCTTCCGGAAGTATCACAACATATAAATGGGATGAAGAAACTTTTCCTCGAGAGATATTTTCCCGCATCAAAAGCTACTCAAATTCGCAAGGAGATTTGTGGGATGAAGCAAAATGTGGGAGAGTCATTGTATGAATGTTGGGAGCGATACAAGAGATTGGTGGCAAGTTGTCCACATCATCAATTCAGTGACGTTATGATACTCCAATACTTCTACGAAGGACTCCAACCAAGTGATAGATCTCTTCTTGACGCCGCGGGTGGTGGTGCACTAGTGAACAAGACAATGACCCAAGCTACCGAGTTGATTGAAAGTTGATGCGTGTCGTACCACAACAAATTAATTAATACTTTACTACCTAATTAACAAGTAATATAGGGTAGTCAAGGTCGATCCCACGAGGAGCACGAGATTCTAGTTGTAAAAACTGTCACGAAAGGGGGGTGTAAAAAGCAAAAGAAAATAAACAAAACAATTAAAAGGTAAAGTTGAAAGCAATAAGGGAGACAAGACCAAGGAATCCTTCTTCGTTGCAAAACAATGAATCAAGTTATGTTCTTTTCTACTTGTTATTAGTCACAAATTATCACCAACCGTAGGTAAAGCAGCTAGCTCAGTGCTAAACCCCTAAATCCCTTATATCACCTGGGACACTAAGTTCTCGACTCACCGGATTCTATTTACCAAACCACCTAGTAGTAGCTCACTCTAGATGTAATTTAAATAAACGCATTAAGATTCATGAACTTATTAGGTTAATATTAGTAGTTAGACTCTTAGATCAAGGTCTACTTGCTAACGTTGTTTCTACACACAATTGCTCCACGGAATCCCTCCGCAAGGTCTCGTGTTTGCTACTTATGTAAAGAGTCAAGAAACGATTACTTATCTCCTAACTTTCACTAGCTTTAGATCAAATTAACAAATCAATTTAGCGTGCACTCCAAACAATCTATCAATCAATCATGAATGTCTTTAAGATCATTCCTATTAGTAAAAACAAACGATAATTATGTGAAAAACTTCAAGATAGAATTGAAAACAAAAACTTAAATCATATGTTAAGAACTAGGAATTCATCCTCAATCAATAAGAAAATTAGCTACTCATGCTTTTGAAATTCACCCAAATAATAATAATTAAAAGAAGAATTTTCAAATTCACACAAGTAATTAAAAAGAAAAATCTTAGAAAAGCAAGCAAAAACACAAGTGATGTGTGTGTAGAGAGGTGTAAAAGATATATAGAAGTTGTAGAAAACTTCTCTATTTATAGGCTTCAATATTCTCCAAATCTTCTAAGGAGTAGAATCCTTTTCCTTTAGCAATTCAATTTCCAATTCCAATCTTTTCTCAACTCTTCCACCTTCTCTTTCCAAATTTGAGTCCAATTCTCCATCCAATTCCAAGCCCAAGTCTTCACACCCATGAGAGAAGTCCATAGAAAATTCTGGAATTTTGGTCGCCGGAAAACTGGGATTGTGGCCGGAATCCGGCCGGAATAGTCGCCGCCGGCCACCTGGAAATTTTCTCCGTCAAGGGAATATTCGACGGAATATTCTGTCAGTCCTCCGTTAGGACTAACGGTCAAACTAGTCAACCGTCAGTCAACTGTTAGTCAGCGGTCAATCACTGATCTAACTCGGTCAAACCGGGTTAATCACTGAGTCAGGTCTGAGTCATGGCAGGCTAAAGTCTTGCACAGGCCACAGCTTTGCCACAGCCAAGATGGCCCTTCCTTCCCTGTCTGTAACTTCTCTTCTCAGCTGCCTTCGAACCAGATCATTCTCAAGCCATCTTCCACCACAAATCCTACCAGTTTCATACCCATTTGCCTGCAACATAGCCACTCCACTACTGCATTTCCACCAGCATCACACTTTCAGCTCCAGCCATTGCTATCAGAGCACAACCACCACACACATCACAAGCACCTGCCACATTCTGTAACTCATTGTCAAGCCTGCAACAACAGCCTTGGACCCTCAGCACTAACTCAAACTCCACAGCTCAAGCCACACTTGCAATTCCCTGCACTTCACCAATGACCCATTACATCTGAAATTCAGGCATTCAGTCTCAATTAGCCCACAGCTGTAACACTCCATCCCCTGTAACAGCAACAACAGGTCTTCATTCATGCCTGCACCTCCACCTCACTGCCACAGCCTGCTCTGCCATATACTCAATCTCAGCTCCATTCTACCTCCAGTCTGCAACTCCATCTATCACCTACAATATTACCTCGAGCCCACGTAGTTTCCTCACCGCACTACCTCCAACAAAGATCACCACTCTGCACCAAAGCACCACCAACAGAGCCAATCTTCCATCTACTTTGCTAAGGCACCTGGCCATCAGCTTCCATTCAATGTTGCTTCAACTCCGTCCATCTCATGTATCTGCAAAGTTACTATGGCAACACACCCTCATCTCTGTCCTCCACCATGCCATGTTTATCTCATTGCAGCTGCTTCCACTGCCACCAATCCCAAGTGAAACTCACACCAGTACATCATTCCCAGCTATTCAGTTCAAAACCCTGCCCAGCTTCAGAAACTCAAGCACCACCTGAAGCAATTACACCGTATATACCAACAACCCATGACACTGTAGTACCACCAACTGCAACTGTGACAAATCTCCCTCTATGAGCAACAACAACATCACCATTCTTTTCTTACTTCGAATCTGTAACACTCTCAGCTTCAACTGAATCAGCAACAACTCGTCTCTAGCCACATTCCCATGGAAATCAACAGCATCGGCTGAGTTCTTCTTCTCTCAAAAACCCATTTCTGAATCTCGAGTCTCACAGCAGATCCACCAACAACTCTCAAATTACTAACCATTTCTTCCTCTCTCGATTCCTCCGACCCAACACAGCATCGATCTACTGATGAACCCTAATATCGATTTCTCTTCCATATCTCAGTGAACCTATTTCCCGATTCTCTCAATCTCTTCTTCATCTCACAGCAGCCTCAATTGTTGTCAACCAGCGTACCCATCTCTGTTGTGTTCTTGATTCGATTATCAGCCATAAACCATCGTCGATTTCAACCCTCTCTTCCATCTCTGTATTCAACGATTTCGTCTCAATTTCTTGACAAATTAACAGCAGCTCTCGGCTTCAGGTGAATGAATGATTGAGAGATGGTTCTCTCGATTTCAGGTTTAGGTTTTAATTACGCGGATCCGGGTCGGGTTTGGATTTAGGGTGTGGGTGGATTCAGACACCCACCATAAGTACACCCAAAATGTGCTATTCTCACTCCCTTCTTTTGGATAAGGGACACCTCTTTGACCTCCCCTTAACCTTGGCTGGGCTTCATATAGTATTCCCTCCTTGGTGAAATGACAATTTTACCCTTTTGCTCAAATTGAGTGATTTCTTCTTCTTTTCCTCCGTGCGACTCCATAGTAGCTATAAAACTCAAAACAAGCGTAAAATACATAATTTACACGAAAAATAGCAAAGAAATCATAAACTACTAGATAGTAAATACGGTGTATTCTACACCTATCAAAAGTATGGCTGCAAACTCACAACAATTCTACACAAGAGATGAACCAATGGTTAGGCGAGTGCATGAAGTTAGTAATTTATCATCACACCTTGATCAAAGGATGGGTAACATAGAGAGGGTAGTGCAACGAATGGCCGCGGTAATTATTCCGAATGATGAGACCGAACAAGTAAATGCTATATATCCAAATCAAAGGCCGAGGTATGATCCATACTCGAATACTTACAATCCCGGTTGGAAGGATCATCCTAACTTTAGTTATGCAAATAAGCAAGCGGCGGTTCCCAATCCGTATGAGCAACAAGGTGGTTTCCAACAACAACGCTTCCAACCACAACAAGTCAAGGAAAAATATTCTTCAATTGATGACAAGCTCAATGCATTGATGCAAGGTATGCAAGGTATCACCACTTTGGTTCAACAACAATAACAAAAGACCGATTCGGCAATCAAGGCTTTGGAAATTCAAGTGGGGCAATTAGCGACCGATGTGAACCTATTGAAAGCTCAAGCGTCCACAAAGCTTCCTTCACAACCATTTGTTAATCCAAGAGAGAGTGTTAATGCAATTAATTTGAGGAGTGGGAAACAAGTGGAGCAACCAAATCAACAAGATGAGGTGTATGATGAGAAAGAGGAAATTGAAACCGCACCAAAGGAGAATACATCCCCAACAAACCAACCCAAGGAGACGGTTCCTACTTTCACAACTCCACCCCCGTTTCCTAGCCGATTTGCTAAATCAAAGAAAGACTTGGAATACAAGGATATTTGGGACATCCTTAAGAAAGTACAAGTCAATATTCCACTCATTGAAGCTATTCGTCAAATTCCTCGTTGTGCAAAGTTCTTAAAGGAGTTGTGCATGAAGAAGAAAAGGTTAAAAGGAATGAAGACATGAGTGTGGGGGAGAATGCTTCGTTCATTCTCAAGAAACTCCCACCAAAATTAAAAGACCCCGGTAGTTTCATTATACCTTGCACAATTGGTAAAACAAGGTTTACTCGAGCTTTACTAGATTCGGGAGCATCGGTTAATGTTATGCCTTCCTCGATTTATGATTCTTTGAATCTTGAAGACCGGGGTAGTTCTTGAACCGATCTAATGTTTACCCGAAAGGGATTGTTGAGAATGTTTTGGTGCAGAGTTAATGACCTTGTATTTCCGGCCGATTTCTATGTCTTAGACATGAATGATGGGAATTCTTCCAAGTCTACACCTTTTTATTGGGTAGACCATTCTTAAGCACCCCGGAACGAAGATTGATGTCCAAAATGGCACCTTGACTATGGAGTTTGATTGTACACTCATCCACTTCAATATCTTTGGAACAATGAGATACCCTAGTGATGTGAAGTCATGTTTTCCCGTGAAAGAGATTGATGCGGGCTAATGAATCGTGCAAGAGCTAAGTCGGGCCGTCGACTTTAAAACAAGCGCTTAATGAGAGGCAACCCATAGGTTTTGTATTTCTTATCCTTTTGCTTTTTATTTTTGTTATTTCTTTTTCTTGTTCCATATCATGTTAAAATTTCCCACCTTGACTTTACTAGGAGGATTCAATTACATTGAGTACAATGTAAGGTTTAAGTGTGGGGGAGTGGTTAAGCATGTATTAAAATAAACAAAAAAACCTTCAATTTTGTAGAGATTTTAGAGTCACTAGCACTAGCATACTTCTAGGTATGTTTACATAGAGAATTTTGACCGACATAATTGAACTTGGAAGTGTTAGGGAACTACATTCGGATTTCTTACTTGTTAGAGTGTTAAATAATGGATTTAATCATGCCGGTGATGCAAATTAGGAGCAGGGAGAAATGCATTATTAGAGTTGCTGATCAATCATTAGTGGAGACTACCCGTATTTTTATCATGTGAGGCACCGACCAAATATTCTTTGTAAGAGCTTTCTTTTGAGTGTGTGTCACCGTACGTTAATTCCGGGTAGAATGGTGAGCTACCCAACTTCACACCAATTTTCAGCACTACTCTTTGATCTCTTGAGTGCTAATTTTGTCAATCATGAGGGTGACGTCTATAGATGAAAGTCTCCTTCTTGTAGTTCGATTTGCAGTTAGCATCATTATCTCTCTCGACAACAACGGCTCCATAGAAACACCATCATCATTAACAAGGAGCGACATCAAAATCTACAAGGAAAGTTGAAGAAGTTCAAGGTTTACAAGCAATGAAACGAGAAAAAGAGCAAATTTCAAATTCAAGTAAAGCAACATACAAAGAGCAGATTTTTACATATATGTTGACTTACAATACAATGAGGTAATTCTATATCCAAGTATGAAGACTTATTTACGAGAGCAAAGAAAAGTAAAAGGTGAGAATTATTGAAGTTTATGATTTCAAGACGATACAAGTTGTGAAGAATCAAGCGGAAAAATACTTCTCCCACGATCATGGTTTGATTTATTTCACTTTGTTTTGTATTTTATTTCTCTTGTCTTCATAATAATAAAAAAAAAAAAAAAAAAAAAAAAAAAGACAAGAGAAAAATTTATCATTGTTTTTATTTATTTAATAAGCCGTGGGGAAGTAAAATCTATAAGGAAATTTCAAGCGACAAGGATTTAAGGTAAAGGTTACAAATTGTCAAGAAATTACGAAATTCAAGAGTTTATCATCAATAGTTGAAACCGAAGACGAAGACCAAGAAAATAGAGCGGAAGACGTTTCTTTTGGATGCCGAGAGAGTGGTGTTATCATAATTGGCGATCGGATGTGAAGGTGAGTACGTAATCTCATCCTCGATAATAGTGGTTGATTTCCTTTATTAGAGATCGTCAGGAAAATGGTTTTTCAAAATGTTAAAAGATGTGGGTTTTTAAAATATTTCGGAAGTTATCCTTCCCACCATTCAACGTGTGTAGGATTTCTCTCTTCATTCCTACCTGCACACATGTGAGACCCATAAAAAAGCCATATTTTTGAGTGCAATTATCATAAAATCCTTTTTGGTGAGGCAGAAGTCGAGGCGAAATGCTTATTGATCGCTCTCAAACACGCGTTCTCTTATTATGGTGTGGTTATTTCTCACTCAACATTTAAGAATGAGAATATGTTCTTTAGTATTTCTAACTTCTTATTACTAGCATGTATAAACTCTATGTCCTCATAGCTTTTTGGATGCTTGGGACGCTGGAACGCTTTGAAGTTGTAAGTTTTAGTTTGATTTGCTCGAGGACTAGCAAAGTATAAGTGTGAGGGAATTTGATAGGGTGTAGAATACATCCTATTTATTATCTATTGTTTATGCTTTCTCTACTATTTTTCTTGTAAATTACATATTTTATGTGTGTTTTGAGTTTTATAGCTACTTTGGAGTCGCACGGAGGAAAAGAAGAAGAAATCACACAATTTGAGCAAAAGGGCAAAAAATTGTCATTTCATGGGCGAACACTATCGGGAGCCGAGCCAAAGTTAAGGGGTGACTCTCTTTTGGAGGAATGTTAAACACAGACCAGCTAAGGTTAAGGGACTGCCATTGGGTGGTCGGATCTAGGCACAGTGGGTGCAAATAGACGTCCCACTTTTAAAGCCCTGATTAGGTCGAATCAAGAAGAGATATTCTTCTTTTCTCTTTTCCTTTGTTCCTTTACTGAAGCCGCTGGAGATATTCATGGGAGATTCTGATGGGAGATTGCTCACGGTTTTGGGAAGAATTGAACAAGAAATAAGAAGGCATCGTTGAAGAATTAAAAGAGAAGAAGATCAGAACTGCAACAAAAGCTAGGGTTCGATGTAACCTGAGATTGAATGTGTTTTTGATATTCAGATGGAGAAAATGAATTGGGTTCGATCTGTGAAAGATGCCGATGGTGGTGGCAGCTGTAACTGAGTAAGGGAATTAAGAGAAGATGAAGAACAAGACCTCACTGCTGCTGTTGAGGTTGAGGAGATGGATTTGTGTGAGATCGAGAACTCGGTGAGAAGAATGAAGTGAATCGGAGATGGGCTCTAACATAGAAGAGAAGTTCTAAATACTTTGGTGACATCCGAGACTCGAATTGAAAGATGGGATTGAATCTGTTTGAAGAATCTGCTGTTGATTGCAAACATGAAGATGATAAATTTGTTGCTGATATGAAGAATGGAGTTCCGTTCCTGTTACACGGAGAAAGAATGAAGATGGGTTTTTAGAGATGATGATACCGGTGGTTGAGAGGGAACTGATATAAGGGTTTCAGGCTGGTGTTGCTTGAGTTACAGATCGGGAGCATGAATTTGGTGGTGACTTTGGTATAAAGAGCAAATGGGTTTTGTGGCCGGAAAAGCAAGACAGGGAATGATTAAAATGGTGCTGGTAATGGAATTAATGGATCGAGAAGATTTCAGAGGATTCATGGAGTTCACCCTAATAGATGTTTCTAACAGCTAAAAATTGAGTTATTGCTGCTAAGTGATTAAATGGGTTTTGAGCGGAATTCAGATGGGGTTCGAATTGATTCCACGGAGAAGAGATCGTGGACAAGACTGCCGTTGAGTTACAGGGAAGAATGAGCTGAGATTGTGTGGTAGTCTTGAGCTGTAACAGATGGAGATAGGAAGGAGAAGACGATGCTGCAAAGTGTTTAGCTCAGCCTAAGAAGCAACAGAGGAATGGGTTATGAAGTGAAGGCTGTTGAACACGTTAGATGTATGTTAGGATATGAATTTGTGCGGGAATGAAGGCGAGAGAGGCCGAATTTGGCACGGGAATGTCGTATAAACAAATGAAACTCGGCCGATTTTATATTCCGACTAGTCGACTCGGTGTCGGCGATGATCGATCCAGACGAGTCCGATGACCGATCCAACTCAGCTGAGTAAGACCATTCAACTAACTAGGAAGCTGACTCGTTGCTGACTCAGTGTCTTACTTCTCTTCTTTGACTAACGTAGACCGTCAGTTTGACCGTTACTTATGACGGCACCTGAACGGAATATTCTATTGACTGAACTGAATCCCAGGTGACCGGCGGTGCCGTTTCAGGCCGGATTCCGGTGAAATCCAGGGACTTTTCAGGCGACCAAAATTGCAGATTTTTGTGTGGATTCTTCTCATGGGTGTGAATACTTAGATTTGGAAGTTGGGTGGAAACTTGGAAGATTTGGAGATTTGGGATTGAAAATTGGAATTAGGCTCAAATTGGGAAAGTGGTGTTATTATGGAATGAGGATTCTATTCCTTGGAAGATTTGGAGAGTATTGAAGCCTATAAATAGAGAAGTTCTCTACAACTTATGACACACTTTTTACACACACAACACTTCTCTTTTCTTTATTCTTTGTGTGAACTCCTTAACATGAGTAGCTAATTTTATTATTGATTGAGGATGAATTCCTAGTTCTTAACATATGATTTGAGTTTTGTTTTCAATTCTATCTTGAAGTTTTTCACATGATTATCGTTTGTTTTTACTAATAGGAATGTTTATACATTCATGGTTGATTGAGAGATTGTTTAGAGTGCACGCTAAATTAATTTGATCTAAAGCTAGTGAAAGTTAGGGGATAAGTAATCGTTTCTTGACTCTTTACACAAGTAGCAAACACGAGACCTTGCGGAGGGATTCTGTGGAGCAATTGTGTGTGAAAACAACGTTAGCAAGTAGTCCTTGATCTAAGAGTCTAACTACTAATATCAACCTAATAAGTTCATCAATCTTAATGCGTTTATTTAAATTACATCTTGAGTGATCTACTACTAGGTGGTTTGGTAAATAGAATCCGGTAGTCGAGAACTTCCGTATCCGGTGATACAAGGGATTTAGGGGTTTAGCACTGATCTAGCTGCTTTACCTACGGTTGGTGATAATCTGTGACTAATAAAAAGTGGAGAAGAACATAACTTGAATCATTGTTTTGCAACGAAGAAGGATTCCTTGGTCTTGTCTCTCTTATTGATTTCAACTTTATCTTTGAATTGCTTTGTTTATTTTCTTTTGTTTTACTAAACAAAACCCCCCTTTGTGACAATTTTACAACTAAAAATCTCTTGCTCCTCGTGGGAACGAACTTGACTACACTATATTACTTGTTAATTAGGTGGAAAAATATTAATTAATTTGTTGTGGTTACGACACGCATCAGAGAGTTGTGCCTGCAATGATTAGTTTCCATGGTTCGAGGGCAGTCCAAGGCATGTATTTCTGCCATGTTTAGTAGTCGTGTGTGGGGAGGTTAAACCTCTATTTAGATGTCATACAGAATACTGAGTAGGTACAAGAGAGGAAAAGTAGTTTTTATCGTAAGAAATTTTACGCTCTCAATTTGACTATGTCACATTAGCATTGTTTGTGTTACACTGTAAATGCGCGAGAAAATGAGTTTTCACCACTTGGCGTTGGTCGTTTGACTAATACACACAGACAACAAAGTTACGGAATGACCGAAACGGCATGCGCATCGCTTTATTTCTACGGAAATTGAAATTAATTGTTTTATTTCATAATTATCTCACTAATATAAAGAAAAGAGGTCATTGTTTGGTACGACCCTTTTTTTTGGTACATGAAATGACACGAGTACCCTTCCGCGTCTGTTCCATTTTGCCTGAAGTTGTTCGTGAATTACATCAAGGTTAAGGTCCAATACGGTTCTCAATTTCTTCTTTCTAAGAATTTATCGAACCAGCAACAACATAAATCGATTCTTCTCTTCTCCGTTAATATCAGATATTCAAAATCACTCTTTATCGTACAGAGAGAAAGTTCCTCGATTGATCTAGAGAAACAGGTGGGGAATTGAATTCATTATTCAAAACCCCTAAATTTTTTGTTCATCTCATTGATCCAATTCAATGTTGATTCAAAGAGGAAAAAATCATATCAACTGACACACAGAATCACCCCAACGGCTGTGAAGAAGTTGAAGAAGGTAAGTTTTTCTCTAACGTATTATGCTGAAAAATTTGGGTTTCATATGGAATCTGTATCTTAGGTTTTTTCCTTTTTATCGTCTGCTTTGAATTAGGTTAATTAAGAGGAATGGCAAATTAGTATCGCAAGTTGGAAAATTGAAGTGACAATCAATAGAATGTTGTCATTCTTAGATGGATTAAAACAAAATTTTCATCTAGGATTTGGAATTTGTATTTTAGGTTTTTTTCGTTTTTTTCATATTCTTTGATTTGGAATCTCCAAAAGTATTGCAATTTAAAGTATTTCAGTTCTAACATCTCTTGACTATTGAAACCAGCAAGTTGCTACTTGCACTCTCCTTGATAAGTTCTCAAAGTTAATAAAAGTTAGGTAGCTGTCATGTTATTCTTAACACCTACTATATATGGTTGCAGAATGGGACTCCATACTAAATAGTTTGTTTCTTCGTTATAATCAGTTCACTAGCTGTCCTGTTCTTTTTTTTTTTCATTTGCTTTCATTTAGCGAGTTAATAGGAATGCCAAATGGAGTACTGCAATTTGGAAAGTTGCAGGAAAAGCTGGCGTTTTTTGTTTGTTATATTCCAAAATGTAAAACATTGAATACCTTCAACAGGCCTGGTGTGTGTTTATTTTCATCATTTACATTGATCCTTGGGTTCCTCCACTTATAATTGTCATCATCCTCAGGAACTTCGAATTAGGTATTAGCCTGATTTCGTAATTGCATAATTTACTTATGAGAAAACCGTTATTCCCATTCCAAATTTTGATACCTTGCTCAGGAAAAACATTTTGTTTCTTCCACCCATGCATTCTCCCCTAAATATGAACCCCGTTTTAAAGTATTTATCTTGCTTCCATTTTGTATAAAATTTCCCTAAGACTATTTGCAGCTAAAAAATCATGGAGAGTTCATGGTGGTTTTTAGTTTGAATTCTTGAGCTGAATTAGGTAATAAATGGTGATTGATTTGGATCCTTTTTGTGCATCCGAAACAACAAACAAAGGGGATCTGTGGCCACTGTTATCAAGGGTTGATTTGGGTATCGAAATGGTGGTTGTTGGGTGAATATGTCAGTGGTCATGAGCAGAAGCAATGGGTTTTTGAGAGCACTTCGACTACAACAAGAACAAGGAGATGGAGCTGTGGTCTGAAACTGGGGTGTAATTGTGAACGGGAAGACCATTCAAGAATGGGATCTGTCGCTGTTGAAAGTTCAGGAAATTGGGTGAGTTTGGAAGCTGTAAAGACTCAAGGCTACAACAAGATGAGAATGGCACATCAGCTGTTCGATTAGGTGCTGAAATGGGTTCGGTGGTTAGAATTTGATGTGTTTATGAGCTTGATTTACTGCAGAAGATCAGTGAAGACAACTTTGTTGCGGCCTGAGATTCGGGGATGTTTATGGAAGTTTAGGAGCTGACCGAAAACAAGAAGAAGTGGTTGTGATTTGGTGGTTTTGAGCTCGAGTTTGGGGTTGAATTGGACCCGATTTGGAGTTGATTTTTTCTTGGAAGACTTGGGTGTGAGCTGGATTCATTGATGGCAGTGAACCAAGGCATAAATATTCAGTTAGTACCTTCGAGAGAGGCTCAATTAGAAACCAACAGTAAGCTAGGAGAGTGGTGCCTGCAATGATTAGTTGCCATGGTTCGAGGGCAGTCCAAGGCATGTATTGCTGCCATGTTTAGTGGTCGTGTGTGGGGAGGTTAAACCTCTATTTAGAAGTCATACGGAATACTGAGTATTGGGTACAAGAGAGGAAAAATAGTTTTTACCGATAAGAAAGAAAACGTTTTTACGCTCTCAATTAGACTGTCACATTAGCATGTTTGTGTTACATTGTAAATGCGTGAGAAAATGAGTTTTCACCACTTGGCGTTGGTAGCTTAACTAATACACACAAACAACAAAGTTACGGAATGACCCAAAATGGCAGGCGCATCGCTTTATTTCTCTTCTAAACGTACTTTCTTATTAATCTCAACTTACTTTGTTGTTTGATGTTGTAGGACCTTGGTGGATCACTAGGTAGAGAAGCTGCAACGCTGACTACTCTTCAGTAGGTAATGAGTGGAAGATTAATCAGATCTATGAGTTGCTTAGTAGTGGTTTTAACATTTTGGCCTTTTTTGCAATTCAATGACTGTTTTTTTCTGTTAAAAAGAAATTTCATTGTAATTCAAATATTGATTTTTTGCGGGCTCTTTCTTTTGGAGGTTCCCAAAAGCTATAACGAGGAACCCAAATTTATATGTGGAAATGGTTGATGAGGAAGGTGGCTTTTAGTTTGGGCCTATGTATAAGTATCGTGGTTAGTTTCTATGTTGGTGTGTACTCTTCATCCTGTAAGGCACTACATTCTACGGCAGATGAAATCGATGTCTTGGTTGAATAACCAGCTAATCTGGGGTCATTTTTAGGCCGAGCCTTTTTTAATGTAATCTTTACATTATAATAACTTAATTGTAATCTTTAGATGAGATTTTCGTGTAAAATAGATACTCGAGCTAGAGTTGGCTAATAACTTAATACATGTCTTTGATAATTCAAGATTTTAAGTTCACAATGATACTGGATTCTCCTGTTATACACCAATGCATTTGAAATATAATACTGTGCAGCTGAACGGATGGGTAATGAACTATAAAATGCTTCTTTATTCCGTATAAATTTCAGTTTCACACAATTTCTAGGAAACAGAAAAATAAATTTCCTTCCATAAAATTGAGGAATGTTTTACAGTAATGGTAGTAAACAGTGATACATGGTACATTGGTACAGATACAGTAACATCATTTATATCGTACGACAAACCTTCTCAACCATCTTTGTTTTGATCTCAAAAAAATAAACCATCTTTGTATTTCTTCTGTGGTGACTCATTCCGTTGTACAAACCTCCTTCCATATATTATACGTGGGAACAAAGAATTAGCTTTCATGGACAGAGAAGTGATCTTCCACCTCCCCTTCTTTATAATCCGAACATATCTCCCCCTTCCTCCCTTCTCAAAATCAATAAAAACAATTTGAACAACAAAAGAACAAATAGTGATTAAAAAAGATCAACTATCATCGTGGCTTGTTGATGATGGTGGTTGCGGTTCGGGGGTTCAGATTGCTTTTGAGCCTGCAGCTGTTGTTTCTGATGTTCAATAAACCTGTTCATACGTTCAAGAAGCTGCCCTGCTTTTCGTTTCCCTCTATCGGTTCCATTTTGCACAAGGTCCAACAAGGGCTCCATAATCCCCAGCTCCTGCGTTTCTGCTAGGTACTTTTGCTGGTCCCCGGAGGACAAATGGACAAGCACTGCAGCAGCGTTCTCTTTATTTCTAGGGGATCCATTCCTAATAACATCTACCAAAACTGGAACAGCTTCGGCAGCTCCAATTGCTGCTTTCCCCTCGGAGTGGCTTGATAGTATTGCAAGTATGGCTAATGCCTCATCCACCATAGCTCCCTCTGGTTCTGTCAACAATTTCATCAATGTAGGAACTAATCCTGCTCTAACTGCTCTTCCTTTGTTTCCTTGGTAAATGCAAAGATTGAAGAGTGCGGTTGCCGCATCCTTCTTCCCTCGCTGGCTACCTTCACTTAATAATATGACAAGTGCTGGAATTGCCCCAGATCCACCAATTGTTACCTTATTATCATCCACCACAGACAAGCTGAAAAGTGTGGCAGCTGCATTTTCACGCGCCTCCATGCTGCCCCTTTTAAGAACATGAACTATACCAGGAAGAGCCCCGGATGTTACAATGCTCCCTTTGTTCTCCTCACAGATGGAAAGATTAAGGAGTGCCGTAACAGCATGTTCTTGTGTGCGAGGGTCAAATGTGGATAGGAGATTTATGAGGAGAGGGATAGCACCAGCCTCGGCGATGCAGACACGATTGTCCGCATTTCGCTTAGCAAGAAGACGTAGCTCACCTGCGGCAGATCGTTGGTCTTCAAGGATGCTAGAGGCTAGTTTGCGAATGAGGCTATCAATCATTGCGCATTCCGCAGGGGAGCATAGGGAGACGGTCTTACTAGGCCGTGGGTTTCCTGGTCGTTTGGGTGCTTCAATTCCATTGGCCTCACACCACTGTGCAATGAGACTACGTAAAACATAGTTTGGTGTGAGAGTTGTGCTTGACAGGGTCTGTTGTGTCTTTGGACATGTTCCATGCCCTGCGTCAATCCATTTCTCAATACATTGTCGTTCATAGGTCTGCATTATATGTGAACTATGTCATCGTCAAGACTTGGATGCAAAATCTTTAAATTCTTTAAATTTGAACTAAGGTGAAGAATCAAAATAAGAATCATAAGACAGACATTTACCTGTCCTGTGGATACAATAACTGGATCTTTCATTAACTCCAAGGATATTGGACAGCGGAAATCATCAGGTATAGTTATAGATTTGGGACTATCATCATTACCAGAGACATGTTCGCTGAGGCCTGATAGATGAGAATTTTCAATTGCTGGGATATCTATTTCAGGATTATCAGTTTGAATAAAATCCTTAATTCTTTTCAGTAGCATCGACATTTTTTCTATGCTCTCCTCAGGATCTCCACCACTGGCAGCAACCATTTCATGTAAAGCGAGGGACTCGTGTGTGAGGTCAGATATACCCATCAACTGTAACCTTTCAGCTAATCTCCTTAAAACATCTGGATCAGTAACTCCATCATTGCTCTGCTTGTAAACAGCTAACAAATCCTCGTACAGCTCAGCATCTGGAGTATCAAGCCGTACTTTAGCCCTTTTAAACTGAGAAATGACAAGCTCAACCTGTACATGACAAGAATTATAAAACATTAAGAGAAATAAGAATGTTGAACTTAGGCGCAAGTAACGACTTGCACCTTTAAGGTTTTTAGTTACAAAGAACAAAAAGAAGTAGTGAAAAAAATCAGATTTAAACCAATATTGGAATATTCTTCAGTTAACAGTATAAAACAAGTCAACTAATTGGAAATGCAGTTGTTCTTGCTAATAAAAGTTATAACAGAACAAAGGCTTATGATGGTCATGTTTTCTAGTGTATGTACAACCTTCCATAGCGGTTACAAAAAAGCTTCTTTTAGAATCAAAAGAAAATGGATCTTTACCTGCTCCCTAACTTCGTCTGAAATGTCTAATTCATCGTATGATATTCCAGTCAAAGCTTTTTCCAGTTGAGCTGTTACTTCCTGGAATTTGTTCATTATTAGATCCCTCTCTAGCACCTACATGAGATAAGAGGATTAGATCAGTAATGGTTAAATAAACAAGGTCAGCACTGGCTCAGCAGGAGAAGTTGTTTTACGTAAAGCTTTACTAATGGGTTTTCAAAACATGCAGCATAGAACTATAATATATAGAGCCTAGGGTGTGAATGCAAAAGCATTTGTGCACTGCATGCGACAAGTACATTTGAAAAGAAGAAAAGAAACAGTCCCACTGCTACAGCATCATGCAACCTGGACACATATTGAGGAGATGATTAAAAACTGGAATCTGTTCAAATGTATCAACTATAGCTAGTAACCAGGAGGATGAAAAATGAAGAACTGGAAAGGCAGCATATTTTTGCTATAATTAAAAATATTATAAGAGGACAGATAATAGTAATTAAAGTAACATGATTCAAGTTAACTACCCTGTCTTTTTGAATCAATGTATCTAGAATTTACTATGTTGACATCTACCTAGATCAATTTTGACCTAACCCCTTTAACAGCTGATTGAAAGCCTAAACATAAGAAGAAGAAAAAATTGTATCTAGAATTGTATGGAGTTCCACCAAAAGATTCCTTGAAATTCACCCATGTGAAAATCGGCATCACTAGACATTAACTTTCCTAATGTACTCATGATGAAGCCATTCTAAAACATCAGCCTTGCAGTACAGATAAGTATTCACAGACTTCCAACCAACACAGAAAAACCTTAGGCTTACAAACTTTGCCTCTTGTGTATCAAGAAGCCTATTGATAACTGAAACACAAGCACATAATACACTGAATCAAGTTAAAGCTCCATGTGCAGAAGAAACATCCAAGCTGGTGAGAAATTATGGAAAGATACAAACAACTACTTGTCCCTTTAAATTCAACTTTAGGAAATCATGGAAGTTCCTTAATCGCCAAAAGATGAAGGCGAAAGATGGACACAAGATCTAGTTAAATTGTAAGTTGTAACCAGCTATTTAGCTAGGAGGTGCAAGTATTAATATGACTTTAGTGATAATAGTACATTTTAGCGTACTTCACAAGAACTCTACTGTACTAGATTAAGCCAATTTAATATCATCCTCATCACTATGTGTGTTGTTTGAACATCCATAGAATGAATACATGGATGCCATCATTAATTGTGCTCAGTCACTTGTACACGAATCACACATGCCCACAGAGATGGAGCTTCTGCTAAATGAATACTGCTGGCAAACCATGACGGTTTGGTAGAACCTATGTAAAGTTATGAGAAAATCACGAAGTTTGTCTCCCAAAATCTAAACTATCACCAATACAGATAAAAAAAAATCATTCTACGGTTCTACCTGCATCCCAATATCTTTTGAAGACACTGAATACAGAGTTTCCGATTTCCACTTAAGTCGTCCTTATAGTATCTACTTTACATAACATCAAACGTACTTTCTTATTAATCGAAGGCTTGAAAGACTTAAACTTCTTTATAGATCACTTTCCTGATTAAGGAGATAAATCATAATTGTTTTATTTCGTATGAGGGGAATCCAGATATTAATAGTTAAGCCGCAGATTAAACGATTTAACATGACGATCGAATTGTCTAAATATAGAAAACTTAATTCAGTGTATGCCAATCCCAAAATAGAATTGCAGCAAAGCTAAATCAGATAAATTCCTTCTCTTTCTATATTTAGTATGCTTCCATTTTCTGAAAATTATTCATGCCCTCAATATTCTTACTCTAACCTATTACACAATAGGTGTAAATACAAAATAAACTGAAATTTTTCTGTAAACCTGTGTTTTTTTTGGATCAATACTACAACAAATATAGTAAACCTACGAAATCAAGTACTGCTGATAAGAAATTAGAGACCAAATCAATAAGAAGAAGAAGTATAAAGAAATCAAGTACTATAAAAAAAAATAAAGTTTGAATACTGACCAAGTAAATCTTACTTCCTTCGCTTCCAAATTTAAGCAACTCCTTTGCTGATTCTAAAGCTCGTTGTAAAGAGATTAATGATTTAATAACCTCCTCAGGAACATCTTCTTTAGTTTCTTTCAACTCTTCAAACATTGGAATTAATAACTTTAATCTTCTTGATAGATTGCAATATTGTTTTTTGATTGCACATCTATAATCTGTTATTGCTGATATCTCATTTACTACATCTATTAATTTCTGTGCTAGTATTCCCTTATCCTCTTCCATAGCTGCTGCTGCTGCTGCTCAGAAGCCTCCTCGGCTGCAGGGTATATAAGTATGTATGTAACTATGTTGTATGTTGTTGAAGTTTTAGAGAGGAGAGAACTGATTTAACAAACTAAAGATTTTCTGTTATAAAGTCCGCCAAATTTAGTGGACAAGTTTACTTGAAAAATTAAGGAAACAGCAGATCATCTTCTTTCATTAGATTAGACCAAAAGAGAGAGGGGGAGAAAATAAAATAAAATGTCCTACTTTCCTTACAGCCAAGTCCAACACGCGCAGAGACTTTCTTAATTCTATTTCTTCCTTTTGGCGCGGCTTGTTTGGATAACAGCTCAAGTATTGGACCGGGTCCTAGATTTTGACTCAAAATGTTACCGTCTTTTTCTTCTTCATTTGTAAATCTTAACATCTACCCCTCTGTCTCTAAAAGATAGGCTTGTTTGGTTTTCACAAAAATTAAGAAAACCAATTATTGTAGCCATTTTTTTATGTTTTTTCTTAATTTATTTTTGGTCCCCACTCATTTGTTATAAGAGAGATGTGAGAGAGAAGGGGTCCCCCTTTAATATTAAGAGAGAAAAGGGAGACCAAGGATTATTAAAAGCTAGTAAAATCATAACATTTGACTTTCCACCTATGGAAACAAGCCTATTTTTTTTAAATAAGCCTATCTTTTAGAGATGAATGGAGTATTTTTATCTCCATTTCTCTTACAAGATCCTTGATTTGACTTTTTTGACAGGGGGTGATAGTCATTTACTTGTGTCATTTTCAGTGTGTTTGACAACCATGTAAGAAAATCAAACGGATCGGCTCGGCTCGGATCTGGCTGGAGATTCAGCTAAGAAGCAAAGCTTCTAATTTGGATAATGTCTCAAAAATTGGTACGCGGATGGATGAATCAAGTTATGGGACTACTCTATAGACTTTTGATTTCAAAGCCATCAGAATGGCTCCACCGAAAAAGGATTTCTAAGTCCCGCTACTTGGTTCGCTCAAGGGACCCAAAACCAATCTATACCGTTTAAGCTACAAATCAACGGTTAGGATTGGTGATTATATGGGCCTACATAATTTAGTTTTCTCAGTTCATTCTTCGTAGAAGAAAGGTTGTTTGGTGAGGTCTGTAGACTCTGTACTCTGTATTTGGATGGGACCCATGATGAGAGTAGCCCGGCACATGGTCGACGTGTATGCTAATGATACTGTCTTTTGTCTCCGTGTCAACCTATCAGAGTCTCCCAACAGTGTAGTTATAAGCCGATCCTAACCGTTACTACCTGTTATTTACTGTCCATTGGACCATTAGAAATATAGAGAATATATCTTGAGTGAGCGAAAAGGGAAAGATTCAGAAATTTGTGAGTACTAGTTGGGGCCCACAGGGACAGAGACTTGTATGATGGGGGCAGCAGGTTCATGTGACTTCTTCTTCTTTCTTTTAGTTTTCTTCTCTGATCAAAGGAAAGGACAGCTAATTAATACTTCTGCTACTACCCGCGTTCGTATGCCCTATATACTCCTCTATTCTATCCCCCTAACTCCCACTGCACGCGTTTCTTTTTCCTTTTTTTTTGGCTTGCATTTGGTGTACAGCAAAGCTATACCTACTTTTTCAGGTCTTTTTCTCTTTTTCTCTGTATTATGTATGAATTCACCCGGAATTTACCCAACGCGTGTTCGTATTTTTATTGGTACCTAGGTAACCTAGCCGTTCTAGGGTGGTATCCCTCGTTGATCTGGCCAAGGTAAGATGGAAACAGACCAACACTGGTTGAGGCTTAACTTACGTAATGACTTTTTACGGATTTGGGAAAGCAAACACGAAATGCCAAAATGTGGCCCGCCAAAAATATGCATGTTTAGGTATGAGAAAATTTTTGATGGGGCGTTTTTTGAAGGGGTATGGAGGACAAATGATGTGTCAACATATTAATGCTGTTTCGAAAAATACCAACACCATTTAAGAAAACAAATTTTCTTTCCAAAAATACATTTTTTTTATATTTTTGGAAACAAAATTCATTAATATGAAAGACACATGTCAACATATCATTTGTCCCAATACCCCCTTCAAAAAACGCCCCCATCAAAAAATTTCTCGTTTAGGTATATCCATATGCACAAGGTTAGAAAAACATGTTTGACATACCAGGTGGTATGGCAAACGAGTTGCGTCACTATGGAAAAACTATTGAGCGACAGAGTTTATAGCGAATGAAATAGATAATATCGTTAGCGATAAAATCTTTTTTTTTTAAGCATGTAACACCAACGCTCGAATTAATATCGCCAATGGTCGACTTGCCTATCAATACCGCACTCCTTCACATCTTGCCTTCCCATCCAATCTCTTCTCTTATGTTCTTTTCTCTTCTCTTCTCTTCGCTAGTTTAAAAAAATTGTCTTCAGTTTTACTTCCTAGACAAATATGAGTGAGAAAGAAAAATAAACGGAAAACTCAAATACTAGTACCCCAGTCAGTGGATTAAGTTATGTTGTGGATAAAGAATATGAGTTCAAAACGTTAGACAATTAGACGGTGATGGTGCACTTCATATGCACATATTTGGCTATCTAAAGCGAGTTAATTCAGTATTTCTAAGAGGTGGATGGTCTGATTTCCGTACGGTGCTTGGGTTACTCCCCCCCTGTTGTTCAAGAGAGAGTCCGAAAACATCCTTGGCGACATTTATATCATATACATCCTAGAAACCACATGACTCAAGTAGTTCAAATTATATTCGAACGATGGTGGAAGACTACAAACATGTTCTTTTTCAAGGATTTTGAATGCGGTAAGTAAGTTAGTTTTTTCTTATAATTAAATTTTTTAGATTATGTTTTTTGTTTTATAAAACTCAACAAACTCTAATTATGAATACGTTGTTAAATAGGAGTTACACCTTTAGATTTGTACATGTAAACAGACAAATAAAAGCAGACTGAATTGGATATCAGAAGATAGATGGAAAGTAAGACTTCCATTATACTCAAATGATGTAGAAGGAAATGATCCATATAGACAAATAAAAGCACATGGTTTAAAATTGGCTGGGTTGAAAAGTTTTTTTACAACGTTATGCTTGGAAAATGACTGAGAACATGTTAGAAAATAATCAATATTTGTTCCCTATGCATTATGAAGAGATCAAACGTCTGGTTGTGTTGTGGACAATATGCCAATGTCTGTTTCCAAATGCTAGCTAAGTGGTGTTAATCGGTTTTCTTGAAGCATTGGAAGATTTAGAGAAAGCACCAACATATAACTGGGGATCTCCAATTTTATTAGAGCTTTAAATATCCCTCGGTAATTGCTCGACGTGTGTCAAAGATAGCTTGAATGATTTTTGGGGATTGTTGGAGGTAAGAACCAATATTTTTCACACTATTTATTTATTTATTATTTTGACATGGAAAATTTACTAACCAACAATGTTATTATTATTTTCAGTATTGGTGGTACACATATTTCCATGTTTTGGAACCTTCTCTTACTAATCCCACCAATGTTTTCCCGGTCATACTGAAGTACGATTTCGATAATTGGCAAGAACATATTGAAGATGGTCAAAATGTTAGAGCACAGCTCGGTTGAACCCACCAAGCGTTGGTATGTCAAGTTTGGTTGTTATATTTTAGTATCAAAACTCATCTAGAGTCTCTTGATTAAATACTAGAGTCAACTTCATTTATGTTAGACTAGAAAGTCTAGGAATGTTGAGACGTACAAGTATTACTCTGAAGACCTGAAGAATGTGAAGAAATAACTGTTGGAATTTCAGCTCCTTAACCTTTATGCTTAAGTACTAAACATCCTATAAGCAAACTACATGCTGAAATTATACTTTAAACTAGTATTGTATACTCAACAATTCACTGAAATCAGCACCATACAAAGCTAGAACACTAGATATGGTTCATACAAAGTTAGGTTGCAGTACAAGGAAATAGAAACATTCAAGACACTTAAACCTTCATGACTTATCATCCACTTCTATTTCCTCACATTACTTCATGATGGAATGAAAAAAGATTTGCTTTTAAGGAAAACTTGTGAGGATAGAAGAGAGTCCTAGTCATGCTTGCCACATGTCCACCAACCTTTCCATCATGAGTTGGATGACACCTCATGGCTACATCGGACACCTTATATGACATGTCAAGATAAAAGACATGTCATGATTAGACTCAACCTTATCTAGCATCAACCTTAAGCTAGTCTTTAATGCATGATTAATACCATAAACATGCCTTAATGCGGATTAAGACTAATCCGACTTAACATAGTATAAACAAGATTAGTTTAACCAAATGGAGATTTGTTGTGCAAAACACAAAAAGTCTAACCAAGCTAGATATTCCCATTTACTTTAACCACACTATGCTTCGTCTCAAACTAGAGACTACTTTATAAGCATACAAAACTCACAAGAATGTAAGAATGATGACAAACAAGCTATAACCAAGCTACAAACATCACTCCCACTAAATTTCATATTCAAACACATGGAATAAACTTGATGAAAATCTCAATCACAATTCCACTGAAATTCATATTCACACAACACACGTGTGCTTATTATCTCTTTATTTAGCTATGCAAACAAACCATATAGATAGCATACCAATAAGGAAGAAATATAACATCTTAAACTCAAAAACAAGACTCTGTACCATCGCAAGTCACCTTTGGGCAGAAATTACGACATCCAATGAGTCCTAATAAGTTTAAGAATAAATTTTCATATGAAAAGCTTTCACTCATATGAGACTTGATTCACATCAAATTTCATAAACACAAAACACCTTTAGGCAAGATTCGTGTTTACAATTTCTGGATGAATCAAATAAACCACCACAATCACATGTATTCTCATTAAAAACACTTCCACATACTCTCAAAGCATCACTTTGGAAACTCTTAGTCGAGTAATGAAAGCTACAGATTGTACAAATTACAATTTCTCAAAAACAGAAAAATTCAGACCTTGTAATTGAACAGAAAACACTATTTTGATAAGTCCAAATCCATCGCAGATGTGAACAAACCTTGGTTGTGATACACGAATCTTCTACAACTGCTCCAATACTTGCTATACTGATTTTACAACCCCATAACATCAAGTATGAAGAACCGAATCACCGCATATAAGAAGAACTACAACCTTAGAAGGAAAACAATCCAAAACCTCAACCTTACAATCACCCTAGCTGTTGAATATGTAATAACTAGGTGAAATAGAAGTTGAATGTTGGAATTTCAGCTCCTTAACCTTAAGTACTAAACATCTTGTAAGAAAACTACATGC
Source organism: Papaver armeniacum (assembly GCA_023531295.1). NCBI lineage: Eukaryota > Viridiplantae > Streptophyta > Magnoliopsida > Ranunculales > Papaveraceae > Papaver > Papaver armeniacum. The sequence goes on along the minus strand of JAJJWW010006574.1, from coordinate 40,006 downwards.
TGAAATTATACTTTAAACTAGTATTGCATACTCAACAATACACTGAAATCAGCACCATACAAAGCTAGAACACTAGATATGATTCATACAAAGTTAGGTTGTAGTACAAGGAAATAGAAACATTCAAGACACTTAAACCTTCATGACTTATCATCAACTTCTATTTCCTCACATTACTTCATGATGGAATGAAAACAGATTTGCTTTTAAGGAAAACTTGTGAAGCTAGAAGAGAGTCCTAGTCATGCTTGCCACATGTCCACCAACCTTTCCATCATGAGTTGGATGACACCTCATGGCTACATTGGACACCTCATATGACATGTCAAGCTAAAAGACAAGTCATGCTTAGACTCAACCTTATCTAGCATCAACCTTAAGCTAGTCTTTAATGCATGATTAATACCATAAACATGCCTTAATGTGGATTAAGACTAATCCGACTTAACATATTATAAACAAGATTAGTTTAACCAAATGGAGATTTGTTGTGCAAAACACAAAAAGTCTAACAGTAACGACTTAATCCGACTTGAAAGATACGTTAGGAATGGAATCAAGATCAAGTCAATATTACTAACCTCTTGTGGAATGATGATGTATTCGTCGTAGTCGTTACTTCTTCACATTATTTAGGTCTTCGGAGTAATACTTGTACATCTCAACATTCCTAGACTTTCTAGTCTAACCTAAATGAAGTTGACTCTAGTATTTAATTGACCGCTGTCGTAAGCGACACAAATATAATTACACTTTCTTACTACTCAAAATATAAATATAGCAAGGGCAAGAAAGGATCGATCCCACAGAGAGGTCTAGGTTGTCAAATTGTTATGGTTTCCTATATAAATTCTGCCTGTGTTTTACGATTTTTATGAGAGTAAAATAAACTAAAAGCAAATAAACAAAAGTAAACAAATAAGATAGAAGAGATATTGGTTAAGGATTTACGTTTTCATTCACTAACATGCTTTTCACAATAACTAGAATTGGTATTTAATCTCAACTTTTATCAAAGACCTAGAATACCTTGATCGCAAGAATATCCATAAATCTCCTCATGCCATCAACAAACACATTAAAAGATGCGAATATGAATTCTACCTAAAAGGAACAACCTAACGTGTAAAAGCACTAATCAAGTTTAATTCCCTAGATGCATTAAGTTCTATGAAATCAGGCCAATCAAAGCAATTGAACGTGAAAAGCGCACTAATTCAATTTAACAAAGGTTACGATTCACATATGATCATAAGAATATATCACTACAAACTATAATCATATTATGCTACTTGTATCAAGGAATATCACTTTTGCGTATAATAAACCCTAAACTAGCAATAGATGTGATTAGAAGTTCTACCAATTTGCAACTTGACAAAACAATCAATCAATCATAAAACAATATTTTCAGAGAATTGCAAACGATAATTATGAGACAAAACTAATATATTGAATCAAAGAATCATGCTTTGTGAAATCCAACTATTCCATAACCAATAATAAACTTAGGTACTCATATTCAAGGAGTTCATCACAAGAAGAAAAAGAAGAAACTTCATGGTTCTAAACCACAGAATAAAGTAGAGAAGAGATAAAAACAAAAACGTTCTCCAGGATAATAAAAGTCTTCTCTTTATATAGCTCCATCCTTCCAAAACTAGGTTTTGTCTTGAAAGTCCATTAGTTGGAAATTCACCCGCCCACCATGGAGAGAAACCTGTAGAAATTTTGTCCCAAAAAACGCTCATGGGAAAATCGGGATCATGGCCGGAATCCACGGGAATCGTCATGCGGAAAGTACCTCAGGTAACAAGCAAAGTCAAGCTAGGCCCATAGGTCAACGGGTCGAATGCAGTCAAGGTCCAACTCGGGTCAAATGTTGAGTCAACAGGGTCAGGTGAGTCAAATGTGAGTCGGATGGGTCGGGATGAATGAGTTAGGCGGGATCGAATCTGGGGATTGCCAAGCCAAGCCCGGGCCATTGCATTAGCCAAACTATGAAGCCACAATCATTGTGCTTGGCGACCTCTCAGACCATGATGGGTGCATATCACTCCTGAAAACCAACTCTACAACCAACACCAAGCAGTCCATTTGTATCCATGGCACTCCTCAAATCTCAGTTGCCATCTTCCCCCTCGCATTGCTTTGAACCACCTCACAACACCATTCCTCGGCCGACTGTAATTCATTCTTTTCCATTACCACTCCTTCCCTATAAAGGGCCAACCCAGAACCATCACAAGACCGGACACCACTATCGGCTTAGTGCATCACTCCCATTCGGATATAACTCCAATACCGGCTCGCGATTCATCCAACTACCGACCTCTCACTACAAAACAACGGCATTGCGGTGGCACTCCACCATTACGCTCATACAACCATTGCTGTCATCCGGTCTTGTTTATGTAGCAGACATAACAGCACCATTCTCTCCTCTGCCATTCAAGTACCACAGTGCCAATTTTACTTGATGCTGCACTTCCCTGTAATCATCTCTGACACCCTTTTGAATCCACAAGCACTTCACTTCCCGGTCCCATCACCCACTTGACCACTTCCTCATTGTCACCATCACGGTGAGCTCAAGCTCGAGACCAACTCAGCAAAGCTTCATTATCACAGCACAACACCACAAACTCATTTCACTGAAAAAACAAAGAATGACAACTATTAAGCTCTGCATGACCACTTGCATCATTGCTTTAGAATTCATCTCCATTTGCAACTCCAAGCACCAACACCGGCTCCACTGAACCTTCAGCTCCATCTCGGTCACTTGACCTCCATGAGCGCAACACAATTCCAAGTCCACCATGTGCATGTAACACACCTCACAATCCACCGGTACTAAAAGCAATCAAAGAATCCCATTCGACACATTCCATGGCAAAGAATCGATTCTTCTATTTACCACACTGCCCATCAGGCCATCAAGCCAATGTAACTCAGCTCCACATTCCCTGCTGAAACTCCATTGCCACTGTAACGCATTATCTACTCGAGTCCACCTCAGTTATAGTCCCAGACCTGCAATTTCATCATTCTTTCCTCACAATTTCGTGGCACAATCCCACACCGCTTGCATACTCACACTGCTAATCCCACCACTGCTGCATCACTACATAGCAACTGTTTTCCATCTCAACTCGAATCTCGATTCTTCATATTTAGACCCATCCCTTCACTCTCCCGGTCCTTTAATAACTACCATTTGGTTTCTTCAATTCAAGTGCCCGATTACCTTGATGTCAACACAAACCCATCTCAATTTCTGCTCAATCGATTCACCAATAACTCTTCTTCTTGACCTGGTGTTAACAGCAGCAACAGATACATCTAAATTTCTCGATCTGGTCACGGTATCAATCATCACTTTCGTTTCCATCTTCATCTCTTTATCTGAATCTCAATTCGATCACCTGTTTTACAGATTTGAACCACAACCCTAATTGACTCTCCACCTTCTTCTCCTCAGATTCAATTCTCGATCTGTTCCCTGAGCTCAGCTATGCCTCCAATTCATTCAAGATTCGAACAAATGAGATAAACTCGATGTTAGGTTTAGATAAGGGTCGGTTATACGATGTCAATCAGTCACAGTGATAAGGGATAACCTGATGGCAGCCCCTTAACCGTAATGACTACCCCTTAACGTACAGCAGGGGTGCCAATAATACTTCCCGATAAAATGACCATTTTGCCCTTTTAGCCTTCAAATTCTCGTTTTGCTTGTAACTTCTAAATGCAACTCGGGAATGACTCAGTTCTTTCGCCATTGTCTTCATATTCTCGTCCTCTACAATGAAAAGTAGAAATCTTGTATTTGAACAGAGTTCCACTGGTCTTTGCTCCAAATGACTCCATTGCACCTAATAAACTCAAAAGCACACATAAGATACATAATTTACAAGAAAACTCGCAAAGAAAGCATAAATACTAGATATTAAATACGGTGTATTCTACACCTATCATTAATCAAGCGACTCTATATGAGTTTTGATACTAAAATATGACAACCAAACTTGACAGGATCAAAAATCTAAAGAATATGAACTCAGCTCTTCTTACTAAATGGCAGTGGAGATTTGCAACAGAAAAAAGAAGTTCTTTGGAGACAGATAGTTGCTGAAAAGTATGGCACAGATAATGTTTGGCTCTCAAATTTTCCCAAAACAACTTATGGAAAATCAGTTTGGAAAGGTACTATGAAGTGCAGGCAGTTCTTTAGTAGTCATGTAAAATTCAAAGTAAACTCTGGTAGTGGTACCATTTTCTGGATGGACAGTCGACTCTTTGACATCCATCTTCATTCAAAATTTCCAAATTTATATGTTGTTTCTAGAGCAAAAAAAAAAGTGCAGCAGATGTTTATGTAGAGGAGAATGCAACTTGGAATTTTAGTGTACCTAAAAGACTAAATGTGGCTGCTATAAGAGAATATTCAGAGTTGCAGAAATGTCTAACCTCTGTTAGAGCATTACTCGGTAGAACTCGCATGCGTTGCTATCTCAAGCATGTTTGTCAATGTTAGTGATCAAAACTATAAGTCTTGATTTTAGCCTATGTAGCTAAAGGTCTCGAACTAGGATAGAAAGTGTAGTCGAGCTGGTAGGCCTCGGAATGTGTATATTTTATGGCCTACGGTGATAACCGCAAGTGCACGGCGTCTATCGGAGACGCGGCAAGTACGGGTCGATCCACAGAGACATGGGTGTGCTATGTATGATCTAAGGCTTGCTCTCTTGAGTTTCAAGTGACAAGTAACAGATATTTGGTTGCGATCACTACTGAGGTGAAATGAAGTAAACCTAAACTAAGGTAAAAGACAAAGTGATAAAAGTATGCTAATGTTTTCAAGTCCACCACTAATTCCTATCATGTGATCAACTATGTTGAGGTTCTTGTTGTCCCGTGATTGATAAGGGCGGGGTGTCAATTCCACCACCTATCTCTCCTGTAATGCCTCAATTAACGGCTAAAGTGTCGACCCAGAGCACTAGTTGTCTAATTTAGTACAACTAGTCAAGGGAATCAGCATTTGTATCTAAGGTTGAGCTGCAATACACTCAACACGGTTGTGACCTAACTACGGTGTATCCATGGCATTAGTATACACTGTGAGAGAAAAGCATTGGGTATTTGTAATTGAAGACATTTGATAATATTAAGCATTCAAGACAGTTCAATCATAGTTAAAAACAGAATATGGAGTTAGGGTTTCATTGAGAAACCTAGCAACTAAATTAAAACAACAAACAACCAAATTAAAGCTAAATGATCGCCTTTGGCTAATCCAGGCATAACTTCTACATCCATAGAACACTCCTATTTATACATGCAAAGTTTCCCCCAAAATACCTAACCCTAATTCAATTAAAATAAAAATTGAATGAAAATACATCAAACCCATACTCTGAATCCGCGTTCTCTTCTGTCACTTTGTCTTTTGCGCTCCATGCTTTGGTTGTTGGCTAACCTAGTTTCAATTATCTATCATTTAGCTTCTAGGGTTGAGAAGCTATGTAATAGATAATCAATACTAGGAGCGGGCTATGCATGAGTTGTTGGTGGTCAGGCCGAGTACGGGTGATGGTGACGGAAGAGGAGATGGTGGTGGTGAGGGTTTTGCGAGCTCGCTCTGTGTGGGGGGAGATGGGTTTGCAGAGGTGAAGAGAGAAGAAGAAAGAGAAGGTGGAGTGAAGAATGGGGTTTGGTCGAGTGGGGGTATAGGGTTAGGTAGATTTGCTGTGTAGCGGGTGTAGCAAGGATTGATAGAGAAGGCCTCAGCGAGCGTAGGATGAAGCTGGTGCGATCTGAACGGCTCAGGGAGGTAAGCGGTTTTGGCTTGATCTAGTGTTGCACGGGAGCAGCGATCTATGATGCACGTGGAGGCAGCGACCATTGGATGTGGAAGATAGAGATCTCAACGGATTGGAGTGTACGGGCTCGGATCCGGGTCATGGGTAGCTCTAGCCCAAGTCTTCCTTGTTGGGTTGCAACTGATTCGCGCGCGGGCTTTGGCTATCTGCTCCATAGATGCTCGACTCCAATTCTTCTGCTCTTTTGGCTCCTCAATTTCTCCGAGCTTTATTTAGTACCTAAAAACACAAAATTAATTAATACAAATATTTATTCTTGAAAACAAAGAAAACACGAGAATGCAGGATAATATCGATTCCTAAGCGCAAAAGATGAGTAAAATGCCAATAAAACGGTGTATAAATATGCACTATTTGGCACTCATCAAATACCCCCAAACCTGAATTTTACTTGTCCTCAAGTGAAACGAAATGAAGAAATCCTAACTATACCCACGCCGCAGTCTCTCGAATGCATTTAGCGTATGCACTAAGCCTTTAAACCGCTAGGTGTCCCTAGTGGACGAGTTGTAGTCTCGTGAGGGTTTACAAGAGGTGTACCCACAAAACCTTCTCCAACTTCGTAGTGTAAAAGAGTCTCAAGCCTCCAAGAAGCTATGAGGACATAGAGTTTACGCATACTAGTAACAAGAAGTTAGAACTACTAAAGAACGCATTCTCATCCTTAAGTCTTTGAGCGAGAAGTAACCATACCATATGAAAGAACTCGGATTCGATTGTGATCATAAGTCTCAACTTCTGCCTCACCATTAAGGTTTTATGATAATTGCACTCAAAAAGATCGCTTTTTAGTCTCTCATGTGTGCAGGTAGGAGTAAAGAGAGAAATCCTGCACACGTTGTAGGTAAGAAGGATAACCTTCCTAAATAAAATCTGGAGACTCCACAGAAGTGTGGACAAAAGAATCTTTTTCTGATGATCTCTAAGAAAGGAAAATCAACCATTAGCAAGGGGTGGGAGTACTCACTACCTTCTCACCCGATCGGCAATTAATATCACTCTCTCATAAGAAACCATAGAAACGTCTTCAATCTTCGGTCTTCAATTGTTGATGACGAACTTCTAAACTTCACAAAACTTGACAATTTTTGACTTTTCTACTCAAATTCCTTGTTGTTTGGATTTTTCTTTTTAAATTCTTCTTTACCATGGTGGTAGCAAAAATAAACTACAATATTTTTTTTTTTTTTTTTTTTTTTTTTTTTTTTTTACAAAAGTGAAAATAAAAATACAAATAATGAAACAACTAACTCCATGGACAAAGGACTTTATCACTCAATTTTTCCACAACTTGTATTGTCTTGATTTTATAAATTTTATTAATTCTCATCCTATTTTCTTTTCTTTGTTGCACATAAACCTTGGACTATCTCAACTTTTCTTTCAATATTCTGATTCTGCTCCGGTTGCTGACGATGATGTGTTTCTATGGGTCTTGCGATTGAGAGAGAGAGAGTGATGCTAACGGCAAATCGGTATTTAGAAGGAGTTTTCATCTTTAGACGTCACCCTCATGATTGACAAAAACTAGCACTCAAGAGATCAAAAGTAGTCTTTGAAATTGGTGCGAAGTTGGGTAGCTCACCATTCCTACCGGAATTTACGTACGGTGACACACACTCTAACAGCTTTTCTAGAAAGTTGCAAGAAATTGAAGGTTGGTGCCTCACTTGATGTAAAATGGGTAGTCTCCACTATGGGTGATCACAATTCTACTACCGAATATCTAAACAAAGACCTAATTCGCCCTCCGGTATGGTTAAATCCAACTTTAACGCTCTAATCAACTAAGAAACCCGATTGTGTTCTCCGGTACTTCCAAATTCTGTTATTTCGGTCAGATTCTCTATGTAAACGTAGCTAGAAGCATGCTAGTGACTCTAAAATTTCTAAAAGTTGGAGGTTTTTACAAAAAGTTGAAAATAAAAAATTAAAAAGACTAAAAACTCTAAATGCAAATGCACCCCCAAACCTAAATCAAACATTGTCCTCAATGTGTCACAGATAGGAAAAATTTAAACAGTTACATACCATGAGAACTATGCTGATAAGAGAAAAGGGAAGAGATTACCGGATGTCGGCGGGAGCACGGTTAGAGTTTCACTAGACAAGGCTAGAATCCAACATTCTCAGCGGAGATCATATCGGATTAGCACAAAATATGCACAAGAAGACTCAACCGATTCAAGAAAAGAAAATTTTTAACAAGTCCTACTGGATATATACAATGAAAATTCACCATACACTAACAATCTAAAGAGTTGAGGATCAACCCAATAGAAAATATGTACACACATTAACAGCCTTACACAAATATAATATGATAGTGCAAGTAAGACTATGCAGATGTGAAGGAGTTTCCCCAAACCTAAACTTGTGAAGTGTGTTTGTGAGAACAAAATCTTGCAATTTTAAAGGTACATCATGCAAAAGGTCTAACTCAAAATGAGTTTTGCTAATTACAGGCATACATACACATTCCAACTGTGGTTCCCTAAAGGTGTCATACTTTGATGCAAAATAGTCCAAGAGGACTTGGGAAGCACAAAGCTCTAGGCCTAAGTTAGGTATTTTTAGAAAAGTTGGTTTTGAAATTTTGTGACAAACAACACCTAGGTTGGGTGGATGAGTTTCAATTTGTGACTTAGGAGAGAGGTTAGGTACATCTAAGTTATTTTCATGTATACAATCATTTGTACCATCACATACTTTCCTAAAGTCGAGGAGGGTAAATCATGTTCATTTTCACGGGACAATTGCACAGTTCCACATCATCATCACATATATGAATATTAGAAGAAGCATCATTCATGGGGTTCACAAGAGACACTTAATGTCTCGAACCTAAAGATTCTACTACATTTTCAAAATACACATGCTCTTCATATTCATCATCATCATTATCATAGCAAGAATTCATCTCTCCATTCAAAATTGTAGTATTTTTAGTGTACTCATCTACCTCTAGATTAGGTTCATATTCAATGTTAGTTGCATGAGTAAGACTAGAAACACTATTTTCAATCATATCATTTTGTAACTCAATCAGGTTCCTTTGAAGAATCATTTTGAGTTGTTCCATTGAAGGAGAGTCTTCACTAGTGGGTATGCATTCCTCATATGGATATTCATTGTATAGTTGAGCATGAGGTTCACTAGAGAAGGGAAATTCATACATGTTGCTATGTTGATGGTCATGCATTGCATTCATTTCAAGCCTAGCATTTTGCTCCATGAGTGTTTCCATTATTGATTGCAAACTAGGAGTTGGGGGAGTATAAAATTGTTCATCTCCCCACCAGGTGAATGATGCATGTGTGCATGGTCATAGTCACTTCTAGACAATTCGTACATTTGATTATCATGGCTTTCCCTAGACTGCCTAAAATCATGCAAAATATAACAGTACTCAGCAGGGTGGTCCAAGCCACCACATAAGGTGCAAGAATGCATTTCATAGTGCCTAGGGGGATTAGATTTGACAGATCGCTCATGTGATTGCCTTTCTAAGCCAGATAGTCGAGCTTCTAATTGATCGAGAAGTGATGACTGGGTATGAGGAGAGTGTTCATTCTCAACCTGTGGTGGATGATGCATGTGCTCATAGTGATTAGGGCATGTGAAGTCAGGGCCTTGAGAAGGCTCATAAAATTCCCTAAAATCACTATGGTATGTGGGGAGTTCATCCTGTGAAACATGCCCGTAAGCAAGTTCTCTAATGGATTTGGTTCCATCCCCGGATGCGGACAAAATCTGACATGATTTAGTACTCAAATTGAACTCAAAATTTAGTTTGGTTTATGTGGGCTTTGGTTTATTGGGATTTGGTTTCAATGGGATTCATTTGGTTTTGTTGGGAGCTTTGGTTTATGTGGGAAGTTGGTTTATCGGGCTTTGTTGTTTGAAGCCCAGGATTTGTGATACTGCACAGCAGGCCTAAAAGAGTTTCAATTTGTTTGCCGAGCCCCGGTGGGCTTCTTTGGTTTGTTGGGGCTGTGCGGCCAGTGAAAGTGGGCTCGGTTTGGTTTAAGCCCGGGTTATGGGTTTAGTTAGCCCGGATGTGTGGGTTATGTGGGCTCGACCTATGCAGCCAAAAAATCGGTTTGAAACAAAGACCAGTTAATGTACAACCCAGAGGTGGATTGATTGTGAACAGCCCAGTTAGGTTGAGTTGGGCTTGGTTTGGTGTAAGCCCAAGTTATATGAACATGTGCAGCCAACGATTGAATGGCCCGATTAGGTGGGGTGAAAGTTGGTTATGTGGGTTGTACAAACAGCCCAACAGATGTGGGCTTCGAGTTTAGGGCAGCAAGTTAGCGGCCCAATTGGCTTGCAAAGCCTAGTTAAATTGGGTTCTAGCCCAAAGATGTGGGCTCGAGATTGGTTGCACGGCCCAGGTTGAAGGCCAAGTTATATGGGCTGAAGTTATTGCACACCCGGCTTAGCGGCGCGCCCAGTTGGTTTTTAAACAAATGTTTCCGGACTATGGGCTCGGTTTGGTGTGACAAGGCGAGCCCGGTGATTGTGGCTCGGTTACGTGCGAGAGATTGGTAGAGCTCGGCACGGGGTGGCGAGGTAAACAAAGAGAGTGCAAGGTTGAGGTGAGATGCTAAAATTGGTGCAAAGATGCACGGAAGCAACGAGTTGTTTCAACGGGGTCTCAAACAAGGCACGGGGCTGAGCTCGGGGCTTGCTCAAACTTGTAGCTTCGGGGGCTAGCAAGTTAGCAGTATAGCAATACTCTTGGGTGAGCTCGGGTGTTATTCAGTTATGGCTCAATTGTTCACACTTTGCTCAACAGTCAAACTTAAAACCGACATCCAACTTGGTTATTCAAGTTCAAGCCTCACAAACTGAAAATGGAGGGTTAAGCTCGGGCAGTGCTCGGGTCATTCGGATGCTAAGGTTATACACAATGTTAAAACCAATTCACAAAGGCCACGGGGTTGGGGGGGCTGGTGACAGGGCGGATGCTCAGCAAATTCAAAAAGTAGGTTTTGCACACAGCCACAAAGACAAAACATACAACGGGGGCTAAAGCCAAGGCAAGCGGAGCTTAACAGTCGGGGTTATGCTCGAGTCATTCAACGGGCATACATACTATCATTCGTTCAATCATTCAAGGTTTTAGCATGCATTCAGGGTTGTACTGCGCACACCGATCATGCGAGGTATAGAATATAACAAAAATTGACCAACCGGTTTAGCCACAATGGCTGTGTTATTCCGCTCCCGCCTTCCCTTTCTTTGGTTGCTCAAAGAAGAAGAAAGACAAAGGCCAGTCCGCGGCACAACGAGCTCGGAGTACCTTACGAGTCGCGAGGGCTTGCTCAGTTGCACCTTTCTCTTGTCTCCTTGGGTTGGCTGTTAGAGCATGTACCTGTAAATCTCAACTAAGAGGTTTCAGTTCCAAGAAAGGTGCATGTTAAAGCAAAGAGATCAGTAATTGGACTGACAGGGATTTGACAGGCTAAGCTATACTAACACAAGGCTAGAGTTAACAATGCAAGGTGAACTGAGCTACAAGGTGAACTGAGCTACAGCTATAATGCAAATTAGAATGAAAATTACACTAAGTTACACTAAGTTAAACAAGAAAAGGAAGATTACAGATGTATGATGCTCTAACAGATGGAATGAAAGGTTGAAAAATTAACAACAATAGATGCAAGTAGATGCAAGTAACAAAAATAGATGCAAGTAATAAATGATGCAAGTGATGGTTGAAATAACTAAGTTACACTATGATGCAAATGCATATATACAGGGGTAGTAAAGAAAAACAGTGAAGCGAGCCAATGAACACAGGGCACGCGCCAAGTCCCCGGCAGCGGCGCCAAAAACTTGGTAGGCCTCGGAATGTGTATATTTTATGGCCTACGGTGATAACCGCAAGTGCACGGCGTCTATCGGAGACGCGGCAAGTACGGGTCGATCCACAGAGACATGGGTGTGCTATGTGTGATCTAAGGCTTGCTCTCACGGAGTTTCAAGTGACAAGTAATGAGATATTTGGTTGCCGATCGGCTGAGGTGAAATGAAGTAAACCTAAACTAAGGTAAAAGATGCAAGTGATAAAAGTATGCTAATGTTTTCAAGTCCACCACTAATTCCTATCATGTGATCAACTATGTTGAGGTTCTTGTTGTCCTGTGATTGATAAGGGCGAGGTGTCAATTCCACCACCTATCTCTCCCCGTAATGCCTCAATTAACAGCTAAAGTGCTGACCCGAGCACTAGTTGTCTAATTTAGTACAACTAGTCAAGGGAATCGACATTTGTATCTAAGGTTGAGCTGCAATACACTCCAACACAGTTGTGACCTAACTACGGTGTATCCATGGCATTGGTATACACTTGTGAGAGAAAAGCATTGGGTATTTGTAATTGAAGACATTTGATAATATTAAGCATTCAAGACAGTTCAATCATAGTTAAAAACAGAATATGGAGTTAGGGTTTCATTGAGAAACCTAGCAACTAAATTAAAACAACAAACAACCAAATTAAAGCTAAATGACTGCACTGGCTAATCCAGGCGTAACTTCTACATCCATAGAACACTCCTATTTATACATGCAAAGTTTCCCCCAAAATACCTAACCCTAATTCAATTAAAATAAAAATTGAATGAAAATACATCAAACCCATACTCTGAATCCGCGTTCTCTTCTGTCACTTTGTCTTTTGCGCTCCATGCTTTGGTTGTTGGCTAACCCTAGTTTCAATTATCTATCATTTAGCTTCTAGGGTTGAGAAGCTATGTAATAGATAATCAATACTAGGAGCGGGCTATGCATGAGTTGTTGGTGGCTGAGACTGGTACGGGTGATGGTGACGGAAGAGGAGATGGTGGTGGTGAGGGTTTTGCGAGCTCGCATTGTCGGGGAGATGGGTTTGCGAGAGGTGAAGAGAGAAGAAGAAAGAGAAGGTGGAGTGAAGAATGGGGTTTGGTCGAGTGGGGGTATAGGGTTAGGTAGATTTGCTGTGTAGCGGGTGTAGCAAGGATTGATAGAGAAGGCCTCAGCGAGCGTAGGATGAAGCTGGTGCGATCTGAACGGCTCAGGGAGGTAAGCGGTTTTGGCTTGATCTAGTGTTGCACGGGAGCAGCGATCTATGATGCACGTGGAGGCAGCGACCATTGGATATGGAAGATAAAGATCTCAACGGCTTGGAGTGTACGGTCTCGGATCCGGGTCATGGGTAGCTCTAGCCCAAGTCTTCCTTGTTGGGTTGCAACTGATTCGCGCGCGGGCTTTGGCTATCTGCTCCATAGATGCTCGACTCCAATTCTTCTGCTCTTTTGGCTCCTCAATTTCTCCGAGCTTTATTTAGTACCTAAAAACACAAAATTAATTAATACAAATATTTATTCTTGAAAACAAAGAAAACACAGAATCTGGGATAATATCTGATTCCTAAGCGCAAAAGATGAGTAAAATGCCAATAAAACGGTGTATAAATATGCACTATTTGGCACTCATCACGAGCTCAAGAACTCCATGAAAATCATCATACAAGACGAAGGACTACTCGAGGAACCGGTGGAACTTCATCGACTAAAAGGTATGTGGAGACTTGAACTTATCTGTCACTCAAAAGTCTATTTACTCTATCTCCTACTCTTGAGACAAAAGTCGTTTAGACGTATAGACTTTCATTATACACATTTGCTATTTCGAGATGAGTTTAACTCGCCTATCTATTTCTCGAAATATGTGTTGGTAAGCTTTCACTTTAACCGATTTCATCTTTACCTAGTGACGAAAGTCATGTTATGTTTCAATCACTTTGGAAATTGCTCGACGAAAAATGGTCTCATGAATAACGGCTATATAACGTTCTCTGTGAATGTTTCAATGATTGAAATGAGGGTTTAGATTACATAACCATTGGTAGGATATAAGCATTCTTGTGGAAACACATATATGTATAAGTCCTTATTCCTTGAACCAAAGTTTGCGAACTTTGTTGATCAAGAGAACTCAGTCCGCGAACTGGCGAAAGTTCTCACCCGAGAATTTATGCAGAGTTTGTGTACTCCTTCCATGAGTCTAAGTCCTCGAACCCAGTCTGCGAACTTGAGAAGGTTATATCTAAAGCCGGTTGTTCTTGAACTAATGTTTATATAAACAAAGGAATGCTTTTTCAAACCGTGGTTATAAAGTTCATGAACCGATTCGAGTGAATCAAACCGTTTTTGCTTCGATTGTGTCTTGTGTAGTTACATAAGATCTAAGCAATTGAACAACTCTCTAACTAGTTCATTTGAGTCATTTGAACTAGTTATGGTGAAGAAGAATATAGTTGATATGAAAGTGATCATATGGCTAACCATTTGGTTGACTATTGTTGAACCAACAAATGTTAATGTTTGGGTACGGTTCATAAACCCAAAATTGAACATTTCATTTGTGTATAACAAGCTAAGTTTTCGATCCAACGGTTGAGAAATATTAGCTTGAATCTAATCAGGTTTTCATCTAACGGTGAATATTGAATGCTTTGTTACCAAGCTAACATTGATTGCAAACCCTGATTTGAAACACTATATAAGGGAGAACTCTAGCAATTGGGAAACGTAATCCCCACACCTTACATGTGATACTAGTTTGCTAAGCTAGAGTCGATTCTCCTTTAACCTTTGGTTTTCTTCTTCTAAAACCAGGTTAACGGCTTAAAGACTTCATTGGGATTATGAAGCCAGACCGATACTACTTTTATTGTAGTTGTGTGATCTGATCTTGCTGTTTCTATCGTACGAGTACAATTGAAATAATTGGCTTGACATTTATATCTCCGATAGGCAAGGTAAAAAAGAAATCACAAACACTTCGTCTCATCGTTTGTGATTCCGCAATATCTTTTTTCACTGCGTCGATTAAGATTATTATGAGGTGATCAATAATACTAGGCTATTCTTCGGGAATATAAGTCCGGGTTATTGATTGGTTCCTGTTCACTTTGATTTATCAAAAGACGGAACAAAACTCATAGGTTTATTCGTGGGAGATGGATTTATCTATTCTGTAGACTTTTCTGTGTGATACAAATTTTTTTATTAAAGTCTTCGACTTTGGGTCATAACAACTCTTAGTTGTGGGTGAGATCAGCCAAGGGAATCAAGTACGTAGCATCCTACTGGATCGAGGCGTAGGAGCATAAGCTGTACCTTGGATCGGTGTGAGATTGATTGGGGTTCAACTACAGTCCAGATGAAGTTAATTTGGAGTAGGCTAGAGTCTCGTAGCGGCTTAATATAGTGTGTGTTCAATCTGGACTAGGTCCGGGGTTTTTCTCGCATTTGCGGTTTCCTCGTTAACAAAATTAAAATTGTCTATGTTACTTCTATTCTGCATTATATTTGTTTATATAATTGAAATATCACAGGTTGTGCGTTGTTCAATCAATTAGAATATCCGACCTTTTGGGTTGTTGATTTAAATTGATTGACACTTGGATATTGGTCTTTGCTACCATCCAAGTTATCTCTCTTTGATAAAGACTTCATGATTTCTATTTGCTTGAGTAAAGATCAAATCGAGAGATTGAGATATAAACTCTTTGATATACTTTTTATCTAGATTGAGTCCATTGTCTAGTTGATTCTCTAGAAAGTATATTGGAGTTTGTCCATACAAATTGCTAAGCGAAATATTGGGTGTGGTTGTTAGACCCCCGCTTTTCAATTGGTATCGGAAGCGAGGCAAACACATTTAAGACCTTACAAGTCTCGTGTTTGTGGCAATGAAAGTCACGTGGACAGAATCTCTTCTACGCATACCAAAATGTCTTCTAAAGCTTTTAGCTATACCAAATGTCTTGGGAATACATCAAAGGATTACTCCTTAGGCGATTCTTCCGAATTCGGAGGTAAGAAGATTGTTTCATCTTGTGTCAACATATATCTCTTTTCGATGAGACATTGGGTACTATGGCAAAAGCCGAAAAAGGAGCTCACGAATCTCAAAAAACTCTTTGAGATTATTGATTTCCAGGATCATGATCAGTTGATTGATGAATTTGAAAAGTCTCTTGATCGAGAACATGAACTATACAACATCGTTGAGTCTTTCTCTAAGAATATTGAAAAACTTCTCCAAGAAACTACTCTACAGCGTGAAAAGATTAGTGTTCTTGAAGATATTATTAAGGAAGACTCAATTATACAGAAACAGTTGATCGAGACTCATTCATCCGATCTTAACAAACTTTGTGTCGAGAAAGAGAAACTAGAAGCATCTCTGAGTCTAGCCCATGAACAGTGCAGATCCTTGGAAAAGGAAAACCATGTCTTAAGGAGAAACTCCTCTGTACAAAGTAATTCTCACGAATCACATTACATGACGAGATGCTCTCCAGAAGAAGATTGTGTCAAGAAAATTTTACATAACTTACAATCTTCTCATATGGCTATGAAGTTAAAACATGTGCCAATTATTGTTTCTCCTCCACGAACCTGTACATTCTGTGGGAAAAAGAATCACTATGCTATCCATTGTTTTGTCAGAAGGAAACAGATTTCTAAACTTCATAATTTGCTTCTTTCCATTGTCAATGGAATAAATAGTCCATCGACTACTGCAGTGAATCACATACCCACGGAAAACCAGAAACATTATAAAAATGATCTCTTTTCTAGAAATCATCACATGGCTCAAAGGCTTTCTAGCGTTGCTGATAAAAACGTTCCCTGTGTTTATAAGGCTGTTACTGGTAAATCTAAGTCTAGAAAATGGATTCCCTTCTATCCTAATCCTCTTGAACCTGTTGCAGGAGGTCCTAAATTTAGTCCTCAGAGAACATCTTCTGACAGATATGCTGATATAGTTATGCCTTACGTCTCTGAGTTGAGTATCAATCTAAGAAAGAAGGATAAACAAAAACGACAGTCATTTAATGAGCTAAACGCTCATACTTGTGTAAATTAATCACAAGGTTGATATCTCACCCAACATAAACCCTAGTTGTATGAGAATTGAATAGGTATACTCTTTACAAAGTGGCTCTGATTATCTAGCTAATTTCTTATTGTTCTTAGATGGATAATTAGTCATATACTTTTACATGAGTATTTTATTCTTTTTAGATATTTTTCTTTGGTTTCAAACTTGGTTTTTGAAAAACTAAAAGCATGGTACGGGCTTTTGAATCATCCTTTTACGGGTACATGTACGGTTTTGGGTTTCTCTCATAAACCAATCATGTAAACCCTAAATATCTCGAATATATTTATATACCCTTCCTATTGAGTTGAGATATCTCACTCTAGGTTTCTTATTATCAATGGCGTCTTCTTCTTGCTCTTGGGATTTGCCTAAAGACTTCGTTAAAAATGGTATATACTTCGAGTTCGATAAAGAGAAGGGAACCTTTGTTCAAGTTGAAGGATCCTTTCCTCAATCTCCTGATTCCTATTCGGATATTGAGGAGGTTGAAGAGATTTCATCCGATGTGGTTCTTGACTTCCTTAATAACTTTGAGGATGCAAAGCAGCAACTTGTTGATACTATGAAGTGTCTTGATGTGGTAAGAACTAAGTTGAAAAAGGTTAATTCTGACCTTGTTCTCATAAAGACCCGTGTTAAAGAACTTCCCAATAAGAATGTTCTTCCCAAAGTTGCAGAGGATGCTGTCGTTCACAAGCTTGAAAACCTCAAAACTCATGAGGATCCAGAACCGTCCATATGACTTCAGTTTGTGTTCGGCATTGGCATAAAAGTCTATTTCTGATTTAGTTTTTGTCTAGTAAATCTTCTATTTTTTCTGTCTTTTTGAAGAATAACTAGAGATTGGAATAGCCATTATTGTGATTACACATAGATACGTCCAACATTTTCATCTTCATGTTTTAAATTTATTGGTTTAAATTCTAAACTTGTTTGGAAGATGATTTGTGCAATATTAATCTTTATGGTTTTATATATTGCAATTGTTTATGGGATATGTATGTTTGCGTCCGTGAACTATGATTGTCCCATATCTTGTCAAAAGTAAAGTCTTTTGTAAGTCGATATTCTTATATTGATGAAGGAATGAATGGACTTTTGACAAATACAAAAGTTAAGCCTATATTGTCAATTATTGATGGAAGATAGGTTAAAATCTTTTGTTTTTCAAGGATTATGTTTATTGTATGTCATGGTGCAAATTGTGATGGAAAATAGATGAATCCTTGTGTATTCCGCAGTAATTGATCTTCCCTGATCCATATTTTTTGTGTATTACTGTGAGGCTCCGTAATGTGTCTTATGTTGAGCACTAAAACAATCAAAGTTGATTATTTTCATGGTTAGATTTTTTGCTGTTCCATAAGGTACTTTATGTCGAGCATATTGAACTAAATTAATCATCTTGTTTGGTTATTTAGTTACGACTCTGTAAGTTTTCTTATGTTTGAGCGCTTTTGACTGGGTTGATTATTTTCATGATTAACTTAGTCATTGCTCCATAGATTCTCTTATGTGAGTATGGCCAATTAAATTGATTACTTTTTGTGATTAGTTTGGTTGTGTATTTCGATTAAATTAATCATGGGTTCTCTTGTAGTTAATTTAATTGAGTATTTTGGATTCAAATTCATATTTGTATGTGATTTTTTATGTCCAAAGAAATCCTTATTTTCCTTAGAAATTAAGGTCGCTCTTGTTGTTCTTTCGGGAATGACATATTATGGGGGAGAGTTCTTTTTGAACTTGCGCTTAATTGCCATATATTTGTGGGGAGTGCGGATGTGGAATATTATAGGGGTTATCTTGTATCTTTAAACTCCTTGATGAATGCATTTAGCTTCGGCTTTATGATCGCATCTAAATAAGATGATGTGTGTTTCTTTCTTTTGGTCATGAAATGTCTCTTTCGGAAATTTCATTAGGATCCCGTTCTTGTACCTTTGCCAATTTTATTGACAAAAAGTGGGAGAATTAATATGTAGTTCACACTACAAATACATATGGTTTTCGGATCATTATGTAAGGGGGAGTGGTTTCCATGTGAGATGGAGTATTGACTAAGGGGGAGTGATACATATCACCATAGTATTGTTGTTGAAGTTGTGATACAATTGGACTTTGACGCTGTGTAATGATACTATGACACTGTATAACAATGATTGAGAACTCTTGTTTTCTTATTGTTATAGCTACGGATTTTCAACAACGATGATACTAAACTTACAACCTTTGGGATCATTGGAGTACTTGGAAGTGATGAAGATTTCGAGTAATGTTTAAGATTAGACATGTGGAATAGGAGCTACAAAAGTTAATTTACTTATTTTTTTGTATTCCATATGTATTAATAGTTTTGCCACTAAAATTGACAAAGGGGGAGATTGTTAGAGCATTGCTCGGTCGAACTCGCATGCGTTGCTATCTGAAGCATGTTTGTCAATGTTATTGATCAAAACTATAAGTCTTGATTTCTAGCCTATGTAGCTAAAGGTCTCGGACTAGGATAGAAAGTGTAGTTGAGCTCAAGAACTCCATGGCAATCATCATACAAGACGAAGGACAACTCAAGGAACCGGTGGAACTTCATCGACTAAAAGGTATGTGGAGACTTGAACTTATCTGTCACTCAAAAGTCTATTTACTCTATCTCCTACTCTTGAGACAAAAGTCGTTTAGACGTATAGACTTTCATTATACACATTTGCTATTTCGAGCTGAGTTTAACTCGCCTATCTATTTCTCGAAATATGTGTTGGTAAGCTTTCGCTTTAACCGATTTCATCTTTACCTAGTGACGAAAGTCATGTTATGTTTCAATCACTTTGGAAATTGCTCTGATGAAAAATGGTCTGTGAATAACGGCTATATAACGTTCTCTGTGAATGTTTCAATGATTGAAATGAGGGTTTAGATTACATAACCATTGGTAGGATATAAGCATTCTTGTGGAAACACATATATGTATAAGTCCTTATTCCTTGAACCAAAGTTTGCGAACTTTGTTGATCAAGAGAAATGGAAATGGCGCAAGCTAAGTCCGCGAACTCAGTCCGCGAACTGGCGGAAGTTCTCACCCTAGAATTTCTGCTGGAGTTTGTGTACTCCTTTCATGAGCTTAAGTCCGCGAATCCAGTCCGCGAACTTGAGAAGGTTATATCTAAAACATGTTGTAGTTGAACTAATGTTTATATAAACTAAGGAATGCTTTTGCAAACCGTGGCTATAAAGTTCATAAACCGATTCGAGTGAATCAAACCGTTTTTACTTCGATTGTGTCTTGTGTAGTTGTATAAGATCTAAGCAATTGAATAACTCTCTAACTAGTTCATTTGAGTCATTTGAACTAGTTATGGTGAAGAAGAATATGGTTGATATGAAAGTGATCATATGGCTAACCATTTGGTTGACTATTGTTGAACCAACAAATGTTAATATTTGGGTACGGTTCATAAACCCAAAATTGAACATTTCATTTGTGTGTAACAAGCTAAGTTTTCGATCCAACGATTGAGAAATATTAGCTTGAATCTAATCAAGTTTTTATCTAACGGTGAATATTGAATGCTTTTTACCAAGCTAACATTGATTACAAACCCTGATTTGAAAGACTATATAAGGGAGAACTCTATCAACTGGGAAACCTAATCCCCACACCTTACGTGTGATACTAGTTATGTGATCTGATCTTGTTGTTTCTATCGTACGAGTACAATTGAAATAATTGGCTTGAGATTTATATCTCCGATAGGCAAGATAGAAAAGAAATCACAAACACTTCGTCTCATCGTTTGTGATTTTGCAATATCTTTTTTCGCTGTGTCGATTAAGATTATTGTTAGGTGATCAATAATACTAGTCTGTTCTTCGAGAATATAAGTCCGGGTTATTGATTGGTTCCTGTTCACCTTGATTTATCAAAAGACGGAACAAAACTCATAGGTTTATTCGTGGGAGACGGATTTATCTAGGAAGAACAAAGTATTATTGAACAATCCTAAGGTTTGAACAGATACACCCCAATCGCTCTTAAAACGATTTATTTCTCTTAATACGCAATATGACTAACACCAACCTATAACTTTCAGGATTGGCAATTTTAAGGTGTTGAGTCTAGCTAGGATCCTTATAATATTGTGTCAATCGAGAAATTAATCCAACATAATTTGGATTATATGCCAACCAATCACATATGTCGATATTCCTCTGCAGAGGGGTTCAAAACCACCATCATTTATTTCAGTAGTGTTTATGGGTGAAAACTACTCCTGCAGAATTTGGTAATTTCGGGTGTGGATGAGGAATGAATTTAAACCTTAAACAAATGCACTGCGCGGTGAGTGCTTGTAGATTCGAGAGATCAATCTGTGCAAGTCCGGCCTAAACCAAGAAATGGCCGTTCCAGACTTGTTTCGGTCACAAAGTGAAGGAAATGGGGTTGATCTTAGGGAGGGAAGCGAAGAAGGTGTTGAGATTGTGAAGGTGTAGACTTGCTTATGACTTGTAACAGGAAAGTGAACAAGCTTACGATTGGTGTAAGCAGGCTCTGGGTGTTTTCTTGTGGTTTTTCTCTGTCATTTGGAAATAGGGCGGAGAACCTATTTATACAAGTCATTGAGTCTTATTCACGTCTCTCGTGGGAAGTGGAGGAAGTGGAGTGATGGAGTAGTGGAGTTGTGCGTTGGTGATACACGACCAGCCTTGCCCACTTCTCCTGTTCATCTCTAACCGTCCATGACTTCCTAACACGTTCTTGTGATGGCGCGTTGCACGCCGCACGCTTGTAAACCGCCGAGACCAATACCCCGTATGTATCCCCAGGTTTGTGACATGATTGATGTCCGGAATGTGTGGATCGTGGATCCACGATAGGTAGCATGTAATCTTTGAATTGAATAACTTGTGTTATTCGGGAAGTCGATACTTGTGAAGTATCGTGTGTATTTTATGCGGAGTGCGCATCATGGTGTGGTAAAGTGATGAGTAATGACACCTTACTCACCAATTAACTCGACCAGTGGCTGTATAACCAAGTCGGTGAAGTTGGACGGATGAGATGATCTTTGAGACACCCATCTGCGACCGTTGATGAAGTTAGGATTTTGAAGAGGTGCGCGGGCATCACTCTTGACTTGGTCGAAACCAAGCATGGGATACAACTTTGGCCTAACCGACCATACATGCGTATAGATGGCATGATGGTGTAGGCGCCTATACCCCATTACCTCATGAAAGTATGATCTGGGTCACTCAATTCATCCGGTGAAATCGAGTGGTCGAGATCGATTTGCGACAAAAAAACTAGTGCCGCAAGGGCCGCACGTCACGCCCTCTTCATGCGCACGTTCCAAGACGACCAATCTTGGTCGGTCTTGGCCGATTGGCCTGGTGTGAAGGTGGTAGGCTGATGTCCACGCCTATACCTGAATATCCTATGAAAACGTGATCTGAGCCATCCAAATCGTCCTGCGAAGTTGAGTGGTCGAGATCAGTTTGCGGTTTGGGAGATGTTACCACGCTAGTTTGAGCGTGCGTTTTGGATTAGCCAGGCATGATATGCCTTGGCCGATTGGGTTAGGGAATAGATGGGTCCACGGTGGTCATGCTGTGGTATGACCGGACTGCTAATCTAATCTTGGACCCTCCATTGATGCCGGAGAAGATGGACGCTCGTGATGCTCAAAACCCTAATTTTGGGTTTCAAAGCCGTGCGTCTTCTCTCGTTTGGGCGACGATTTTGTTACGACCAAACATGGTTGGTCTTGACCGATTGGTCAAGTGTGTAGGCGGGCCCACGGTGATCGTGTTGACATGCTCTGGGCCCTTTGAATCTACATCTACACCCTCCATCTATACTGCGAAGATGGATGGTTGAGGATGTTTTGCGACACATGTAATATGTCGCAAACCCTAATTTAGGGTTTTCCGTCCATAATGCTTGGTATGAACGTTTTTGGCAAGCTAGGCCAATGGCCGACCGTGCGGGTTCCGCATTGGTTCTAAGAGTGGATATTCCATACCTGCTTGGGGTGATGGAATTGATCCGGGTCATCCAATCATGCTTATGGAGTTGGATGATCGCGATCATATCCGTGACCGATACTGGTCAATCCGGATGCTCAATCGGGCTAGTATAACACACCGAGAGGGGCTCAATCGGGCTAGTATAACACACCGAGAGTCGGCACTGTACGGGTATTTCGTACATGGTTTCATTATAGTGCTTGGAGGTTCGTGTTACTCAGTAAGAGTAACACTCGACCGTCATGCCACACCGATAATGAGTACTTTGAAATACAAGGCTGATTAGAAATTCATAGGATGGGATTGTTGCCACATGATCCAACCTTGGAGGAATTTCATGTATTCACGAGAATGGGATTGTTGCCACATGCTCCATTCTTGGTGAATTAAGTGAGGAGTATCCAACACTTATTAACGGCTTTATCTTTTACAAGATGTCAAACGCATAATTTTTTTGGTTTTTACAAATTTAACCTTAAAATGAAAATCCACCATCAACATTAAGTCCCCCATTTAGCACATAATGGTTACACTATTGTGTGGTAGGCATGAGATGGTGACAGTTAAAGATAAAACTTATGAGACAAAGTTAGATGTTACCAGGAGAGACGGGTCATCCTGTCCTTCGAGCATGTCACGTTCAAGAGACATCCAGGAAAGTGTTCCCCTAGCATGATGTCGGTCTTGCCTGCTTCGATCGACCTTGCTATGCCTGCTTCGGTCGAGGGCCCGCTCCGTGCTTGCTCCGTTTGAATGTCGGTCTTGCCAGATCGACCTTGCTATGCCTGATTAGGTCGAGGGGCTATTGCGCCTGCTTCGTTCAATCGTGGGGTTGTGCCTAATCGACTGACTGTTGCGCCTGCTTCGTTCGTGGGGCTACTGCGCCTGCTTGATCGAACGTGGGCTTATTGTGTCTGCTTCGATTGAACGTGGGTCCACTGTGTACATACTTCAAACGTCGGCCCTGTGCTTCGACTGAAACCGGCCCTGCTGTGCGCGCCTATTATTCTGGCCTTATGTCCTGATTAACACCAGCCTTTGAGACTTGAGCAATACTAGCCTTGTGCCCTTGACCAACACCAGACTTTAAACTTAAGCAATACCGGACTTGTGACTTGATCAATACCGGTCTTGAAACTTGAGCAATACCAGACTTGTGACTTGATCAATACCGGTCTTGAAACTTGAGCAATACCAGACTTGAAACTTGATCAACACCGGACTTGAAACTTGATCAACACCGGACTTGTGACTTGACCAGCACCGGTGTTTGGACCCAATACCAGCCTTGTGTACTCCAAAGTGAATGTGTGTTCTGTCGTGTGTGACTACACATCTCACGCGCTTTTATACAAGTACTGACTCCTGTCTTTTAGAATGAAGAAAAGAACTCATGTTGAGATATCTTCTGGGGATAATGTTGGTGCCAAGTCAGGAGGTGTTTTACAGCTTCAATGATATGCCAAACATTGATGATGAGTTGTTTACCACGCCCTTTCAACTATATGAAAATATCCGTTCCACAAGACAACCCTCCTCCTATCGACTTCGGGTTTTTCATGCTCCGCTGGGTATTCGGATGGATGAGACGCACGTTGAGCAATGAGTACATCAAAGATAACTTGACCAGTGCGCAGATTATTGATGTAGCTTGAGTGTTGAAACGACTCGAGAGGATGTTAAAGTGGCTTCTGGTGCGAACCTTGAGGTAGATCCTGGAGAGAGTGTTGAAGCAGGATTCTGAAGCGAACAGGGGTCCCGGAGAGAGCATTGAGGCGGCTCTTGAATAGACCATTGAAGCATCTTCTGCTGGAGGGAGCGTGGCTTCCTCTCCAGTTCGATTTACACTTGCGAATTCCATGATTCTTGACTGACCATCTTTGTCGTGTTGAAGAAGTCCTTGACTGATGGTGAAGGAACTTCATGTTGAGCCTCAGTCCCCAAGCGTGGTTTACATGGCTTGTCTGTAGTGGTTGTCGAGCCAGGTATGGAATATCTTGGACGTTGTTTCATCATTGTGGGAGTCGTGCATGTGGTACTGGAGTTGGAGTTGGCGGACGCGCAGGATGTTGTATCTCAGTAGTTTTCTGTTAAGTGCATATTTTGCATATATTTAGTGTTGAATCCATGCTAGTAATTGCTATATATTCTTGCGAATCATTGTATATTACTCTTGTTTTCTCTTGTTTATGTTTTGCTAGGTGAATCATCCAAAAGAAGTGAATTGGCACATATTTGTGCAATAAAAGAAGTTAGCCGCAAGCGGAGAAGGGCCTAAGACCAAGTGGAAATCGTTCAAACCTAGGAGTCCTTGATATCATCGCGAAGAGGACGAAAAGACGAAGCCAACGGTGAAAGAATGGAGTCATTCCAACATCGTATGAAGAAGTTATGTGCAAGATGAGAAGTTGAGCTTGTCGGTTCCTCAGGACTGACAGTACTACGTGGATGAAGCGAGAAAAATCGAACTGTCGCTTCTCTAGAACTGACAGTTTAAACATACTATTAAAGGCACCCTAATGGATTACTCGGGGCACACCATCTTCCCCATGCAACCCGCGACTAACAGTGGATGTTGTTGATGATCGAATGAGCTGTAGTTGGTTATCACTGGTGATGGCAGTTGAGAGCTCGTGGACATGCTAGTTTGCTGCAATTATTTAGGTTCGATGATGGGAGTTTGTGGACTGAAAGAGATGGGAATGTTGGCAATGACGAGAAGTTTGATTGCAATGGAGCTGTATCGGGTTTGGGAGGTATGGCAGTCACGGAACTGTTAGAAGACTTTTGAGCTGTCCTTGATGATGCAGTCTCGATGATTGAGATAGATGGAGCTCGACAGTTCAATGAAGGTGCTGTTTTCCTTGGCCGTTGACATTAAACATAATCCGCTGTTGGAGATAATGGGATAACTCAAGTTTGGAGATTGGCAGCGAGGAAGAGAGGAAACATCAGAGTTGAGCAGGAGTGTATCAAGAGACTGGGTTCGAGTCTTTGGTGGACTGGTTGCAATTGAGAAGCTCGAGTCTATGACGAGCTCAACTGATGGAGAGCTCGAGTTTGGGTTTTTGCTTCCATCGAATAATAACAGCAATAAAAATGGGTTCTGCTGTGATGTTTTATAGAGCTGTTACCGTTGATGGTTGTTGAGGGAGATCGAGTCTGTGGAGGTGATGAATGAACGATAATGACAAGGAGCAGTTCAGGGAATGATCGGTGTTGTACATAGCCAGTTTGTTATCGGTGATGAAGAGAACCGAGTTTGAGCTGGTTTGATCATGGAAGAGTGTGAGAAAGATGTGGAGGTCGAGTCTGTAAAGGAAACTGTTAACGGAAGTCGGAGGAAACCGGGAAAGTAAAAGAGGTTTGGTTTCACAGGAAAACTTACGTATGGGTTTTCCCATCCGACGAAAAACCCAGGGAATAAAAATACTCACTGATAGATGAGTGTCCGAGGGAAAACAAGACATGAATTGAAATCCCGGGACTTTGAAAACTCACGGCGACTTGTTTGTCCGTGAGTCTGACGAGTGAAAATAAAAATCCAGGGGAAAATATTTTTCTCGATTACCAGACTATCCGCGGGTTTGAACTTTGAAGAGAAGTAGATTGTACTTGTCGGGTAGTCTATGACCGATGTGCTAATGACATTGGTGGGCTGGATTTCAACAACAGTCATGCGCAAGCCCAGTATGTTTGGGTTAGTTTACATGGCCAGACTTGGCCATGAGTGTTACTTAGGATAGTTTTGGTGCGGATTTTGGCAAGTTGCCATATGATTTTGACCGAGATTTGGAGTACGGGCACTTCCACAACGTGGAGACTATAAAAGAAGACTTCTTTACCTAATTATCATATATCTACATCTCATAATACACTTTTGTTCTTCATCAATATTTTAGGGTTTACCCCTTTTGGGGGAAACCGGGAAACAGTGTAAACATGAGAGGCTAAACTTTTGTTGATTGAGGATGAATTCAATGTTCTAGCGTGAAGCTCTATTATTATACAAGTTTGTTCGGAGTTTTAATCACATCATCGTTTGTTTTCACTACATCTAATTTTATGAGTGATTCTTAGATTGATTTGGGATGCATACTAGATTAGTCTAATAATTGTTCTATTGCTAGTATTGGGTTAGGAGATAAGTAATCGTCGAATAATTCATACACAAGTAGAAATCGCGAGACCTTGCAGAGGGATTCTGTGGAGAAACTGCGAGTGAAGATAACACCAGCAAGTGAACCTTGAGCTAAGAGTTTAACTACTGGGATCAACCTAATTCACAAAGCCTAAGCGTTCGATCGGATTACACCTTGAGTGAGCTATTACTTGGTGGTTCGTTTGGATAGAATCTGATATTGGAGAGCCTCCGTATCCGTGGTAAAAGGAGTTTTGAGGATAGCACTGAGCTAGCTGCTTTCCTACGGTTGGTGATGAATGGTTCTAACGAAGATAGATAAGTATACTAATCCAGTTATCGCTTGGTAACGGCGAAGGATTCCTTGATCATCTCTTTCTTTTATTTGTTATTCTTTCTATTTTACTTTAATCAAATAATCCCCCTTGTCTTTTATTATTTTGCTGAACTAAATAACATATCAATTACACAGATCTCTGTGGGAACGATCCTTACTACCGCTATATTATTTATTTAATTAGTGGGAAATATATTGAATAATTTGTTGTGGTTACGACACGCATCAAATTTTGGCGCCGCTGCCGGGGAGCGGTTGTTAATTGACTTGATATTTGTTTAGCTTGTTTTTGTTTTTAAATTTTTTCTTGTGTTCTTGTGAGTCGTCATGTTTCCTTATGGACATAACATGTACGGATCACAAGACCAATCATCATATTATTGTGGTAATCAATTTGGATTTCAACCTCATTCATATAACAACTACCAACCATACCCTACGGAGCCTTATGGATACTCTCATACATATCAACAACCTTATGACGGGTATGTACGTGAGCAATCAAAGGGATGGGAGGATAGTTATGCTTCTGATCAGTTGTTTTCTAGTAATGTGCAGATGACAGAGAGTATGGAAAGACCTACTCCTCTTTATCATGTTCTTTCGTCATTTATGTCAAAAGAAGAGATACAGTCTGAACTTTCCGTCGTGAATAACAACGGAAAACGTATTAATATCAGAAAACTTTCTAAACAATATGATCAGTTAGAAGAAGCTGGAGCATCAGAAAAGACCCTCGAAGAAATCAACAAGGTAATACGAACGGAACTTCAACGTCGTTGGGATATTGAAGATTATGAGGTTGACGAAGACTCTGATGAAGATGAGCAACCTTTGGAAAATCCTTGCAATAATGGTAATGTTATTTCAACTCCGGATCATAATAACGATCACTCTCCTATTCAAAGGGAGGAGAATGAATATGACATAACCGTTGTTATAAATGGTGTAACGTACTCAAACAATGATTTTAGGATTTGCACCAATGTACTAGAATTTCTAGGAGATGATTCTGATGACGAAAGTGTTGAACAAATAGTGATTGAGAATGAAACCAAATTGGTTGAAGTTGTGGAAGACCCAATTGAGCTAGCCAAGGATTATAATGATGCTGAGATTTCGGTTGAAGCAGAAACTGACGAAGAATGGCTAAATAGTTTGATAGAGGACCACGATACAAATGTGGTAAATAATTCATTGCAATTCTTTAAGAATGATGAGGATCCTGTAATACGAGAGATTGTGGAAGGTTTGTCTAATCCTTTGCATATTTCTGAATCTTTTGATCCACATCACTTAGGATTGGGTATTTGTGCTTCTAAAATTCTTAAGGATTATTTTACTTCTAATTATCTACCACTTGATGTGTTTGATTCTAGCATTGTGCAGGTTCATCGAGAGGAACCCGAAGAAGTTCCCTTATTTTATGTTCTCTATCCACTTCCGAGTGTAGAAAGGACTAAGTGTGGGGGAAACTTTCAAGCTATAACAATTTCATTATTCATATACTATGCTAATCATTGTGTGAAGTTGTTACTAGAATTGCATATTGTTTTCTGGGCAGACTACCAGATTTCTGGACAATAACAAGAGAGTCGGGCTGACGACTTTAAACCAAGCGCTTCATGGGAGGCAACCCATAGGTTTTGTATCTTAAACCCTTTTATTTTTTTTGTTTTTATTGTTTTCATGTCATGTTTGCATCCCCGTGTTTAATTTCATTGAGTCCGGAATCTATCTTAGAAGAGAATTATGACGAATACCTTTTCGTCAGAAAAATTCAGACTGCGCGTAGTTCAGTCCAGAGACCATAACTGTCAGACCATTTATCGAAACACTGTGCCCTTTTGACACTGTGTAGAAAACACATAGATGAACAACTTTTGTGAAATGGAGTTTTTCCAAATTCCTTACCAATTTGTACAGTTTTTGCGTTTTATCTGCTGTTACGTCAGAATTCAGAATTTTCAGTTTTACACATTGAGGACAATGTGAAGTTTAAGTGTGGGGGAGTCTTTTGCATATAGAGTTTTTAGCCTTTTTGAGTCAAAATTTTAAATTTATTTGTATATATTTGAATAAAACCTCCAACTTGTAGAGATTTTAGAATCACTAGCATACTTCTAGGTATGTTTACATAGAGAATTCTGACCGACATAACTGAACTTGGAAGTGTTAGGGAACCACGTTCGGATTTCTTACGAATTGGAGTGTTAAATAATGGATTTAATCATGCCGGTGATGCAAATTAGGAGCAGGGAGAAATGCATTATTAGAGTTGCTGATCAATCATTAGTGGAGACTACCTAATTTCAAATCAACAGAGGCACCATACCAAATTTCTTTGTAGCTGACTAAAGAGCTTTCTTTTGAGTGTGTGTCACCGTACGTCAATTCCGGGTAGAATGGTGAGCTACCCAACTTCACACAATTTTCAGCACTATTTTTGATCTCTTGAGTGCTAATTTTGTCAATCATGAGGGTGACGTCTATAGATGAAAACCACCTTCTTGTAGTTTGATTTGCAGTTAGCACCATTCTCTCTCTCGCCAACAACAGATCCATAGAAACAACATCATCATCAACAAGTGGAGCGACATCAAAATTTACAAGGAAAGTTGAAGACGTTTGAGGTTTACAAGCAACAATACAAGGAAGAGCAAATTTCATATCCAAGTAAAGCAACATACAATGAGCCGATTTTTATATACATGTTGGAGACTTACACATAAGGAGCGGAATTCTAAATCCAAGTTGAAGACTTATTTACAAGAGCGAAGAAAATCAAAAGATGAGAGTTATTGAAGTTTATGATACAAAGACAATACAAGTTGTGAAGATCAAAGTGGTAACGTACTTCTTTCATGGCCATGTAATTTTAATTTCGTTATTATTTTTGTAGTTGCAATCTTTTTGTTAAAAAAAAAAAGGGAAAAGAAAAAAAAATACAAAAAGAAAAAAAAAATATAGAAAAAGAAAAAAAAAATACAAAAAAAATACAAAAAGATTTGCATTTAGGTTGTTATTTGTTCAATAAGGCAATGTGGAAGAAAAATCTATAAGGAAGTATCAAGCAATAAGGAAATTGAAGAGAATGAGTTATAAATTGTCAGAGTTCTACGAAGTTCAAGAGTTTATCATCAATAGTTGAAGACCGAAGACGAAGACCAAGAAGATGAAGAAGACGAGCCGATCGAAGACGTTTCTATTGGATGATGTGAGAGTGGTGTTATCATCATTGCAATCGGATGTGAAGGTGGTAAGTACTCTCATCCTTGCTATAGTGGTTGATTTCCTTTCGTAGAGATCATCAGAAAAAGTCTTTTATTTTCCACGATTTTGTGGAGTCTCCGAAATTATTTCGGAAGGTTTCCTTCCCACCATTCAACGTGTGTAGGATTTCTCTCTTCATTCCTACCTGCACACATGTGAGACCCATAAAAAAGTCGTCTTATTGAGTGCAATTATCATAAAATCCTTTTAAGTGAGGCACAAGTCGAGGCGAAATGCTTATTGATCGCTCTCAAACACGCGTTCTCTCATTATGGTGTGGTTATTTCTCACTCAACATTTAAGAATGAGAATATGTTCTTTGGTATTTCTAACTTCTTATTACTAGCATGCAGAAATTCTATGTCCTCATAGCTCTTTGGATGCTTGGGAAGCTGGAACGCTTTGAAGTTGGAGCAGGTTTTGTGGGTATATCTCTGTAAACCCTCACGAGACTATAACTCGTCCACTAGGGACACCTAGGGGTTTAAAGGCCTGTTGCACATGCTAAGTGCAACCGTATCCTCGACGACATGGAGTTGTTGTATTTTAGATAGTTTGCTCGAGGACTAGCAAAAGCCAAGTGTGGGGGAATTTGTTAAGTGCATATTTTGCATATATTTAGTGTTGAATCCATGCTAGTAATTGCTATATATTCTTGCGAATCATTGTATATTACTCTTGTTTTCTCTTGTTTATGTTTTGCTAGGTGAATCATCCAAAAGAAGTGAATTGGCACATATTTGTGCAATAAAAGAAGTTAGCCGCAAGCGGAGAAGGGCCTAAGACCAAGTGGAAATCGTTCAAACCTAGGAGTCCTTGATATCATCGCGAAGAGGACGAAAAGACGAAGCCAACGGTGAAAGAATGGAGTCATTCCAACATCGTATGAAGAAGTTATGTGCAAGACGAGAAGTTGAGCTTGTCGGTTCCTCAGATCGATACATTTACGTGGATGAAGCGAGAAAAGCGAATCTGCCGCCTTCTCTAGAACCGACGATTAAACATACTGTTAAAGGCACCCTAATGGATTACTCGGGGCACACCATCTTCCCCATGCAACCCGCGACTAACAGTGGATGCTATTGATGATCGAAGGAGCTGTAGTTGGTTATCACTGGTGATGGCAGTTGAGAGCTCGTGGACATGCTAGTTTGCTGCAATTATTTAGGTTCGATGATGGGAGTTTGTGGACTGAAAGAGATGGGACTGTTGGCAATGACGAGAAGTTTGATTGCAATGGAGTTGTATCGGGTTTGGGAGGTATGGCAGTCACGGAACTGTTAGAAGACTTTTGAGCTGTCCTTGATGATGCAGTCTCGATGATTGAGATAGATGGAGCTCGACAGTTCAATGAAGGTGATGTTTTCCTTGGCCGTTGACATTAAACATAATCCGCTGTTGGAGATAATGGGATAACTCAAGTTTGGAGATTGGCAGCGAGGAAGAGAGGAAACATCAGAGTTGAGCAGGAGTGTATCAAGAGACTGGGTTCGAGTCTTTGGTGGACTGGTTGCAATTGAGAAGCTCGAGTCTATGACGAGCTCAACTGATGGAGAGCTCGAGTTTGGGTTTTTGCTTCCATCGAATAATAACAAAGAATAAAAATGGGTTCTCTTTGTCTGATGTTTTATAGAGTCATACCGTTGATGGTTGTTGAGGGAGCTCGAGTCCAGGAGGTGATGAATGAACGATAATGACAAGGAGCGATTCAGGGAATGATCGGTGTTGTACATAGCCAGTTTGTTATCGGTGATGAAGAGAACCGAGTTTGAGCTGGTTTGATCATGGAAGAGTGTGAGAAAGATGTGGAGGTCGAGTCTGTAAAGGAAACTGTTAACGGAAGTCGGAGGAAGCCGGGAAAGGAAAAGAGGTTTGGTTTCACAGGAAAACTTACGTATGGGTTTTCCCATCCGACGAAAAACCCAGGGAATAAAAATACTCACTGATAGATGAGTGTCCGAGGGAAAACAAGACATGAATTGAAATCCCGGGACTTTGAAAACTCACGGCGACTTGTTTGTCCGTGAGTCTGACGAGTGAAAATAAAAATCCAGGGGAAAATATTTTTCTCGATTACCAGACTATCCGCGGGTTTGAACTTTGAAGAGAAGTAGATTGTACTTGTCGCAGTCTATGACCGACAAAAATGACATTGGTGGGCTGGATTTCAACAACAGTCATGCGCAAGCCCAGTATGTTTGGGTTAGTTTACACGGCCAGACTTGGCCATGAGTGTTACTTAGGATAGTTTTGGTGCGGATTTTGGCAAGTTGCCATATGATTTTGACCGAGATTTGGAGTACGGGCACTTCCACAACTTGGAGACTATAAAAGAAGACTTCTTAACCTAATTATCATATATCTACATCTCATAATACACTTTTGTTCTTCATCAATATTTTAGGGTTTACCCCTTTTGGGGGAAACCGGGAAACGGTGTAAACATGAGAGGCTAAACTTTTGTTGATTGAGGATGAATTCAATGTTCTAGCGTGAAGCTCTATTATTATACAAGTTTGTTCGGAGTTTTAATCACATCATCGTTTGTTTTCACTACATCTAATTTTATGAGTGATTCTTAGATTGATTTGGGATGCATACTAGATTAGTCTAATAATTGTTCTATTGCTAGTATTGGGTTAGGAGATAAGTAATCGTCGAATAATTCATACACAAGTAGAAATCGCTAGACCTTGCCTCTTAGGGGTAGGAAGGGTATTTATGAAGACCTTATATTTAAGGGGTAGCAAATTCATACACAAGTAGAGTGAAGATAACACCAGTGAAGATAACAAGTGAACCTTGAGCTAAGAGTTTAACTACTGGGATCAACCTAATTCACAAAGCCTAAGCGTTCGATCGGATTACACCTTGAGTGAGCTACTACTTGGTGGTTCGTTTGGATAGAATCTGATATTGGAGAGCCTCCGTATCCGTGGTAAAAGGAGTTTTGAGGATAGCACTGAGCTAGCTGCTTTCCTACGGTTGGTGATGAATGTGTCTAACGAAGATAGATAAGTATACTAATCCAGTTATCGCTTGGTAACGGCGAAGGATTCCTTGATCATCTCTTTCTTTTATTTGTTATTCTTTCTATTTTACTTTAATCAAACAATCCCCCTTGTCTTTTATTATTTTGCTGAACTAAATGACATATCAATTACACAGCTCTCTGTGGGAATGATCCTTACTACCGCTATATTATTTATTTAATTAGTGGGAAATATATTAAATAATTTGTTGTGGTTACGACACGCATCATTTTCCTCTTGGTGCTTCAGGGAACTGCTTGCAGAAGGCTGAAGGTTGTATCGCCTGTTGGTGAGATATATGCCCCTACGAACATTATGAGGCTCTTCATTACCGGCAGGCCTGGTCCTTTTGATCAGGGCATATGTTGTTGTAGATGAGCGTTCAACAGCTCCAGAGGATGACCAAAAGCGCAGATTCTCCAATATAACATGATAGACAGTACCACTTGTCCGATAAAATGAATCGCCCGAATCTTGTTCGACCACCGCTCGATAGAGTGGCTCGCCCGGATCTTGCTCGATATGGCGCGTGGACATCATTATCTTCTTGAGGCTGTTCTCTTGAGGTATCGACTCCAGTGGAAGATTGTCAGAGCGTTGATACGTTGCACCGGCATTCTTTAAACTAAATGGCAGTATGGTATAATAAAAATTTCCGAGAGGAGTTCAAAAGCTATCTTACTTGCTTCATGCTCGTACATCCTTATCTAGTTGTAGCCGCTACATCCATCCATGGAGGAGAACATGCCGTGTCCGCTGGTTGTATCTACTAACATGTCGATGTTAGGTTGAGGAGGATCGTTTTTGGAGCAACACCTGTTCAAATCTCTGAAGTCTTGCAGCACCTGATCTATTCATTTTCCTCGTGTCTGAACTACAACTGTTTAACCGACTTGGATCCAGGTATGACATGTAGATGATGGGTGACCTATTTTCATCTAAATCCGACATTTCTTCATATCTCCAAGCGAATATGTCCTGGTACTCTTTGAGAAGTTCCACGAGCTTCGTGCGTGTATCCGTACACAAGGTTGAGCTGATGGAGATAGGCCTAGGAGATTCTTCAACGGTTTCAATCTCATCAGTTGTGGAGTTGGTGCCATTTTGCAGCTGTTGTGGAGCATCTAGCACTTGTTCTTGTGGTTCGTTGTTGTTGTAGCATTCCATTGGGTGGAGAGACCGGGTGGTCTCTCCCGCTAATGCTAACAAATGGCGCCGGTATATTGTCTTCCCCTTCTGATCACGGCTTGAAAGAGCGCTCCCTTTTGGTGTGAGTATGGGTTGAAGTTTCACCGGATAAAGATGGACACCTCGTCAGAAAAGGTGTGTCGTGGTGCTTAGCCTTCAGTGATGCAAGTCGGTCTTCTTCCTGGATTGAATCCCACGTAGGTAGTGGGGTGCACAGGACTTTGTCTGCCCTTCCTTACGGAGTTTCTTCCGGCTCAAATAGTTCCACTCCGCATATCGGTGCGTACAGAGACAATGATGCAGGAATACGGATGATCTCCTCATTTAGCATGGTCTTCAGGCATTGGTGATATGTTGAAGGGATGACCTTATTGTCATGAAGCCACGGTCTCCCCGTATGTGCTGGTCTGGTTTCCTTCAAAGTCTGTCATTGTGGTGGGCTGACGTATAATCTTGCATGGGCTAACCTTGGCTGTCCTGAGAGTCTTGAGAGTAATCACATTCGAAGATGCTCCTGTGTCGATGAGGGCCCTCTTGAACTCTGAACCCCTGATGTGTGCGGTAACATGTAGGGCCCGGTTGTGACCTTCCTCTGCCATCATGTCGTCTTCGTAAATGTAACATTATTTACGTATGTTTCCACGCTTAGGGACTTACGGACGTGAAGGAGTCAGGTGTACGTCCGTGAGCTATTTTATTAGTTGCAAAGAAACGTCTCTTCCCGTTGATTCTTCGAGAGGTGTGAAAGTTCGCATAAACTTTCCACTAGAGAAAGCGCTTCCCGATCCACCGGCCTCTGGTTCATAGTGAAACTATTGATTTGAAGAGGATAGTTGTGAGGATCAGTCCCCAGTGTAGGAGTCTCCATGAAGGACCGCTCATATCTGATGTCGCTTCTTTGATCAGGTTCATGTAGGTCCGCGCCGCTGAAGTACCTTTTCTGGTGCGTTGAATGCATTCCTTGTTGGCTCCAGGGGCTGTTGCAGGTCTTGTGGAAATCGATCAGTTAATGTCTTAAGAAAAGTGAGTACCTCTTTCCGAGTTGCGGCCATATCCGTTTGAGTCTTAGCAAGAACTTCTTGCTTCTCCACCAAGTCTGCAATGGTAATGGAAGATGGTCCTCCTCTCGTCTCTCCGGCTCCTCGTCCTGATGAAGGAGTGGAAGTTGTTGCTCTGGTGACTACCGAAGGCGTTACACTTGAGGAGATGCCGGGATTCGCGGCTGCTCTGGCTCTGGTGATGGGAGGCGTTACACCTACTGGAATGTCTCCTGCTCCGCTAGTGTTGGTGATAGAAGTGACGGCTCCATGAGATGTATTGACCACGGTACCTCCACTGACAGGTACATCGACACCGGGAATGTTATCCACACTAGCTCCATCAGAATTGATCGCTGATCCAGACCTGAGTTCTACCATCTTGAAATGGATTGATGATTGAATTGATCCTAAGATCCACCCTTTTTGAAATTGATAAAATTGAATCGGATTTCGAAGAAATTGACTTTACAACCGAGAGATTAACCTCCCACTGTGGTCGCCAATTGTTTATGGGTGAAAACTACTCCTGCAGAATTTGGTAATTTGGGGTGTGGATGAGGAATGAATTTAAACCTTAAACAAATGCACTGCGCGGTGAGTGCTTGTAGATTCGAGAGATCAATCTGTGCAAGTCCGGCCTAAACCAAGAAATGGCCGTTCCAGACTTGTTTCGGTCACAAAGTGAAGGAAATGGGGTTGATCTTAGGGAGGGAAGCGAAGAAGGTGTTGAGATTGTGAAGGTGTAGACTTGCTTATGACTTGTAACAGGAAGTGAACAAGCTTAGGATTGGTGTAAGCGAGTGCTCGGGTGTTTTCTTGTGGTTTTTCTCCCGTCGTTTGGAAATAGGGCGGAGAACCTATTTATACAAGTCATTGAGTCTTATTCACGTCTCTCGTGGGAAGTGGAGGAAGTGGAGTGATGGAGTAGTGGAGTTGTGCGTTGGTGATACACGACCATCCTTGCCCACTTCTCCCGTTCATCTCTAACCGTCCATGACTTCCTAACACGTTCTTGTGATGGCGCGTTGCACGCCGCACGCCGTAAACCGCCGCACCAATACCCCAAAGTATGTATCCCCCATTTGTGACATGATTGATGTCTGGAATGTGTGGATTGTGGATCCACGATAGGTAGCATGTAATGTTGAATTGAATAACCGTGTTTATTCGGGAAGTCGATACTTGTGAAGTATCGTGTGTATTTTATATGTGTGTTCGCATCATGGTGTGGTAAAGTGATGAGTAATGACACCTTACTCACCAATTAACTCCCGACTGTGGATGTATAACCAAGTGGTAAAGTTGGACGGATGAGATGATCTTTGAGACACCCATCTCGCGACCGTTGATGAAGTTAGGGTTTTGAAGAGGTGCGCGGGCATCACTCTTCGCCTGTCGAAACCAAGCATGGGATACAACTTTGGCCTAACCGACCATACATGCGTGTAGATGGCATGATGGTGTAGGCGCCTATACCCCATTGCCTCATGAAAGTATGATCTGGGTCACTCAATTCATCCGGTGAAATCGAGTGGTCGAGATCGATTTGCGACAAAAAACTAGTGCCGCAAGGGCCGCACGTCACGCCCTCTTCAGGCGCACGTTCCAAGACGACCAATCTTGGTCGGTCTTGGCCGATTGGCCTGGTGTGAAGGTGGTAGGCTGATGTCCACGCCTATACCTGAATATCCCATGAAAACGTGATCTGAGCCATCCAAATCGTCCGGCGAAGTTGAGTGGTCGAGATCAGTTTGCGGTTTGGGAGATGTGACCACGCTAGTTTGAGCGTACGTTTTGGATTAGCCAGGCATGATATGCCTTGGCCGATTGAGTTAGGGAATAGATGGGTCCACGGTGGTCATCTTTGGTATGACCGGACTGCTAATCTAATCTTGGACCCTTCATTCATGCCGGAGAAGATGGACGCTCGTGATGCTCAAAACCCTAATTTTGGGTTTCAAAGCCGTGCGTCTTCTCTCGTTTGGGCGACGATTTTGTCACGACCAAACATGGTTGGTCTTGACCGATTGGTCAAGTGTGTAGGCGGGCCCACGGTGATCGTGTTGACATGCTCTGGGCCCTTTGAATCTACATCTACACCCTCCATCTATACCTGCGAAGATGGATGGTTGAGGATGTTTTGCGACACATGTAATATGCCGCAAACCCTAATTTAGGGTTTTCCGTCTATAATGCTTGGTATGAACGTTTTTTGGCAAGCTTAGGCCAATGGCCGACCGTGCGGGTTCCGCATTGGTTCGGCAGTGGATATTCCATACCTGCTTGGGGGTGATGGAATTGATCTGGGTCATCCAATCATGCTTATGGAGTTGGATGATCATGATCATATCCGGACCGATACGGTCAATCCGGATGCTCAATCGGGCTAGTATAACACACCGAGAGGGCTCAATCGGGCTAGTATAACACACCGAGAGTCGGCACTGTACGGGTATTTCGTACATGGTTTCATTATAGTGCTTGGAGGTTCGTGTTACTCTGTAAAAGTAACACTCAGTCGTCATGCCACACTGATAATGAGTACTGGAAATACATGGGCGATTAGAAATTCACAGGATGGGATTGTTGCCACATGCTCCAACCTGGAGGAATTTCATGTATTCACGGAATGGGATTGTTGCCACATGCTCCATTCTTGGTGAATTAAGTGAGGGAGTATCCAACACTTATTAACGGCTTTATCTTTTACAAGATGTCAGCGCATAATTTTTTTTGGTTTTTACAAATTTAACCTTAAATGAAAATCCACCATCAACAAGTAGCTACTTTAAATGAATATTCAACAATCATTTTATTTACGACGATCCCACACAATTCTCAAGTATATGCATATTTTGAAATATTCAAAATTTACTGGTACCAGCGCCCACGGGCGTTATAATCTCCTATTATTCAAATGAGGAGATATGAATTTTGAGAATGTGAATCGTATTATCATAGACTCCGTTGGAGCATATTTGTTGCCTATATAAAACTGCTACATGCTTGCTCGATGTAATTGGATTTGCCTTTTCAAACGGCATAAGCTTATTAGAAAGCAAAATGATATTATTTTTTTACACCAGTTTAATGGCAGCCTTTTTCGATTTCGTCATTATGGAAGAGAAATGATATAACCTTTAAGTTAATTAATGTCAACCTCTAATAGCATAGAGTCTCCCCCTGATTCTGGCAGAAATTGTCATCTCATATACGAAAACAAGTTTCTTAGAGTATTATCCGATTAAATCAAGGACATATACTCATAATAATTTCTGGATTTAACAATACCAGTTGGACTGTAGATAATGACTTTAATAAAAGCCATAAAAAAATTATCCTAAAAAATTGTAGTCTACTACTTGACATACAAATATAACATCAACCATAAATTTTAATAGTTATAACATATAAAATATGCAACCAAATCTCCAATGACCAATAAGGTCGACGAGATATCCACTCACCTAAGAGTGAAACTATGGACACTTTATTTCATCAAATAAATTAATTTTAAGATCAATATAGTCATTACAAAGACTAATAAGATATGCTAACAAGCTAGGTTCGCACCCTTTGATCTTTAATGTCCAATTCCAACTACAAGTGGAACTTTTTAAAAAATTTGGAGATTTACCATGAGGAAAAAAAAATGCTCAAAGCAGCCACTCCTCTTGGTGTTTGCAATTGTTAATATAATAACGATACTTTATTATCCCTATAGGATCGATAGGGAAAAACCAAATCAACTGGCTCCTATGATTCTTTTTAAGAAAATAAAGAGATCATTTTCGTTGTTAAGGATTCCATGGTATCCCGTAAAAAATAGAAACCAATGGTTTACTAGTAGAAATATAAAACCATGATTGGGAAAGGTTTGTTTAAACGATTTTCGTCAAACTACGAGAGAAAAATAAAAAAATTGGCTGAATTTTTTTTTTTTTTTAGAATGCCAATTTTAACATCTCCTTCCGCAGAATTGATGAAGAAAACCAATACTGGTTGGTATATACAATACACCAAAATTGCATCGACAAAAAGAAAAAGAAATGTCCACTTAGTCCTCGCATAAGAAAAATCCACTTCGTGGTTCATATATGGTTTTCTTGTATAAAAAGAAAAATAAAAACAAT